>CM038216.1:97458202-97784501 GCA_021442155.1 Cymbidium sinense
TTTATCTTTATATTTTTATTTTAATTTTTTTTAGGTTTAGGTTTTAGGTTTATTTTTCTGTTATATTTTTTTAGTTTAGATTTAGGTTAATTTTTAGTTCATTTTATTTTATTTAGTGTAGTTTTAGGTTTAGGTTTAGGTTTTATATATTTTAGTTTAGGTTTAGGTTTATTTTATTTTAATTTTAGGTTTAGGGTTTTGTTTTAGTTTACAGTTTAGGTTTTACTTTTTATTTATTTTTAGGTTTAATTTTTAGGTTTACATTTTTATTTAGATTTTCTTTTATTTTAACTTATGTTTATTTTATTTTATTTTCATTTAGTTTTTATTTTATTAAGGTTTTTTATTGTTAAGTTTATTTTATTTTTTTAGTTTAGTTTAGCTTGTTTTTTATTTTATTTTTATTTATTTTCATTTTTTTAATTTATTATATTTTAGGCATAGATTTATGTTTTAGTTTACATTTTTATTTTATTTTATTTTTTTATTTTATTTAGGTTGAGGTTTATTTATTTATTTTATTTTTAGGTTTTATTTAGTTTAGGTTTAGGTATTTAGGTTTGGGGTTTGGTGGTTTAGGTAGTTAAGGTTTTAGGATTTAGGGTTTGGGGAGGTTTAGGGAGGTTAGTTTAGTTTAGGGTTGGTTTAGTTTAGGTTTAGAGAGGTTTTTAGTTTGGTTTTAGGTAGGAGTGGTTTAGGGTAGTTTATGGTTAGGTTAGTTAGTTTAGGGAGGTTTAGGAGTTTTAGTTTAGGTTTATTTTAAATTAGTTTTAGTTTATTTATTTTATTTTAAGGGAGTGGGTGGGTTATTAGAGTAGAAATTAGCTTTAGGGTTTAGGGTTTAGATTTAGGTTTAGTTTTAGGTTGGGGGTTATATGAGTTTAGGGTTAGTTTAGGAGTTTTTTAGGGAGTTGGTTAAGTAGTTTAGGGTTTAGAGTTGGGTTTGGTTTTATGGTTTAACATTTAGGGTTTTAGTGTAGGTTTAAAGTTTAATTTAGGTTATTTAGGGTTTAGGTTTAGGTTTAAGGTTTATGGTTTATGATTTTGAGATTTTTTAATTAGCAAATTAGGTTTATTTAGTTTACTTTAGGGTATAAAGTTTATTTATTTATTTTTATTTTTAGGTATTTTTTTATTTATTTAATTTAGTTTGTTTATTTTAGGTTTATTTATTTTAGTTTAGGTTTTATTTTAGTTTATTTTTTTAATTTTAGGTTTAGTTTAGGCTTATTTTTTAGTTGAATTTTATTTTTATTTTATCTTTTAGGTTTAGCTTTTTAGGTTTTTAGGGTTTAGGGATTATGGTTTTGGGTTTAGGGTTTAGGGTTTAGGGTTTTAGAGTTTAGGGATTATTGTTAGGGTTTAGGGCTTAGGCTTTATAATTAAGGGTTTTTAGGGTTTAGGGTTTAGGGTTTTATTTATTTATTTTAATTTATTTTTTTATTTTTTATTTTTTTTAGAGTTTATGGTTTAGGGTTTAGGTTTTTGGTTTAGGGTTGATGTTTTAGTTTAGGTTTATTTTTAAATTAGGTAAATCGATAGGTTTATATTTTAGTTTATTTTAGGTTTTTTTGGGGTTTAGTGTTAGCAAGGGATTATTTTATTTTTTATTTTTTAAAAAATTAAGTAAACCATTAGATTTTTGTTTATTTATTTTATTTAGTTTACTCTTTATTTTAATTTATTTATTTTGTTTGTTTTATTTTTTTTTTTTTGTTTATTTAGTTTATTTATTTTGGATTTATTTATTTTAGTTACTTTTTTAGGTTTAGTTTTAGGTTTATTTTGGGTTTTGATTTTATTTTCTTAGGTTTAGGTTTTAGGCTATTATTTTAGGTTTATTTTTAGGTTTTATTTTTTAGTTTAGGTTTAGGTTTACTTTTTAGTTTATTTAATTTTATTTAGTTTAGGTATAGGTTTAGGTTTTATTTATTTGGTTTAGTATATTTTAGTTTAGGTTTAGGTTTTTTATAGTTTATAATTTAAGATTTATTTTTATTTTAGGTTTTTATTTTTTAAGTTTATTTTTTAGGTTTATGTTTATATTTAGTTTTTTTATTTCATCTTATTTTAGGTTCATTTAGGTTTATTTTAGTTTTATTTTACATTTAGTTTTTTTATTTTATTTAGGTTTTATTCTTAGGTTTATTTTTTTTAGTTTAGTTTAGGCTATTATTTATTTTAGTTTAGTTTATTTTTATTAGTTTATTTTATTTTATTTTTAGGTTTTAGTTTAGGTTTTAATTTTGGTTTTTATTTTATTTTATTTTTTTAATTTGTTTAGGTTTAGGTTTTTTTATGTTTTTTATTTTAAGTTTTATTTAGTTTAGATTTTTAACGTTTAAGGATTAGGGATTAGGGTTTACGGTTTAGGGTTTGGAGTTTAGGGTTTATGGTTTAGGGTTGTAGGTTTTCAGGTTTAGTGTTTAGGGTGTTTTAGGGTTTAGGATTTAGTGTTTAGCGCTTGCTTAGGGTTTAAGGTTTAGGGTTTAGGGTTTAGGGTTAGTTTTAGGGTTTATGGTTTAGGGTTTAAGATTTAATCTTTAGGGTTTTGGGTTTTGCATTTTGGGGTTTTTATTTTTAATTAAGTAAATCAATAGGTTTAGGTTTATTTAGTTTATTTTTTATTTATTTTAGTTTATTTTTTATTTAGGTTTATTTTATATTTTTATTTGGTTTAGTTTATTTATTTTAGATTTATTTATTTTAGTTTAGGTTTTTTATTTTAGTTTATTTTTTAGGTTTAGGATTATGTTTATGTTTCTTTTTTAATTTAGTATTTTTTTGGTTTAGGTTTTATTTTTTATTTTTAGGTTTAGGTTTATGTCTTTATTTATTTTTTTCAATTTAGGTTTTAGGTCTTTATTATAGTTTAGGTTTAGGTTTAGCTTTTATTTTTTTTTGTATAGTTTATTTTAGTTTATCTCTAGGTTTATTTTATTTTGTTTAGGTTTTTATTTTATTTTTATTTTAATTTATTTTAAGTTTATTTTATTTTTATTTTACATTTAGTTTTTATTTTATATATGTTTTTTTTATTTTAAGTTTATTTAATTTTTTAGGTTTAGTTTACATTTTTATTTATTTTATTTTACTTTAGTTTTTATTTTTTATTTTATCATATTTTTAGGTACAAGTTTAGGTTTTAGTATAGGTTTTTATTTTATTTTATTTTATTTAGGTTTAAGTTTTACTTTTTTTATTTAATTTTTAGGTTATATTTAGTTTAGGTCTAAGTTTTTAGGTTTTAGTGTTTAGGGTTTACGATTTTGGGTTTAGGGTTTAGGGTTTAGGGTTTAAGGTTTAGGGTTTGGGGTTAAAGTTTTAGGGTTTAGGGTTATAGGTTTTAGAGTTTAGGGTTTAGGATTTAGAGTTTAGGGTTTAGGATTTTAGGGTTTAGGGTTTAGGGTTTAGGGTTTAGGGTTTAGGATTTAAGGTTTAGAGTTTAGGGTTTAGAATTTAGGGTTAAGGTTTTATTTATTTATTTTTACTTATTTATTTGTTTTTAAATTATGTAAACAGTTTTAGGTTTTTATTTATTTTTATTTTAGTTTTATTATTTATTTATTATTATTTTAATTTTTATTTAGTTTAGTTTATTTATTTTAGTTTTACTTATTTTAGTTTTTTTTTTTGTTTAGGTTTTGGTTTAAGATTATTTTTTAGTTTAGTTTTATTTTTATTTTATTTCTTAGGTTTTGATTTTATTTTTTATTTTTAGGTTTAGGTATAAATTTTTATTTTATTTTTATTTTTAGCTTTAATTTTTTAATTTATGTTTAAGTTTATTTTTAGCTTATTTTATTTAATTTTGTTTAGGTTTAGTTTATTTTAGGTTTATGTTTTGGTTTTATTTATTTTAGTTTAGTTTATTTTAGTTTAGGTTTAGGTTTATTTTATTTTGTTTATTTTATCTTTATTTTAGGTTTATTTATTTTATTTTTTAGGTTTAAATTTTAGGTTTAGGTTTTTTATTTTATTTTATTTTATATTTATTTTAATTTTATTTTACATTTAGTTTTAATTTTATTTAGGTTTATTATTCTTATGTTTATATTATTATTTTTGATCAGTTTAAGTTATTATTTATTTTATTTTAATTTATTTTTTAATTTTTATTTAATTTTATTTTTAAGTTTAGGTTTATGTTTTAGTTTAGGTTTTTATTTTATTTTATTTAGGTTTATTTTATTTTATTTTAGGTTTTATTTAGTTAGGTTTATTTTAGGTTTTAGGTTTTAGGGTTTATCATTTAGGGTTTAGGGTTTATTTTAGGGTTAGGGTTTATTTTAGGGTTTAGGGTTTTGTTATTTTTTATGGTTAGTTAGGGTTTAGGGTTTATATTTAGGGTTGTTTATTTAGGGTTTGGGGATTATTTTAGGGTTTATAATTTTAAGGTTTTTTTTATTTTCTTATTTTTTTATTTTAGGGAAGTGTTATTTTATTAGAGGTTACAAGATCCTTAGGATAAACTTTCAAAGAGCTTAGGAGTAAATCCCATCTAAGTACATCCAAGAGTAAAAGAAAGCATAAAAATAATCAAAAGATACAAGATGATTAACATAATAGGCTAAAGTAAGATTAAAGCTATGCTTAGGATGTGGGAATGCATGATAATCTAGAGCGAAAAGAAGGAGAGAGGTCACAAAGTTATAATAAGAGGAGATTAGAGCATTAAGTATGTTAGGAAAATAACATAATATGAGTATGTTAGTAGGAATTGTGATAGAGAAGGCTCAGGCTCAATCACATTTGGGGCGATGCAAGTATGAGCATCCAAACTTTAGAAGGGTTACATCACATGAGCTACTGAACCAATAGGGAGTGAGATCACGCCATCATAGCCAACAAACTGTGAGAAGGTAGCACCTTGATATTCTTGTGAGCTTTAGCAAACCTAAGCAAAATCATATCTAAAATATATAGGTAATTGCTAAGAGCGAAGGATAAGGAGTCTCATTCAAGAAAAATATCATCAATATAGTCATCTTGACATGAGAATACATAAACATAAGTGAGTGAGCCATCTTAGCCAGAATCTCATGAATAGCCATATAGGTTTATAGTTTTAAGGTTTAAGGTTTAAGGTTT
Organism: Cymbidium sinense; assembly: GCA_021442155.1. Lineage (NCBI taxonomy): Eukaryota > Viridiplantae > Streptophyta > Magnoliopsida > Asparagales > Orchidaceae > Cymbidium > Cymbidium sinense. Next base: position 97,463,294 of record CM038216.1, read on the forward strand.
AGGGTTTAGGGTTAGGGTTTAGGCTTTAGGGTTTAGGGTTAGTTTAGGGTTTAGGGTTTGGGGTTTAGAGTTTATGGTTTATGGTTGTAGGTTTAGCATTAGTTTTATGGTTTAGGGTTTAAGGTTTAGGATTTATGTTTTAGGTTTTAGGGTTTATTTTTTAAAAAAGTAAGTAAACTAACAGGTTTAGATTTATTTAGTTTATTTATTATTTATTTTAGTATATTTATATTTTAATTTTTATTTAAGTTTATTTAGTTTATTTTTTATTTATTTAGGTTTTTTATTATGTTTTTTATTTAGGTTGATTTATTATTTTTATTTAATTTAGTTTTATTTATTTAGTTTTTGTTTTTTTATTTTAGTTTTATTTATTTTAGTTTAGGTTATTTTATTTTATTTTATTTTTTAGGTTTATGTTTATTTTTTAGTTTAGTTTATTTTTATTTTATTTTTTAGGTTTAGGTTTTATTTTTTATTTTAATGTTTATGTTTAGGTTTTAGGTTTTTATTTTAGGTTTATTTTTAAGTTTTTTTATAGTTTAGGCTTAGGTTTATTTTTATTTTATTTTATTTTATTTAGTTTAGGATTTAGGTTTAGTTTATTCTAGGTTTAGTTTTAGTTTTATTTATTTTAATTTAGTTTATTTTAGTTTAGGTTTATGTTTATGTTTATTTTATTTATTTTAGGTCTAGTTTTTTTTAGTTTAGGGTTTAGGTTTTATTATTTATTTATTTTTTTGTTTATTTTTTAGGTTTAGGTTTTTGCTTAGTTTTTATTTGATTTAGGGTTTTGTGCTGCCATCCTTCAAGATCTTTGATGGCAGTGGGAACTCATGATAACACATTTCACACATTAGAGCCAGTTGTTGCAACACACCAGTGGCAACAACGCACTCCTCTTCCACCATTTCGTTAACAGTCTGCCACATGTTGTATTTGATTGGTATACCAAACAGCCCAATGGTTCGATGAAGACTTCTGCTGAGTTGGAGCACCTCTTCATCAAGAGGTTTGCTGTAGCTCAGTAGAGAGTCATTATAGGTGACCTTATTGTAGAGAAATGGAAACTCAATGAGTCCTTTGTTGATCACATTCTCAGGTGGCACAACTTGTGCATGAAATGGAAACCACAGTTGTCCGAACAGCATGTCATTGAGACTCTTCTCAAGAATATCCATGGCCCAGTCGCCTTCATGCTTAAGGGCTTTACCATCAAAACGTTCAGAAATAATCAACAAGGCTAGCCAACAAGAAGAAGCCAAATAGTTCTTCCCCACTAATCATCAAGGCCCAGAAGGTGTGAGAAGAAGCTAGGGATAGTTGTGCCAGTGGATAGAGGGAAGGAGCTAGCCAGTATGAGAGACTACGAGCGCAGCCTCCTTTCCACGCCTCTTCCACCACCTCGATCATACCACCAGCCCCATAATGAACATTTCCACCACCTCAGTAGCCTACCTAGCAGCGGTATTCATATCCATCGCCAGGTAGCTACTTTTCACCTACTCTTGCCAATAGATTGAATAAGCCATAGGAAAATCTTTAAGAATCTCTTAAAGAAACCTGATTTTTAGTTGCCAGAGCCTAAGAGGCCGGAGGAACTAGGCAAGAGCGATGATCCTAGCTATTGCCCCTACCACTGCATGTTAGGCCATGTCTTAGAGAATTGTATCACTTTTAAGGACTAGCTTGAGTGCATCTATAAGTTGAGAGCCATAATTATCCCTAAAGAATATCAATTAGAACAACCATCCAGTTATGTTAGAGTAATCCTTGGGGATACTTGTGATCCTCTTAAGACCAAAGAAGGTTAGGATATCTCCCTATCCCATCCTCTAAGAAGATCATTTCTAAGATCAAGAAGCTTCCTTGCAAGTGCAAGTAGCTCAAACCTTCAACACCAAGGAAGGTTTGCTAGTTAAAGGATAACTCGGGTGGGTAGCAACCCACCGTGATAGCCTCACCATACTTGCCTAGGATAGTCCAGAGTAGCCACCATCCGAGTCCGATTCCCTCCACCATGCTACCACCTTCTACTAGCCTCTTCTACCGAAAAGCATTGTATAAGAGCACTAATTCTCTTAATCGCTTACTTTACTTGATTTCTATCATGTACCTCCACCCAAAAAAGAAATTAATGAAGAAAGTGATTCTACTTATATATTATCTACTGATGCTCTTGATTTTATTCCTATTGAAAGCTCTCCAGTCTAAATAAAATAATAGCTCTAATAGTGATCCTTTCCTTCGATTTAGAGTCGGACTATCCTTCTCTAAATCAATCGTTCACCTCTTGAGATTGACTTGGAGTTAAGACTAGAGAATCCATAGGAGAAGTAGTATGCCCATGAGAAGGTAGAACTTTCCATAACCTCATCATTCCAAGAAGTCATAATCAACCCACGTTTATAAAGTTCTACCTCCTAGGTAGCACCTGATAAGGGTAAGCAAGTCATTGGTTTGAGTGAGCATAGCCTCCATAGATGCTCCACCCATGGATATGCTTAGGAGGACCAATCTAGTTGATTACAATGTCCTAGCTCACCTTACAAAGTTTCTTAAGTTAAGCATATACTATGCCCTTGTCTTATCCAAAGAGATGAGGGAATCTCAAAAGGCCTTACTTGATCTAGAGATATGCTTATGACCACTAGAGAGGCATGCCACCAAGGACATCTTAGAGTTACATTCAACCGATGAAGACTTATTCCTGGGATGACCAAGCACACAACCGCCTCTCTTTACATTAGAGTGGATGTTGGCGTGATATAGCTATCGAGTTCTCTGACCTGTGTATCAATCAATATTATGAGTCTAAGAACCCTTGCCTACTTAAGGATCGATAACTCCAAACTCTAAAAAGAAAGGATGGTGTTGAGAGAATTCAATGTACAAGGAGAGAGGGTCTTGTGGTGTTTATTTTGGATGTATAAGGTGGTGGGGGGCACCACACAGATTATAGGGGGGATACTATTTGAGGTGATTAGGTATAAGATTGAGGTATTATGTACTATCATGAAAGATAGAAACATCACCCTACAATGGACTTAATCATGTAATAATGACTCCTCAGGCATGATGGGTCTTCGAATGTACCAGAGATTTGTCCCCTACTTTACATGGATGAATAAAGTAGGGTTTATATTAAACCAAGTTCTTAAGTTTCCTATGGAGGCAAGCCTATAGTTAATTACATCTTAGGAAATAAAATTTCCTAAGAATACTCTTGATTAAAGTAGACAATTATCATCTCCAAAGATTTCAAGGTTAACTATCAAAAGATTGGTTGTATTTGGAAAATCAATTGGGAATGTTCAAGGAGAAGACTTATTTTTGGAATTCAAATGAAATAAGTAGGAAATGCTCATGATACTAGGAAGCCTAATGAGCATTCCAATCTATCCTATGGTTGGGTTTTATAATTTTGAAGTTGAGGAGATTTATATATTTTGAGTTGAAATTTAATTAGATTACTAAGGCTTATAATCTACTAAAATAAGGTTGTGGGAATGCCTAAGAGGTGAGGATTTATGCTCATAGCCTGAAGGAAATAGCTACCTATGATCCTAAATCTAGGGAGTTTAGACAAGCTAAAGCATGACCTAAATCTAAGTGACAGTGGACATAAGGGTTTACCTCCACAAGAGAGAATAAATTATCTAACTTAGACTTATAACCAAGAGTGGCCTCTACTAACTCTATGATTTTAAAACCATGTAGTCTAGCATTATAAATTGCAAGATAGCTAGGGTAGTTATTTAATTAGAAAGAGACTAGAGCATGAGTGGTATGAGCATATGACTTAATCTATAGATGCAAAATATTTTCAAATTTTATTTCATTTTAGACACATCATTTTGATAGAGGCTTTAGGATTTCTTATGCCTAAATGCATGATGAAATAGGTTATAGGTCAAATCAGCTAGAAGAAGGCGTTCTCCACCACAAGGGATGCCTTCACAGGTCAAGCATTCTTTTATCGTGCAAGGATGGAGATCCTTCATGTTCTAAAGAGAAAGAATATGCATGCATGATGTGAAACATACAACCATACATCTAAGGGGTTGTTAAATCTTTTAATTATTATATTTATGTCTTAGGCTTTATGATGAGGTTATGAGTTATTTAAAATTTAGTTATGAGTGATTGGTTGGGTAGAAAAGCTATTTTTATCCTAAGAGCCTAATCATATCCAAGCCACACATTAAAGCATCAATCATTTAAGAAACTATGATAAACATGCCATCTTAATGTACAATGTAAACATAACATCAAACAATTATATAAACTATCATAAAAGAATAAAAGATCAAATCACTCCTGCATAACCCAAGAGGGAAAAGATGGGTAGTTGAGCTCTACCCTTATACAACCTGGAACATGAAAGAATAATTATAATTGTATTAAATGTTATGTGGGTCTTCTTTCTTCATATATCCATTTATGATTTGGTTATTTCTTTGATTTGGATGGCGCTTGCTTCAAAAGGCATCAGGGCTCCCGTGATAAAGCCTTCGCCACCGCTCATCCTAATCCCATAGCACTAATCCTAATTCCTATTGAAAAATTACATTTCTATGGGAAAAGTAAATCTAACTACAAAAAAAATGTTAGCTAAATATACATATAATCCCAAGCAATTGTATTTATAATTTGGACTTAGCACCCTACACATGGGTAACTAAGCCCACTGTCCTAACTTGGATTATGCTTAAAGATTTAAGAAACTTGCAAAAAAGACCATTCACATTTATTTTAAGCATCCCTTAAGCATAATCCCTATAAAAACATGATTAGGCAAATATTGGCCTATCATCCAGTCTATGAAGCATACACCCTAACATCCAATCTAAAATAATACATCATAAAAAAATCATATATCACCTCATACACCATCCTAACTTAGAGCTAGAAGTGGTGAATTAATTCTAATGTGTGTATTAAGGCTTGGTAAGTCTTGTTAGTTGTTAGTTGTATTATTCTATGTGTAGAAGGATTCAATTTAACATGAAAGGTTGATTTCACTTGAAGTAGTTTAATTGATTTGAGAATTTTAATTTTATTTTCTTTGTTTCATTTGATTACACTTAGCAACTAAGTGTTATAAAGAGAGGAAAAGTGGATTGCCCTCTTTCATCCCTATCTTAAGTCACTTTCTAAAGTATATTAATTTGATTTAGTTCTCTTTAGTGAATGGCTTATTAAATTATTTAATTAATTCTATATTTAGGTTCACTTTAAATAATTATTCAAAATGAAAGGCATCTTAAGATTAATTTAATTGAATTACTACATGACATATATATTAAATCATTCCTTTCCATCACATGTAACAAGCATGTGATTTAATCCTAAGAATGTCTATACATGCAACATATTTTAGCACACATTAGATGATGAATGTATGTGTATGTTTAGAATTTATATTTAATTTGTTTGAATTATTTAAACATATTAATTTAAAATTTTATCCAAATTATTATACAAAAAGGACATAAGAATAAAATTAAATAGGCATGTGCCATTGTTAAACCAGTGATGTGAGGTAATCAAATGACCTCCTTGGAGCTATCTAAAGCCTCATATTCTCGGGATGTCCAGACTATATACCCATTTGCATTCAGACATATGTAAATTTGTATACATGAACATAGGAAGTAAACTCCAAATCATATGGCTAATTAATTCAACCACTTAGTCAATTATGAATGCATGCAATTTTAATGTAAGATGGGATTTTCATTCACTAATCACATATACATATACATGTGCAAAGATATAGACAAGTATGTGTCATTGTTAAACCAGGAAGCGAGGTAATCAAATGACCTCCTTGGGGCTAACTAAAGCCTCGTATTCCTGGGATGTCCAGACTATATACTTGCTTTTCTTGGACACACATGGATGTATACATAAATATGGGAAAGAAAACCATTCAAAGATTGTATATTTTTTTATTGAATCATTTATATATATGAATTAAAGCTTTATCCAAATTCTAATGTTGAAATACATAAGAATGAAATCAAATGGGTACATGCCATTGTTAAACTAGGGAAGTGAGGTAATCAAATGACCTCCTGAAAAAGCTTCATGTTCCTGGATATCCAATATATACCCATTACCATTCAATCTTATATAAATCAACACATGAATAGAGGAAAGAGAACTTAACATTCATACAATTTTAAGCTATAAGCACATGAATTTCTTATGTATTTATAACTAATCATAACTCATATTATTTATTTATAAGCTTTTAAAAAATACATTTGGATTTAATAATGATAATAGCCATGCATATATTAAATTAAATCAACACATGCCAGCTTACATAAAGTAAATCCATTTTATTTTACTTGATTTTGGAAAGATGGATGCATGAATTCAAATGACATACCAAATTTAACATGATTGGAAGGAGGATAGTCAAATATAAGCAAGTGATTTATTCAACCAAACTAGTTCTTCTTGGAACAATCAAATCAAATAGAATTATTTAAAGCAAAAGAAGCTTCTTTAATTAAGTTTGATTTGATTTGATTTAAGAGGAGAAGATAAATCATCACTTACTATTATAAACCCATTCCCACATTAGTGATTTGATTTAATTTAAGGAAATGTAATTAAGTTGATTTTATGGGTTAATAAAGTTGAACCCTTAATTAGATGAATTAATTACTCTTATATATGTCACCTTAAAGTAATTAACTAAATAATTATGAGTCAACATGATATGCATGGAAAATAAACTTGCAATGATCCTAGGAAATGAAAAGGGCCTAATGCAATTGACTCATGATTAATAGTTAATTAGATTAAGGGACTTACTTAATTACTCTTATGGTTTTCTCACACATGTGGACTATCCATAATCTCACTAAATTCCTTTAGGTTATTAAACACCTAAAGATCTACCCCATGATTCAATTAATTAAGGTCTGATGTGATTATGATTTCAATTTGATTAAGTGATTTAATTAATTAGATAAATCTTAATTAATTTCATTTTAAAAAAAACTGAAATGAACTTAGGGAAAGGGCCCTTATTCCTTAGTTCACTTAATGTTGAACAATGATTAATAAACTTAATTAAACAATTTATTATTGTTCATGGGATTAATTAATCATTAATTAACTTAAAAGAGTAGTTAAGGTTAATTAGATAATTTTTTTAATTAAGTGAGCAATAAATCCCAAGAAAATTGTGGGAGGTAGAGGCAATCCCATTAAATTAACACACAAAATTTATTATTAATTTCTCAAGTAATTAAGGAGTAATTAAGCTAATTAATTTATAATTAAACCTTAATTACTATTCAAAATTAGTTAAGATCATTTTTAATTAATTCTCCTCCAAAATACCTTTAAAATAAGTATTTATTTGCATTTTTTTATTTCTCTATGATTTTTTATGATTTTTAGAAGTTTCAGCCATTAAAAATGATTAATTAAGCCTAATTAAAGCCTAACCCTGTTGGCGCCATGTGGCATGCTAATGCGGCGTGCTTTCCACATGGCGTCGTAGGATTGACAACTTAAAACTTATCTGACACATCGCCTACGTGATGACGGCGAATGCGCTTTCTCATCCACCATCCGATTTAAGATCAGATCGCTATGATTAAGCCCACAACTTAATAGGATTAAATAAGATCGATCTAGTAGATCTAATCACGACTATCCATTTCGATTACGCAAAACGGATGATGAGTGATCTAACATCATGCGAGTGGGGGAAAATGGAGTCGCCATTCTTGATGCTTACGCTGGATCAACTCCAAAAGGATCCCACACCTTCACAACATCGGTCGGAGGGGATCCAACAGTCAAGATCACATGGGATGCAAGTTTTCTTAAAAAAGCTCCAACCCATTTTGCCTAAGGATTAGGTTTGGAAGCATAGCTCGCCAGAAGGCAAGACTAGTTGCTCGAATGATTAAGGAAGCTTCATCTAGTGGAGATGAAGCCTTGTTGAGCAACAATTGGATCAATTCCTCAACGTTCACTTAGAAGTCCATGAATTGATGATTTGGGGCTTGTCTTTGATCGAATCCCCACCTCCGGTGCTCGGGAAGCATAAGAGATGATTCATTTTTGCTCGATGAGGCCTAGGGAAGGTGCGTGCAAAGTTAATTTGATTTTGATGGAGAAATGGAAAAGTTTGCTAAAAAATGGGAGTGACCTATTTTGGGATGGATGGGAATGGCATTTTTTGATAGAGGAACGAGCTTGAGAGCTTAGGAAATGGCTCTAGCGGGTCATCTTGGTTAGCTAGGGCCTTGAGGAATGATTTTTTGTGTGTTTTAGTGGAAATGAGGGGGTGAATACCCCCTTCATCTTGATCAGATGGTGGGAATAGGTTTGGCTTATAGTGGAAATCCGACCATCTTAGGGAGTCATGGGTGGCAGGGAGGAGGTGAGTTGGCTCGGCTTGGTTGGTTGAAGGTGTGGAGGTGGCTGCCAAGAATGAATCATGGGTGTCCTATGAGTTTCAAATGCTCCAATGGGGAGGGTGAGGTGATTTCACCTCCCATGGTTCATGGCCAACCCAACCACCCTTTGGGTCAAGTTGGCAATGTCTAAATTTAGGTGGACCATTGGGAAGAAATAGTGGCCAAGGAATGAAAATGACCACTTACATGGGTGATTTATCTCATGTGATGCCCTTGACCTAAGGGGATAATGATTATTTGGCATTGGATTTGATTTGGGCAGATTTGAAATGAGCAAAATGGGTTAGCCAAATTACAAGTCAATTGGAGTTGATTTGGTTAGGTTTGGCTCAATTTGACTCATTTAGTGGTTAGGTTGGGTCAAGTTAACCAATTGGTCAAATTGGGTCAAACCAATGGTGGGGTCAAGTTCATATGATCATTTGGGATGTTTAATTCAATTTGTTTTGTTTAGTTTATCTTAGATTTGATTTTGGCTCATTTAAATTCATTTGGGTCAAATGGGTTAAGCTGACCAATTTGAACAAATTAGCCAAATTAGCTTCGGTTAGGTGTTGGTTTGGGTTTGGGTTGTCAAGATGATTGTAGGCTTTAGTTTCAATTAATTTTGATTTGGTTTTAATTTAAACCAACTTGATCCTTTAGGGTTCTATCATGGCTTTGGTCCAATCATGGCTTGATCAAGTTCAACAATCAATTTAGAATAAACTTTAGCCATTGGTTGCAATCAATTTGGTTTATATTTTGATTTGATCCAATTTGGTAGGTCAATTTGGGTCAACTTGGGTCAAGAGGTAGGTTTGGTTTGACTCAATTGAAGGTCAAGTCATATTCAAATATTGATTTTGATTTGGTATGAATCATTGGTTTCAAGGGATTTGGTTAAGGTTGTAATTTGGCTAGTTTGGGTTCATATGGGTAAAGGGTTGACTTGGTCAAATGACTAAGTTGACCTAGTTTGACCAATTTGATAATTGATGATCAACCTAGGGTGATCAACAATCATGATGGGAGGTTTTGATGGGCTTGGTTCAATCCAATTTGGGTAGGATTAGAACTTGGCTCAAATAGATCAAATTAGCCATTTTGGGTCAAGTGGACCAATTGGGTTTAGTTGGCTTGATTTTGGGTTGAGTTTAATTTAGTTGAGTTTATATATGGATTTGGGATTAATATATAAATTTAATTGCAATTAGCTTGGGTTCAAATGGGTTTTCATTTGAACATTTCAAGTCAAAAGTTAAGTTGGGTTGATTTTGGTTTGGCTTGATGATTGTAGATTTCATTTATATTTGTGAATATGATTGAAGGTATGATTGATTCATTATAAAATCAATTGAATTTGGGTTTTGGAATGAAGGGCTAAGTCCATGGAGTTGAGTCATGTGGCTTGGATTTTGATTTGGTTTGATTTAGTTTTGATGATTTAAATGTATATTTCATTTAAATTTCTGAAGATGATTGAAAATATGATTGATTTGTGAGAAAATCAATTGAGTTTGATTAAGATTAAGATTTGCTAAGTCCATGGGATAGGTCATATGGCTTAGGAAGGGTTTTGATTTAATTTGATTTAGTTTGATTTACTTTGATCATTTGAATGTAAATTTGATTTATATTTAGGAAGATGATTGAAGATATAAATTGATTATGAGAAAATCAATTGATTTTGGATTGATTTGGATTAAGATTTGGCTAAGTCCATAGGATAGGTCATATGGCTTAGGAAGGGTTTCAAGTTTGGATTTGATCATGGGCTTTAATCATTTGGTTTTGGAATTTGGTTTGGATTTAGATTTGAATTTGATGTTTGAATTGAACTTGAGGTTTGGTTTGAGAAGGTGAACATGGATTGGATTTGGGTTGTAGGGTAGGTGGACTATCTTAATCCCAAGGCATAACCTAATCTTATGGTTAACCTTCTAAGTGTTTAGGCTTAGGTTAAGTGTTTACCTAATTAGAAGTGTCTTGATAAGTCTGTGATGTCTAGACTGTCTAAGATGGGAAGATTGAATTTGCACTCCAAAGTGAGGTCAATAGGCCTTAGGCTCCATAGTGTTGCCCTTAGAGATAGATGATTGGATGGCCAAGTATCACATTATAAATATGGATATCTTTTCGCTTTGCTTGGGAGACCATGAATACGAGAACAACATAGTTCCATCCTCTCTACATTAGTGTATGAAGTTTGAGAGGTGGGATTGTCATATGTCAAAAGAGATCTCAAGCCTTTACATTCACAATTATATGAGATGTGGATGCTACTACCTCCCGGGTTAAAATTTCTATAGGTCTCAGTCGCCTTTCAGATCTATTGGTGAGAAATGAAGGAGGACATGACCCTTATAGAAATTCATCTTTTTAGGATGCCACAGTTCTAGATGTACTTATTGGTGATCGTCATCAAGGTATAGTGTACTATCTCGAAAGATGAGTCACTACCCTTTAATGTACCAAATCCTCAATAAGGACTCCAGGATGATGGGTCTACATGTATCAAGATTCTTCCCCTACTTTACATGGAAAAGTAAAGTAGGGTTTATTTTAAACTGGGTTCGTTAAGTTCTCTACAGGGGCAAGCCTCCATAGTTAATTACATCCTAAGGGGCGGGATCCCTTAGGAAAACTCTCAATTAAGGTAAATGATCATTGTCTCTAAAGATTTGAATAAGAAAGGACTATTAATCGATTGGTTTATGTTTGAAGATCAAAATGGGATTGATCAAAAGTCAATTGGGAGAAAAGTAAGAGATGCCCACAATGCTAGGAAACCTAGCGAGCATCTCAAACTGTCCTATAGTTGGGCTTTACATTTTAGAAATTGATTTAGTTTTTTTGAGTTACATTATTCATTAGACTTTTAGGACTTAGGATTCCTTAACACAAGATTAAGAAATGCCTAAGAGGTGAGGAATTATGCTTATGGCCCACAAAGGGGAGACAACCTCAACCTAAATCTAAGGAGCTTTGAGGGCCAGCAAACCTAAATCTAAGGCAAAAGTGGGTGATTGGTTTGCCTCCACAAGAGGACAAAACACCGATAGTTTGACTTACAATCACAGGGGTGGCCAATTAACTCCTATGATTTTAAATACATGTAAGCAAGTCATTAAGTTTATGTAAGATATCTAGGTTATTATTATTTATAAAGAGACTAAGTCTTTTAACTCACTCTCTAAAGAGACTAGATCATGTAAAAGGACATGCATCAAATGACCTAAATCTAATGCAATTTCAAATTTCATTTTATTTTCATTTTTGGACAAATATTTTGACTCAGGCAAATAGGATTTTTTATAACTAATGCATGAGAAAGAAGATTATTGGCCAAAATCAATGAGAAGGGAGGAGGCACGAGTTTCCACCATGGCTCTCAAAGGTCAAGCTGAGTTTCTCTGGCAATGGTGGAAGCCCTCTAATCAAGGGTGAAATAAGATGCATTTGTGCATGATATTACAAAAGAAATGCTCATCCACCTAAGATGTTGCTAATTCTTTTATCTTGATTCTAAACCTAAGCTTTAGGTGAAGTTATGAGTTTTTAATTTTAATTTGAATTGTTAAGTTGGGTAAAAGATTTATTTCTCTATAGAGCCTAATCCACATCCAGGGCATACATAAAGCAAGAAAGAAACTAGAAAAATCATGCCACTTAATGCAAAAGCTAAATAAATCATCAATCAATTTATAAAGCTAATAGCAAAAAGAATAAATATATTGGTTGGGCACCATCAAACCCAAAATATCAAATATGGGTAGCTCTCACCCTTATACAAATTACAAATGAATCAAATTACAATTTAAGCAAAGGAATTCATTGTTATGGGGGTCTTCAAGCTTTATTATTCTTTCTTCCTTCTTCTTCTTTCTTCTTTCTTCTTCTTCTTTTCTTTCTTTGGTTCCTTCTTTTGGATGATTGGAAGGTGGATGCTCAAAGCTTCACATGGTATAAGATAGGATCTTATGACCAATGCTTAATCCCCATAACCATCAATCCCTGAAATCTAAACAAAGATTAGCTAAAAATCCCAAATGTATATTGGACTTATCACCCCACACATAGACTAAGTCCACTTGACTGTAATAGGTATAGCACAGCCTGCATTTATATTTTATTTATATAGCCTCTAAAAATCTTGATAAAACAACATCAGCATCCAACATTCCCCAATCACTCATTACATAACCTATCTAAGAAGAAGGTACAGGGTGTGTTCATTTTCTAAGGTTAAGTGTTTATTTTGGTTGTTTTAAATTTCATGAACTTTATCCTTCCTAAATAATTTCTAAAGTAGATTCATTTTAGTTTCATTTAGGTTAATGTTTTGATTACATCTTTTGATTAATCTAAGTTTAGATAATATTCTAAACAAACCTATTCAAAAGAAAGGCATTTTAAGATTAAATAAAATGAATCAAAACTCACATAAAACATATTACTTCATTTCATTCCCAACATATATAACATGCATATGGATGGAATCTAAGTATATCTATACATGCAAATGAAAGTATTTACACACTTTATGATGCATGCTAAGTAATCAATTTATGGAAAGTTTGTAGTTGAATATGCATGGTTTTTTCTTAAGTAAAACAAGGGTTTTCCTTATCCAAATTTTCACATACATGAAAGTAGGAAAGGCATAAGTGCATTGATTGTTAACTAAGGCAAGACCTAGGCTACTTAAAGCCTCAACCAAGGTTGTCCAGACTAATATACCACTTTCCTTAAATATAAATATGTATATAAAAGAAATGAAATAGAAAAGGAAAATGCAAAAGTTGTTTGATGGTTTCATTTTATCTTATCAATTTATGCATGCCAGTATAGGCAACCCTTCTTAGGTGATTGCATAGGAATGAATAGGGTATGGAATTAAGTAAGAGTTGGGTTCTTTTCAAATGAACCCTATATCTTACCAACTCCTATTCAAAGCTATATTAACATAAGAAAAGAAGGAAACCTATACTAAGCATGACTTTATAATCTATCACATGCAAACTTATAATTAAGGCATAAGTAGCACACTTTCAGATTTGGTATTTGACTTATGTATTTTGAAAATAATTTGGATTTAGTAGTGATAATAGCCACTCATATTTCTACTTTAGCCAACACATGCAAATTTGACATAAAGTAAATAATTTCATTTTAAAATTTGAATTTCAAAATTATGAATGCATGAAATCACATGGCATACAACTTAACATGTTGGGGAAAGATTCAAAGTAATGTAAGCATGTAAACAAACTCACTTCACTTAAATCTAAAGACATTCCTATAGAATATGAAAATTTAGAATAAATCAAAGTGAATTTCAAAGTAATTTTGTTTAGTTTGAAATTTAATTTAATTTTGAAAAGGTGAGATGAGTTTCCTGTTCCCAACCCATTCCCACATGTGTTTGATATTTTTGTTTAATTTTTTAGGGAATTAGATTCATTTTTATGTGTTGATTAGGTTAAGGTATGAATTAAGTAGCTTAATTAACCCTTACCTACACCACCTTAGAAGAATCAACTAGATAATTATGAGCCAATGAGATGACATAAAACCCACAAGGAATTTAAATTTGCAATGCACCTAATAATGCAAAGGCCTAATGCAATTTGGCTCACAATTAAAAGTTAATTAAGCTAAGAGGTTTAGCTTAAGTAATTTCAAAACACCCTTTCACACATGTGAATTAGGTTTTGATTTCCTTAATTGAACTTAGGCTATTAAACACCTAAGCATCTACCCAAAGTAAATTAATTAAATTATGAAGCTTTTTAGAATTTTTAGAAATTGATTAAGGGGATAATTAATGAATTAACCCTTAATTTAGAGGAGATTAATGAGAGAAGAGGGGGTTTTGGGAATGGCTTAGGAAAAATGCCCCAAAATATTCTATAAACCTCCTACTCACTGGATTTGACCTTAATTAACCCTAATCATAGGTTAAAATCAGTAATCATACCTAATTATGCTTAATTACATAAGAAGGGTAATTAAGGAAACCATATGTAATTAGTCTAATCAAGAATACAATAAATCCCAAGAAAATTATGAGAGGCAGAAGTCATCCCCTAAAACTTACCCAAGAAATTTGGGATTAATCAGAAGACTAATTAAAAAATAATTAGCAAAATACACTTTCTAATAAAACTTAAATTCAGAGAAAATCATAATTTAAAACTCATCAAAATTAATTTTAAAATGTTTGGGTTTAATTATCTATCCATAGGATTTTATTTCATAATTTTTTGAATTTTCTAGCAAGAGTTATGAATTTTTGAAGTTCTCTAAGTGAATTAGGAATTAATTAATGCATTTTATTAATCCCTAACTAATCCCTAGCTCACGACGCGCATGGCGTGTCGAATGCTTTACATGCCATGCATGAAGGGGTCACTTAACTTGTCACCTCACAGATGGCGACGGCAGTGCACGCGCTTTAATCCTTTATCATCTGATCAAAGATCGAACAGCTAAGGATCCCCCCTCCCCCACATTTTACATAGGATAAACATATATCTAAACATGTTAAATAATCTCAATCGTCCATCTAAAATGTACGGATGGACGTATGAGATCATCCAAGTTTTCCCCTTGATCAACAGAGACTATCCATGATCAAGGGGAATATCCAAGCTAGATATAACATAAAATCAAACTAAATTCAACCCACACCATCTAAGGGCAGAGAGTGGCAAATCCAACGGTCAAAAATTGATGAGGTTAAAATTTCTTTCACAAAGCTCCACACCACATTGAGTTTAGTGATAAAAAAATCCCATACCTTGTCGGAGGTGATCACTGGTGCTTCGATTCCCTTGGAGAAGCTTCATTTGGTTAAGATGAAGCCTTGCTGAGAGTATGAGCACTTGAGGTTGAGTAGATCAATGTGTGGACCAACTCCTCCTTGCTTGAGCTTTGGCTTTAATCCAACTTGATCCTTCCTTATTGTGGGAACTCCAATAGAAGCTTAGGTGCACTCGACTTAGCTCCTAGATGAAGTGTGCAAGAGCAATTGGAAGGAAATTGAGTGAGGAAGAAATTGGCTAATGGATTGAGCTCCCTATTTTTGCACTATGCAAAATTGAGAAATGGGGAATTCTAATCCTCTCTAAGAAGCTTGGGAGTGCTCTCTCATGATTGCTCTGAGTTCCTTAGCTTCAATCAATAGAGGGCAAGTGAGAATTGAATTGAATTACACGAAGTATATCTCCCCCCTTGAAGGATCAGACGACCAACAATTCTCTTGTCATTTTGATCCAATTGATCATATTAAGAGGTCTATTTGATCTATTTTGAGTGTGGACATGGTTGGTTTGATCCAAGGAGTGGATTGCCAACCTCCCATGTGCTTGAATTTGAGCTTAAGAGGGAGTTTGAAAATTCAATTTTAAGCTAAGGGGTCAGGTTTGGTCTAGGGACCAAATGGGTTGACCCAAACCCATTGGGTTGGGTGCACCACTCATCACTAAGTCCCCTTGAGCTTTTAGGAAAGCCTCAAGTGAATGTGAAGAGGGTATGACCAAATTACCCATTGGTTAGGCCAAAATTTGTTCTATGGCCTAGGGGTAGGATGGTCATTTTGTTATTTTTCTAGTTTGGATATGTTGGGTATGTGGAGAAACTAGGTTTGGCCAAGTATCATTAGATTTGGAATCCATTTGATAGGGTTTGGCTCATGTTGACCCATTTAGGTCAAAATGGGTCAACTTGGGTCAAGTTGATGAATAGGTCAAATTGGGTCAAACCAAGGGTTGGGTCAAGTTCATATGACAATTTTAAATGTTTTGGTGGCTTTGGATTGATTTAATTTAGTATATATTTGATTTTTTCTCATATGACTTCATTTAGGTCAAATGGGTCAAGTTGACCTATTTGACCCATTTGACTTATTTGAGGTAGGTCAAGGGTAGGTTTAGGTTAGGTTAGTCATATGTGGATTAGTATCTTTGTTTCCAATCAATTTGGGTTATTCAATTTTGGCTCAATGACCCCTTTAGTGTTGGGTCAAGGTCAATTAGGTTGGGTTGGGAATTGAGGCTTTGGTCAGGTTCCACAAGTGATTTGGAATGGACTTGACCCATTGGTTCCAATTAATTTAGCTTAGATCAAGTTTTGACACATTTTGACCCTTTAGGTCAAAATGGTTCAACTTGGTCAAGTGAGCCAATAGGTTAGGTCAAATGTTTTGGAGTTCAAAACATGGGTTCATAACCTATAATGTTTTAATCATTTTGGTTTAAGTGAGACTTTCTAGACTTTTATTTTTTTTTAAATAGACAACTTGAAGATTTATTTGTTGCCACATTTTAACTCTGATTTTGGAAAGTGAAGGCAAATAAATAATTTACCACAAAGTTGAAATAAATAATGAATTGATAATTCAACCTCATGTTCAATAATAAACCCATCCTTTTTTGATTTCAAATGGTTAAAGGTATGTTGAAAATATTAATTGATTTGATCAAATCAGAAATATTATTTCATAAAGAATGTTTGAGTGATAATCTTTATATATATATATGGTTTGATTGTTGATTTAGGATTAAGTATGATATGAGTTTGTGGAATTGTCAAGTAAGATTGTATTATTTTTTGGGTGATATATAACCTTTAAGAATTAATTGTTATTGGTGTATTATACATGAATCTATAGAACATCAAGGTTGAATTATCAATTCATTATTTCATTGAAAATTTTTGAAATTTATTTTTTGAATCTGAGTTAAATATAAATTGATTGATGAAAATCAATTTTATATTTTATCCATTTGGGAAAAAATTGAGTCTAGATGTTTTATAAATCATTGAGGTTTAAAAATTATTGTGGATTTAATTTATAAGTTGGTATATTTTTTTTCCTTTTTGATATGATGTTTGTTTATAGAATCTATTATATTTAATGAGGTGTAGATTAAAGTAATTTGAACATAAATTTTATTGATAACTTAATAAAGCATCTTTTTGGAATGATTGATCATGAATTTTATGGGACTATCAATTCCATTTCTAAAATAAGCTTTTATATTTGAAATATAAAGAATACATGTATTTTTGATGTGGGTTTGTAAATCTTGATTTCTTGAAGATTATAATATTTTTGTACTTAAGCTTGATTATTTGATGGATTCTCCTTTGAATAGTAATATACTATTCTTGTGTACTTCGTTCAGTTACGTATTGCTATAATCTTTTCATTCACAGATAATTTTCTTTCTAATCTTTTTATATTCTTCTTTTGAAAGGGTTAGATGTCTATTGTATTCAAATTGATCATCAATAATTGTATCTTCTTCAGAGAGTTTTTCAATTTCGGGCATATTAATCAGAATATAAATAATCGTTTAAATCCGTCACTTCATAACACGAATAATTTATTAAATCTTCTTCAGTTTCAATTAACTCATAAAGTTCTTCTTTAGATTCTATTTTGAAGATGTCAAAGATTGGTTCTAAGTCATTTTCTTCGATAATTTGGACAGATTTTATACTCAAATAAAAAATTGCACTTAGCAAAATCAAAAGCAGAAAAGAATCAAATAATTGTACGACAAAACAATTATTTCAAGCACTCGCAAAGCAATCAATTATTGGAACAAATAATACTCTGGCATCTATAAATTAGAGAACAAGCAATGTTCTAAGGTAGAGTTAGAGTAAACTTAGATCAATGGTTTCAATTATTTTGACCTATGGTGGAATTTGGCTATGTAAGGTTTAATTTTGTGTTAAGTGTTGACTAAGTCAACCCTTAGGTTTGACTTAGTTTGACCCAATTTGATTGATTGATCATCCCATGATGATTGTTGATCATGATGAGAGGCAAATATAAGTTTGGTTCAATCCAATTTTGTTAGGATCAAAATTTGGCTCATAAGGGTACTTTAGGTCACTTTGGGTCATGTAAGCCTAAGTGGGTCAAATGGCTTGGTCAAAGCTTGATTTAAAGTTGGTTGATCTTGTACATGGACTCATGATTGAAATATAAATCCATTTACAAGTGGTTTGAAGTCAAATGGGTTTTGATCCATTTAAAAATTTCATATTCAAAGGAAGTATGAAAGGGTTTTGGGTTTGATTTTTGATTTACGTTTTGATTGAAAAATTAAAGTTTGGATTTATATAAGAGCTCGTGATTGTAGGATTGATTGAACCATGAGTGAAAATCAAGGGTTTGGCTTGATTTGAAAGTGATTTGGCTAAGTTCAAGATTTTGACTTGAAAGGCTTAGATTGGATTTTGAATGGATTTGAGTTTGATTTTAAAAATTGGTTTTGATTATTTGAATTTATATTTCATTCATATATGTGAATATAAATGAGAATATAAATTGTTCATGATAAAATTTTAAGGATTTGAAGTGATTTAATCATTACCCAACCAAGGAGAATGCCTTTTGGTACACAATGGTCAAGTATTAAGAAAAAAGCATAGGGACTTATATCTTCTAGAAATATGGAACCATTGGGGTGATAAGTTGCTTTAGGCACCAAATCAAACCCGACCTAAGGCTGACTATTGAGTGAATGCCACTAGGGAACTTAAATCAGCTCAAGAATAGTCAAGATTAATTTCACTTTTAATTTGTTTATTTTGATGGATTCAGTCGGTTTGCGATAGATTACACTGAGAAGGAGCTTATAGAAGCCTAGATCTATCTCAAATTTACTGAACCAAAGGGAGTAGCTTCTCAGCCAATGGGAGAACTATCCAACCAAAGGAGTGCCTTTCGATTTTCAATGATCAATTCAAGAGTTGAAAGCTCAGGGACTCACATCTTCAAGTAGAAAAGATCACGGGTGATGGTTGCTTTACAAATCAAACCAACGACTGGGGTCTGTCGATTTGCGACAATCATGCTAAAATGAATGCATCATAGTATTACATCTTTCAAAGAGGGATGATTATTGGGGTAACCTATTTATGGAAAAATAGATTGAACCCAACCTAAGGGCAACTACGGAGTGAGTACCGACCCAGGTATTTAACTCAACTCAGGTAGTCAAGGAATTCCTATAGGGAGTTCTGCTGACACTACCCTAAAAATAGGATGCCTGCTTGGGAGAAGGGGCCCTTTGGGGGCTTAAATTCCTAATCCACAAGCGAATTAATTTTTGTTTATTTTAGTTTATTCTAATGTGGACCCTATTAGTTTGTGAGGGATCAAATTGAGAAGGAGCTTATATCGCCTATACATCTAAGATTTCAACTAGGAAAATTTATGCATCCTGAATAAATTCTCCAACCACAAGGGTCGCTACTAGGAAAGGGGAACTATCCAATCCAAAGTAACCCGAGTAGTGTCTAAATTGGGTTGCAAAAGACTTGATCCAAATAGAGTGCCTATAGGGGATGGGGCTAGTAAAGGCTTAATCCAACACCCTCAAGAAAATGACAAGTCTAGTCATATATCCAATAGGTATTCATTGTCCAACTCAAGGAGAAAGCACGGGGACTCATATGTGCTAAGAGTGGTGTACTCACCGGGTGAGTCACTGTTAATATAGAGAGCATCAACCAACCTAAGGTGCTCATCGGTTTGCAATAATCAGCCTAGGAAGAAAGCTCAGGGACTCACATCCTCCGAATTGATTCTTTGGGATAGTTTGTCTTCGGAGGTGCTATCGACCTAGGGCGACTAGTGAATGCCCTTTGGGGGACTTATATCAACTCAAAAAGAAGTTAAGAGGAAAGAAGCCTCACGGGGACTTATCACAAACCTCAAATATACTAGACTAGTTAGAGCATGATGGCTAGTTCAAGAAGAAAGCATGGGGACTCACATATTTTTAAAGTCAACATGAGTAGCTTCTTGTTTGGGCGTGAAGAATACCATTCTAACAAAGTGCTCTTAGGTGTTGCAATGATCAAGTTAGGAAGAAAGTTCGATGATTAATATCCTCCAACAAATGACCACCGGGGAGA
This sequence comes from Cymbidium sinense, assembly GCA_021442155.1. Taxonomy (NCBI): domain Eukaryota; kingdom Viridiplantae; phylum Streptophyta; class Magnoliopsida; order Asparagales; family Orchidaceae; genus Cymbidium; species Cymbidium sinense. Next base: position 97,483,675 of record CM038216.1, read on the forward strand.
CATACTTGCGAGGTAGCATGTAGACCCGACCTAGAGCAGCTAATGAGTAAGTGCCACAAAGGGTTTGCTCCCACATCAAGTAGCTCAAGATAGAAGATTTGTGTTTATTTTGTGCATGCGTTAAAAGGAATAGGATGACTCTAGGGGACTCTTACACCTACCTTAAAACACGCTAAGAAATTATGAAATGATGCCAGATGGAAACAGAATTCCCCGAAAGGATCTTTGCTTGGGTTCTCTCTAACTTAGTTATGTTAATGAAATAGGATAATCTCTTGGGTTTATCTTTCTATTCTAAGCATCGAGATTGTGTTTATGTTGTGAAAGAGGGATAGGATGCCAGGGGACTCTTACACCTACCCTAAACAGTCATGGCAAATTTAAGACAAGCAAAACACTTGAAAGAAGAAGATTTAATGAATGGAATCAGATTTTGTTCTTTTATTAATGATATGTTTTTTAAATAAGTTTTGTTTCATGGGTAATATTTCTTTAGATAAAGCCCATTAATGGAAGCATCGGGTGTTCTCCTTTACAATCAATAAGCTGATAAGATCCTCCTTGGTAAGCCTTCTCTATGACATAGGGGCCTTCCCAAGTGGGTTCAAACTTGCCTGCCATCTTTTGACAGGCAATAATTTATCTCTTAGGACTAACACAAGTTCTCCTACTCAGAAAGACTTGGGGCAGACCAGCTTGTTGTGAACTTGAATCATCTTGGCCTTGTACAACTTGAGTTTCTTGCACGCCCGTAGGCGACTCTTCTCCAAATCTTCTAGGTCTTCTAACCTCAATCTTTTTACCCAGTGCTATCCTTAGTGATGGGAGTTGAACTTCTAAAGGAAGAATGGCTTGGACCCATACACTAAGAAAATGGGGGGTTGGAGTTGAGAATGTAGTGTGGTAAGCCCTAAAGCTTCAACCAAGCACTCATTCCACTCATTGTTCTCATCAAAGACTTCTTGATTATCTAGATGAGAGTTTGTTGAATGCTTCTACTAAACCATTTAGCTCGGGTAGTAGATGGTGGAGTATCTCCAATCTATACCATATCTTCTAGAGTAGCTGTTGATCTTAGTGCTTTTGAATACAGTACCATTATCGGATATAATTTCATGAGGCACCCCAAACCTATATATGATATGGTTCACGAAAACTAAAGCACATGGTGAGTTTTGACCTCTAGTGGGATGGCTTCACTTGGAAAAGTAGTGGTAGTAGTTAAGATGAACCGATGCCCCTTGGGAAGGAGGATCGATCAAAATTATAATGTTGGTACCCCAACACTCAAATGGCCATGAAGCCAAAGTAGGGTGTAGAATGTTGGGTGGTTGGTGGAGGACCACACCGTGCACCTAACATTGATGGCATCTCCTAGCTACTTCATTATTGGTGCAAGGGTTGGAAAGATAGTATGAGAATCTCATCAGATTGCAGTTTGGAGTTAAAAGAACTATTCCTACCCCTGCCTTTCCTGGGAGCATAGATCATGGTGATTCACCTTTAATAAAAGAAGCAACACCATCAAAATACATCTCCCATCGGCAGTTACTGGCCTCCCCTAAGTTCATAATTTGTTCATCAGGGAGATCATCACTAAGCGGAGAATCAACAAGAAGTTGGTGAGTTGCTAAGAAATCTTCTAGTGCCTATCCTTTTACGTCACGGAGGAGTACAAATGTGATATCAAACTATGAGAGTATCATAGACCAATGAGCCAAACATCCGAAAAGCATTGGTTGTGTTATGAGGTATTGCAGTGGATTGGTGCGAGAGATCAAGTTCACCTTATGAGAAAGCATATAGTTTCATAGCTTTTAAGATGCAAAGATCAAAGCTATTCAATATTTCTCAATAGGTGGATAGTTAGCTTCAACAAGGATTAGATAATGACTGAGGTAGTAGAGAGAACTTTCCTTCCCCACGTCGTTGGCTTGGGCCAATAGAGCACTGAGAAAGTCTCCAATGCAGTAGTATAAAGGATCAGTGGCCTGCCCATGATAGGGGCTACTAGAACTGGCGGCTTCACCAAGTACTCTTTGATGTCTTTGAATGTGTGCTGGCACTTATCATCCCACTTAAACTTGGCATCCTTTTTGATAAGTGCTGAGAATGGTTTGCATCTACTTGATAGGTTTGAGATAAAGCATCTTAGATCTGTTAGCCATCCTTGAAAGGATCTGAGTTGAGTTAAACTTTTAGGCGGTGGAATTTTTGAGATAGCTTTATTCTTTTCAGGATATATTTTTATTTCCCAGTGTCAGTCAATAAACCCAAGGAATTTCCGTGGAGCGACTTTGAATGCACACTTCAAGAGATTCATTTTGAGGTTATATTATCTTAACTATTTGAAAACTACTCTCAAGTCAAAGTGGTAGTCTTCCTTTTCTTTGATCATGATAATTAGATCATCAACATAGCACTCAACCTGATGATAAATGAGTTCATTAAAGATCTGAGTCATGGCCCGTTGGTATGTAGCACCGCATTTTAAGTGAAAGGCATGACCCTATAATAGAAGATTCATTAGTTGGCGGTGTTTCTCTCATCTTCAATAGACATCTTGATTTGGTTATAGCCAGATGATCCATCCATGAAAGAAAAGCCTAAATAAGATGAGGCAATGTCCACCATTAACTTTGGTATAGGAAGAGGAAACTCATCCTTAGGACATGCCTTATTTAAGTCCCTAAAATCGATGCATATGTGAATTTGGCCATTCTTCTTCTTAACTGGGATGACACTAGCTAACCAGGTAGGATATTTTTCTTCCCAGAAACCGATCGATCAATTTCTTGACTTAGAAATGACTATTTTTCAATTTCTAATCGCATGCTTCTAGGAGCTTGCTTAATAGAGGTAACGTTAGGGTCTATTGCTAGCTTGTGGACTACTACATTAGGAGATAATCTGACCATTTTTTCATAACTCCATGTGAAGCAGTCCTTAAACTCGGTCAATAGTATAACTAAGTCATTGGTTTCTTCTTCATTCAATAATAAATTGATGTATGTTGGGTGAGGATTTTCTTCTTTTCTGAGGTTGATTTCTTTAAGCTTGTCGATTATTGAATGAATCTCCTCTTCAAATTCTGGCGGTTCCTCTTTAACTTGAAAATCATCTGGATCATCTGTAGTTTCTAAACACACATTCTTATAGGAGTTGGGGATGTGTGAGAAGAAACTATTGAACTCCAAATGGTTGGTAACAACAGCAATAATCTTCATCATCGATGGGACCCCTTATCTGAATCTAGTCCCTTGATTGTGCTTTCACTATGTTGTTCCATAGCTTTTCAAAGTATTCTGACCTGTGCTTGGACCATGTGTGAGGAACTAAACCTTTTTGTATAAGATTTTGAACACAAGGTGAGTAAAAGTTAAAAGGTAATTCCATTCTTTCTTATCTTCCTCAAGTCTACATCGCTCGGACTTGAGGATGATGAACAAAAGAACCTCTTCTACTTCATGTTATTGGAAGACATAGGGACTTCCTTAACTACTAAACCTTCAACTTTATGAGATGTAAGTGAGGTTAGAGCTAAGGTTCCCAACTTACCTAATAGTTTCATAAACTAGATTGAATACTTTGCTTTGCTTGAGGCAGTCTTCATTTTTGGTTGGATCAAAGTCACCTCCAATGGAACCTACTGAGAGGGGTTGGCTAGTATACTAATCACATTAGACTCATCCTTTGAGCTGGATTCCAAGTCAATATGAATAGTAGGGGTCCTCCTATGAACTGGAACACAACCTCTATTGGCTGAAGGGAAACTAGGAGGTCTCCCACCTTTGAAACTGCCTCTATTTCTGCCTCTACTTCTATCTAGTAGAGGTTGAGCCATCTTGCCCACATGTCCATATGATGGAATGAACTGTGGGTGGAATGTGATATCGGGTCCACTTCTTCTTCAATTCCCCTTTCTTGCTCACTTGGACTTTTATTTTTCTTTTCATTTTCTTTTATCTTTTCTTTTGCTTCATTTTCTTTTTATTTCATATTTGCATTTGAATTTTGTCCAAGTTCATGAGAAAGGGTGTTTTGAGCAAGATAGTAGGTTGCATCCTTATAGATCTCAATCTCTCTAACAAAAAATAGCTTTTCATCCCAGTTGACATGGTACTCAATTCCATCTTTTCTGAACTTGATGCGCTGATGAAGGGAGGATGGAATGATCTTGTTCTGATGTATCCAAGGCATTCCAAGAAAAGAAGTGAATGAATTTTTTGAATCAATGATGTAGAACTTGGCTTCAGTGTTCTAGTCACCGATCTCCAATGGTAACACTATAGAACCTAAAGCTCGCTCACCTTGATCATTGAATCCTCTTAACATCATCCTATCTCCTTAGAGTGTAGAGATATCGATCTTCAAATAGGAAAGGGTCTTTAGACTCATAATGTTCGTCTATGCACTGGAATCCATGAGAACCCTGGTGAGTTCAAACATGTCCATATCGACTGAGATGTATAGAGGATGATTGTGCTCCAAGTCCACCAGCAAAAGGTCTTCATCTGTGAAGGTGATGCCTTGGGCTTCTTTTGCATAATGTGCTTCCTCACCTATAGCGGTTAGTTGAGCTAAGCATATTTTAGGATCAAGGATTGCCTTGATTAGTGATTCTCTCATCTTTTTGGATAAGATAAGGGGCCTTGGGAAAATCAAAAGGGTGGTATCTTGTGGAAGGGCTTCTCGATCTTCAATACCAATGACTTGTTTCCGTCTATCTAAAGGTGCTGCCCTAGGAGGTAGAACCTTGCCACTATGGAGGTCAACTTCGGTAATCTCTTGAGGCAAGGTGGTAGAAGGTTCTACCTACACTTCAGACTCACCTACAGCTTCTCCTATGGGACTCTCAGAATCAGATGATTCCAAATCTATCTTAAGAGGTGAACCCATAGTATTCAAAGTTGGAAGATCCAAATTTGAATCAGAAAGAAGAAGATTAGAATTTTTATAGTTAATTAGACTTGAAGAGTTATCGTTAGGAATAGAAGAGAGCAACTCATCAGAAGAGACATAGATATAATTCAAACTAGCTTTATTCTTCAATTTCTTGGAATTATTTGGAGGTACAAAGTAGAAGTCAAGTAGAGTGAGCCGAGTAAGGGATTTGATGCCCTTATCCGCTGATACAAGAGTTCTACTAGTAGAAGAAATAGAAGAGCTAGCTGAAATGGAAGAAGTCACTGGTGTGGAAGGCTGGCCGAAGGCTAGTGGACGATCGGTGGTTGTGCTAAAGGGCTATCTTGGTGACACATCTTTCTTCCTCTTGCTGAGCTCCCACCTTCTTAGAGTTGGCACTGGCAACTTACAAATCTTCCTTGGTGTTGGAGGTTTAAAATCACACCTGAGGAAAGCTTCTTGATCTTGAATTATTTTCTTAGAGGTTTTAGACAAAGAAATGTCCCAACCTTCTTTGGTTTTGGTAGGATCACTTGTATCCCCAAGGATTACCCTAATGGGCGGAAGGTTGTTCCACAAGGTATTCTTTTGGGATAACTACAACACCGATCTTGAAACTGTGTTCAAGCTAGTCCTTGAATATGAAGAAATCCTCCAAAACATGGCCTTGCATATGGTGGTAAGGGAAAAAGTTTGGATCATGACTTTTGCTTACTTCCTCCGGTCTCTAGGCTCGGGTAGCTGAAAATCAGGTTTCTTTAAGAGATTCTTAAAGATTTTCCTAATTACCTCCCTCTTAAAAGGATAAGGTTTGTTTAACTTATCTAAAAGTAGGTGACCATAGCTACTTGGTGGAAGATATGCATGCTTCTTGGTGGTATGGCAGGTGAGGCTTTGGCCATGGAGGCTAGTGGGCGGTGGGGTTTCCTCAGTGGTGGAAAAGGAGGTGGAGGATGCTAAGGTCATTGTCTCTTAGACTGATCTCTAACTGGCTGGTTCACCTTATCAACCGCTACTACTGCTCATGGTTTCTTCTCATAGACCTTTTGGGATTTTTTCTTGGGCAACTGATCTAGAAAAGGCAACTATTTAGCCTCTCCTTGTAGACTAGCCACCTTATTTATTAGCTTCTCAAATGTCTTGATAGTGAAGCCCTTAAGCATGAAGGTGACGAGCCATGAATATTCTTCAAGAGAATCTCAATGGCATGTTGTTCAGATAGCTACAGTTCACACTTCTTACTCAGGCTGCACCATCGAAGAATATAATCAACAAGTGACTCAACGGAGTGCTGTTGTGCTATAAAGAGATCACCTATAGTAACCCTTTGTTGAGCTCCAGTAAATCTCTTGATGAAGAGTTACTCTAACTTCAAATATCTTTCTTGAACCATTAGGCTTCGATGCCAATCAAAGAAATACCCACTTACAAAGAGTCTAAAGTAAAACATCACTGCCACATATGTTGCAATAACTAGCCCTAAAGTGAGCTATATGCTACCTAGGGTTCCCACTACCATCAAATTTTTGGAGGGAAGGAGGCAAGAAACCCTTGGTACACTGGATAACATCAAATTCCTCTGGGTAGGGTCTACCCTTTGGAACCGATGATCCTCCTCGGGCTTGAGCCAAAGCTTCCTTTACCTGCTTCTCAACCATGGATTTTAGATCTTTTTCTTGTATGGAGGTACTATCCACTACCTTCCTATACATGCTAGTGCTACCTTGCTCAATGGGAGGTAGAGTCTTAACTAGGTCTAATACATGAACTAGCTTAGGCTGACTGACATCGACTGTAATAGGATGAACTGGAGGGGCTTATTTTTAAAGCACTGACATTACTATTAACAAGTCTTGTAACTGATGTTCCATCCTATCAATCTTCTCATCCTTCTACCTTAACTAAAGTCAGAGGTGTTGGGCTGATTCTACAGTGTCTTCTTGATCAACCTCATCACCTTCCATGGCCTATTGCTCCCTAAGAAAAGATCCTCTAGTATCGACCATGCTTACTCCACCCTAATCTCCCATCAATTCATCTTTGTTGGGATCGAAGCTAACTCTCTCTTCATCAGACCAGGCATACCCTAAGATCTCCTTCTTCTCCATAAAATAATGTGCAACTATCTCATCTAAGGAATGATCCAACTCAGTAGGTACAAATAGTTTAGGGCTGATGATCCTATCATGAGCAGGAGGCACCGACTTCACCGTCCTTGGGAGTCAATCCTGTGAGGACTTTACTCACTAGAAGAATGATACTCTTGGCTACTTGGTTGTAATAGGGGTAACAATCCTAGGATGATCCTCTACCTATTACTTGGCTGTCATCTAGAATATCTATGATAACTATAATCATATCCACATATGGTTGTAGTAGAGCTGGTGAAGAAATGACCAAGATGCTCCGGGGTTGCCACACCTTCCGCACCACCACTAGGGCAGAAGGTCAAGCAAGAGAGCTTGGCCCTACCATAATGGGTGGTGTAAGAGGAGTAGGATCCCTTGGTCATAGCTGGATCATCAACGGGGTATGTTTTTCCCCGGATGTGGCCTTCATGATCTTAGATGGAATGGAAGATGTTATAACCTGTATCGGCGATGGTGGATGAGGGGTAGAGCGAAGGGGTGGAGACACCACCGACTCTCTATGCACTGGAACTGCCCTCCTATGGTGGCTAGTCCCGGTGAGAAGAATGCTATCAGTATGGTTGCACGGGTAGCACGCCGAGCTAGAACATCAACCAAAGTAGAAGCGGCACGGCTGAACCTCCATTGCTCTCTGCTAGTAATGTGTGATGAATGGGCCTCATGGGCCTCTCCTGATGAATCTACCTCCCTACATTATTGGGGATAATAGATCAAAGGTCAAACTGCATCCCAGACTCTGAGTGTCTGTATGCTCCATGACATAGAACAGATCGGAGGCCGGCGTATGACCTCCTACTCCTAAAAACTGCTGGCTGCAAGTGCACCACTGGAGGAGGTGATGAATGAATCCTCCTAGCATCCTCTCTTCCTAATCCCTAGAGAGGATGAAACTAGTTTTCTATAACTAGTGGTGAAGTGATGATGGGAGACTCATCCATGGCTGATCGAGCTGCTTCCTCTAGCTCCCTAGCTATCTGAGTGTGGAACCATTTGATCATACTATTCTTGTTCCTATGCTAGGTGTGGGTATGATGAGAGGAGTGTGAGCTAGACCCATATTCAAATGTGGGGGAGGCAAGCCATGAAACCAGAGGAGCCTTACCCTTGGAGGTACAGATGGTAGTGCTAGCCCTTGGGGCAACATGGGCAACTAGGATGAGCTGCAACTAGATTGATGCTTCGATCTTCGAACTAACTGAAGTCATGGTACTTCCACAACTTTCCTCTTGGTGAGGAGACATCCAAATCAAGGTAGTCTATCACGATGATCGACTTACGCGGTCACCTTCATCTGGGTGAGGGGAATGCCCTCACAAGTGATCTTGGCCCCCTCAAATCCTTGGCCAAAGTGAATCAAGTGGGCATGGTCTAGACGGGGGAAGTCAGCATGATCTAAAGTTAGATCCATACCATGAGGGAAGGTGAAGACAAATTTTTGGGAACCAGCCACATCCAAAACTATAATAAACTGAAACTAAACTATACTGTACTTACTAAAAATAATCTACAATGAGTAATGAACTTGTATCAATTTTCTATCTCCATAGATTTTGAATTTTTAATTTTGAAGATTTGAACCCACATCCAACAACTTGGAAGTGTTAAGTGGGGTTTAAATTGAGATTGATTGAAAGAGGAATTTGAATATGAATCCAAACTTCAACAAATTTAGGTATGTTGAATTATGGATTCAAAATTTTTGATAGGATGCTTCCATAGGTTCTTTGATCTTTTGAATTTGAATTTTTGTGATTTTGAGGACCCTTTCCTTTAACAAATTTGGGTATGATAAAGTAAGGGTCAAATGATTTTGTTTTGTTTGATTGATTTCGAATTTCACTTACTTAGCAAATTTAGGTATGCTAAGTGAAGTAAAAGTGATTGTTTCTTTTTGTGAATTTTGTTTTGATTTTGAAAATTTTGGAATTCTTACTTAGCAAATTTAGGTATGCTAGTGAAGAATCCAAGTGTATTTTGTTTATTTTGAAAATAGGATTCTTAGTAAATTTAGGTATGCTAAGAAAATCCTAAGTGTTTCATTTGTTTGGAATGTTTTGATTTTGAAAAGGGTAGAACCCTTAGCAAATTTGGTATTCTAAGGGGATCTAAGGTGCTTCATTTTGTTTTGATGTGTTTTGAAAGTGGAAATCTAACTTTAGCAAATTTGGTATGCTAAAGGTGAAATCCCACTTTGTTTTGAAATGGAAATTTCACTTAGCAAATTTGAGTATGCTAATTGAAATTCAAATGGTGTGTTTAAAATTTTGATTTCATTTTGGTTTTGAAAATGGAAACTTCTCCTTAGCAAATTTGGTATGCTAAGGAAGAATTTCAAAGGTGTTTGAGAAATTTTATTTTGACTTTGGAAACTTCACTTAGCAAATGCTAGGTGAGGTTCTAAAATATGTTTTGAAAAATGTTTGATTTTGGATTTGGAAACTTCACTTAGCAAATTTGGGTATGTTAAATGAAGTTCCAAATATTGTTTGAAAATTTTGAAATATGATTGTTGATTTTGATTTTGGATTTAGAAAGTTCACTTAACAAATTTGGGTATGTTAAGTGAAATTCCAAAATGTTGTTTGAAATTTTTTTTTTATTTTGGATTTTTGATTTGGAAACTTTACTTAACAAATTTGGGTATGTTAAATGAAGTTCCAAATGTTGTTTGAAAATTTTTGAAATATGATTGTTGATTTTTTTATTTTTGGATTTGGAAACTTCACTTAGCAAATTTGAGTATATGAGGTTCCAAATGTATGTTTAATTTTTTTGAAATATGATTGTTGGAATTTTAATTTTTAAAAAAGGGGACCTCCATTCAACAAATTTAGGTATTGTGGAATGGAGATCAATTTTATTTTTGAAATATGAAATTTTTGTGTGTGATTGTTAGTTTTAGAAAGAGAGGAATTCCAGCTTTAAAACATATGTGAGATATTTTTAAGTTGGATTTCCTAAAAGATATTTTATTTTTAGTTGGGAATGAAATCTTCATTTAATAAAATTAAGTATATTAAATGAAGATGTTCATGTGCGCTATTTGAAAATTTTGATTTTGTTTACAAATGAACTTTCTATTCAATAAGTGTGAATGCATTTAAATAGAAAAATTCATGTATGCTTTTGAAAATTTTTATGATTATGATTGTGAGTTTTGAAAAAGATGATTGTTCATTTATTTTGAAAATAAAATCTTCATCAAAGTGAATTGAAGGAAGATGTTCATTTGTGCTTTTGAAAAAATATTATTAATTTTTCTTTTTGAAAATCCTACATGTAACAATTATGGGAATTGTTAAATGAAGGTGACAAAATTTTGTGGAAAATATTTTATTAAGTGCATTTTTTGAAAAGGTGCTTTTGAAAAAGCAAAGTTCTTTATGGAAGATTTATTATTTTAGGATGAACCTTTCCTTATCATGAAAATGATAAGGAGGAAGTCTTAAAGATGTTTCTTTTTATTTAGATCTTTTCATTTTACCCATTGGAGAACAAGGGTTTTAAGACCAACAAGGAATGCGGTCCTAAAACCTAAAGATGTTGGCTAACTCAACTCAAGAATGAAATGAGCTAAGTGCCAATGAAAGAAGATAGTCTGATTCATACCAAAGTATAAACCCACTATCGATACTCAAAGATAATGATCATTTACCAAAGATGGAGAGAGGAACCATCCCAGAGTCAAGAAAAATCTATGGTTAAAATTTCTATAGGGGTCTCGGAGTCGCCTTTCAAATCTATTGGTGAGAAATGAAAGAGGACACGACCCTTATAAAAATTCATCTTTTTAGGATGCCACACTGATCCACAGATGTACTTATTCAGGTGATCAAGAACATCATCAAGGTATAGTGTACTATCTCGAAAGACAGAAGTCACTACCCTTTAATGGACCTAATGACCTCAATAAGGACTCCTTGGGATGGTGGGTATGCATATGTATCAGAGATTCTTCCCCTACTTTACAAGGAAAAGTAAAGCAGGATTAATTTTAAACCGTGTTCGTTAAGTTCCCTTCAGGGGCAAGCCCCCATAGTTAATTACATCCTAAGGGATGAGCTCCCTTAGGAAAACTCTCGATTAAGGTAAATGATCATTATCTCTGAAGATTTCAATAGGAAAGGACTATCAATCGATTGGTTTATGTTTGAAGATCAAAATGGGATTGATCAAAGAGGAGTTATTATCGAAGCCAAAATGAGAGATAAGTAGGAGATGCCCACGATGCTAGGAAACCTAACGAGCATCTCAAACTATCCTATAGTTGGGCTTTACATTTTAGAAATTGATTTAGTTTATTTGAGTTACATTTTTCTTTAGAATTTTAAGACTTAGGATTCCTTAACACAAGATTAAGGAAATGCCTAAGAGGTGAGGAATTATGCTTATGATCCACAAAAGTAAGAAGCAACCTTAGAACCTAAATCTAGGGATCTTTGGTGAGGGCCGGAAGCACAACCTAAATCTAAGGTGAATAGTGGGTGATTGGTTTTCTCCACAGAGGACAAACCACCCGATACTTTGGACTTATAACTGCCTGAGGGTGGCCACCAACTAACTCTTCCTATGATTTTAAATACATGTAGGCAAGTCATTATGCTTATGCAAGATAGCTAGGTTGTTATTATTTAGAAAGAGACTATGTCCTTAAACTCACTCCCTAAAGAGACTAGATCATGTAAAGGGACATACTTCAAATGACCTAAATCGAATACAATTTCAAATTTCATTTTATTTTCATTTTTGGACAAATATTTTGACTTAGGGTAATAGGATTTTTTATGACTAATGCATGAGAAAAAAGATTATTGGCCAAAATCAGCGAGAAGGGAGGAGGTGAGTTTCCACCATGACTCTCAAATGTCAAGTTGAGTTTCTCTGGCAAAGGAGGAAACCCTCCAATCAAGAGTGAAATAAGATGCATTTATGCTTGATATTACAAATAAAATGCTCATTCAGGTAAGGGCTTGCTAATTCTTTTATCTTGATTTTAAACCTAAGCTTTAGGTGAGGTTATGAGTTGTTTAATTTAATTTGAATTGTTAAGTTGGGTAAAAGATTTCTTTTTCCCTAAAAATCCTAATCCACATCCAGGCCATACATAAAGAAAGAAAGAAATTAGGAAAATCATGCAACTTAATGTAAAAGCTAAACAAATAATCAATAAATTTATAAAGCTAATCGCAAAAAGAATAAATGGTATTGTGGGCACCACTTGACAAACCCAAAATATCAAATATGGGTAGAGCTCTACCTTATACCAGTTATAAATCAATCAAATTACAATTTAAGCAAAGGAATTTATTATTATGGGGGTCTTCAAGCTTTATTCTTCTTCCTTCCTTCTTCTTCTTTCTTCTTTCTTATTCTTCTTTTCTTTCTTTGGTTCCTTATTTTGGATGATTGGAAGGTGGATGCTCCAAGGATTCACATGGTGCATAAGATAGGATCTTAGGACCAATGCTTATCCTAATCCCCATAACAATCATTCCAAAATCCTAATTATACAAATTTTTACATGAACAAAAAAAGTGGAAATCTAACTAACACCTACAAAATAAAGGTTAGCTAAAACATACCACACAAATCTCAAGCATGTACATTAGACTTATCACCCCACACATGGGTGACTAAGTTCACACACTATGGATTATGCTTAGGGGTATAAAGCACCTACAAGCAAAAGCATTTATATTTTTATTTATGATAGCGCCCCTTAAGCACAATCCCTTGTAGAAAAGAATAGGTAGACTAAGCACGTCCTACCATTCATTATATGAGCATACACCCTAACATCCAGTCTAAGACATATATCACAAAACAAAACATAACAACAAACCATGCACCGACCTAACCTAAGGCTAGAAGTGGTGACTTAGGCTAATGTGTGTGCTTTGAAGGTTTGTGTGGTATGCTTAGTTATGGCTTTAAGTTCAAATTTTTGAAGTGTGAAGAACATGTTAAACTTAGAATAGGGTTTTATTTAAGTTGTTTAAGTGTTTTGGGTTGATTTTATTTCATGTTTTGATTAGGTTTAAGTGGATCATATAATTAATTACTAAGTTATGAAGAGAGGGAAAGAGATTAGAACCTCTCTTTCCTTCCCTAACCTAAGTAATTTATAAAGTAGAATCACATTTTAGTTTCATTTTGGTGAATGTTTTGATTACATGTTTTGATTAATCCTACATTTAGATAATACTCTAAACAAACCTATTCACAAAGAAAGGCATTTTAAGATTAAATAAAATGAATCAAAACTCACATAACACACATTACTTCATTTTTTTCCCAACATATATAACATGCACATGGATGGACTCTAACCATATCTATACATGTAAATGAAAGTATTTAACACACTTTATGATGCATGCTAAGTAATCAATTTAAGGAAATTTAAGAATTGAATATGCATGATTTTTTTTCTTAAGTAAAGAAGGGTTTTCCTTATCCAAATTTTCATGCATACATGAAAGTAAGAAAGGCATAAGTGAGTGAGTGCCATTGTTAAGAGGTGTAAGATACAAGACCTACTTAGGGGTACTTAAAGCTTCACAACCTCAAGATTGTCCAGACTAATATACCACTTTCCTTAAATACAAACATGTATATAAAAGAAATAAAATAGAAAAGGAAAATGCAAAAGTTGTTTAATGGATTCATTTTATCTTATGCAATTTATGCATGCAAGTATAGGCACCCTTCTTAGGTGATAGCAAAGGAATGAATAGGGTATAGAATTAAGTAAGTGTTGGGTTCTTTTCAAATGAACCCTACATCTTACCAACTACTATTCAAAACTATGCTAACATAAGAAAGAAAGGAAACCTATACTAAGCATGACTTTATAATCTATCACATGCAAACTTATAATTAAGGCATAAGTGGAACACTTTTAAATTTGGTATTTGACTTATGTATTTTGAAAATAATTTGTATTTAGTAGTGATAATAGCCACTCATATTTTTCTTTAGCCAACACATGAAAATTTGACATAAAGTAAACAATTTCATTTTAAAATTTAAATTTCAAAATTATGAATACATGAAATCACATGGCATATAACTTAACATGTTGGGGAAAGATTCAAAGTAATGAAAGCATGTAAACAAACTCACTTCACTTAAATCTTAAAGACATTCCTATAGAATAAGAAAATTTAGAATAAATCAAAGTGAATTTCATAGTAATTTTTGTTTAGTTTGAAATTTGATTTAATTTTGAAATGGTGAGATGAGTTTGCTATTTGTAACCCATTACCACATGTGTTTGAAATTTTTTTTAATTTTAGGTAATTAGATCCATTTTTATGTGTTCATTAGGTTAAGGTATGAATTAAGTAGCTTAATTAACCCTTATCTACACCACCTTAGAAGAATCAACTAGATAATTATGAGCCAATGGGATGACATAAAACTCACAAGGAATTTAAATTTGTAATGCACCTAATAATGAAAAGGCCTAATCCAATTTGGCTCATAATTAAAAGTTAATTAAGCTAAGAGGTTTAGCTTAAGTAATTTCAAAACACCCTTTCACACATGTGGATTGGGTTTTGATTTCCTTAATTGAACTTAGGCTATTAAACACCTATGCATCTACCCAAAGTAGATTAATTAAGTTCTAAAACTTTTTAGAATTTTTAGAAATTTATTAAGGGGATAATTAATGAATTAACCCTTAATTAAGAAGAGATTAAGGAGAGAAGAGGGGGGGTTTAGCGAATACCTTAGGAAAAATGCCCCAAAAATATTCCATAAATCTCCTACTCATTGGATCTAACCTTAATCAACCCTAATCATAGGTTAAAATCACTAATCATATCTTAGTTATGCTTAATTATATAAGAAGGGTAATTAAGGAAACCATATGCAATTACACTAAATTAGCCCTCAATAAATCCCAAAAAAATTAGGGGAGCAGAAGTCATTCCCTAAAACTTACCCAAGAAATTTGGGATTAATTAGAAGCCTAATTAAAAAGTAATTAGCAAAATACACTTTCCAATAAAACCCAAATTCAGAGAAAAGCTTCAAAACTCATCAAAATTAATTTAAAATGTTTTAAGTTTAATTATCTATCCATTAGATTTTATTTCATATTTTTCTAAATTTTATAGCAAGAGTTATGAATTTTTGAAGTTCTCTAAGTGAATTAGAAATTAATTAATGCATTTTATTAATCCCTAACTAATCCCTGGCTCACGACGCGTGGTGGGGTCGCACTTTACATGCATCCATGTGAGGGGTCACTTAATTTGTCACCTCACGGATGGAGGCGGCGGCACACGTGATTTAATCCTCTACCATCCATCACGAGATAAGGATCCCAGATTTTTACAAAGGATAAATAGATATCTAAATGTGTTAAATAATCCATCCATCTAAAATGCATGGATGGATGGCTGAGATCATCCAAGTTCTTCCCCTTGATCAATAGAGATCATCCATGATCAAGTGGAAGACCCAAGCTAGATCTAGCATGGAATCAAACCAAATTCAACCCACACAATCTAAAGGTAGAGAGTGGCAAATCTAATAGTCAAAAATTGATGGGGTAAAAATTTCTTTCACAAAGCTCCACACCACATTGAGGTTAGTGATCAAAAAATCCCATACCTCACCGGAGGTAATCATCGGTTCTCGATTCCCTTGGAGAAGCTTCGTCTGGTTAAGAAGAAGCCTTGCTGAGAGTATGAGCACTTGTGGTTGAGTAGATTAATGTATGGACCAACCCCTCCTTGCTTGAGCTTCGGCTTTGATCCAACTTGATCCTTCCTTGCTGTGGGAACTCCAATAGAATCTTGGGTGCACTTGACTTAGCTCCTAGATGAAGTGTGCAAGAGCAATTGGAAGGAAATTATGTCAGGAAGAAATTGGCTAATGGATTAAGCTCCCCTATTTTTGCACTTTGCAAAATAGAGAAATGGGGAATTCTAATCCTCTCTAAAAAGCTTGGGAGTTCTCTCTGATGATGATTACTCTGAGTTCCTTAGCTTCAATCGACAGAGGGAAAGTGAGAATTGAATTGAATTAGGGGGAGTATATCTCCCCCTTGAGGGATCAAACTATAGGTAATGCTCATGCCATTTTGATCCAATTGATCATATTGGGAGGGTTGTTTGATCTAGGGTCCAAATGGGCTGATCCAAACCCATTGAGTTGGGTGCATCACTCATCACTAAGTCCCCTTGAGCTTTTAGGAAAGCCTCAAGTGAATGTCAAGAGGGTATGACCAAATTACCTATGGGTTAAGAAAAAAATTTGTTCTATGGCCTAGTGGTAGAATGGTCATTTTGCTATTTTTTTTCCACTTTGGACATGTTGGGTATTTGGAGAAACTAAGTTTGTCCAAGTTTCATTGAATTTGAAATCCATTTAATAGGGTTTGGCTCATGTTGACATATTTAGGTCAAAATGTGTCAACTTGGGTCAAGTTGATGAATAGGTCAAATTAGGTCAAACCAAGGGTTGGATCAAGTTCATATGACTATTTGAAATGTTTTGGTGGCTTTGGTTTGATTTAATTTGGTATATATTTGATTTTGGCTCATCTGACTGCATTTAGGTCAAATGGGTCAAGTTGACCTATTTGAGGTAGGTCAAGGGTAGGTTTAGGTTAGATTATTCATATGGAGTGGATTATTATATTTATTTCCAATCAATTTGGGTTATGTTCAATTTTTTCTCAACATGACCCCTTTAGGTCTTGTTGGGTCTAAGGTCAATTGGTCTAGGTTGGGTCTAGTTGGCCAATTGAGGCTTTTTTCAAGTTTCATAAGTGATTTGGAATGGACATGACCCATTGGTTCCAATTAATTTATCTTAGATCAAGTTTTGACACATTTTTACCCTTTAGGTCAAAATGGGTCAGCTTGGGTCAAGTGAGCCAATTGGGCTAGGTTAGGCTCAAATTTTGGCTTGGTCAAGTTCAAACATAGGTCATGAGTGAACTTAGATCAATGGTTTCAATCAATTTGGCCTATGGTGGAATTTGGCTATGTAAGGTTTCATTTTAAGTGTTGACTTGGTCAACCCTTAGGTTTGACTTGGTTTGACCCAATTTCAGTGATTGATCATCCCATGATGATTGTTGATCATGATGAGAGGCAAATATGAGTTTGGTTCAATCCAATTTGGTTAGGATCAAAATTTGCCTCATAATGTAACTTTAGGTCACTTTGGGTCAAGTGAGCTTAAGTGGGTCAAATGGCTTGGTCAAAGCTTGATTTGAAGTTGGTTGATCTTGTACATGGACTCATGATTTAAATATAAATCCATTTACAAGTGGTTTGAAGTCAAATGGGTTTTGATCCATTTGAAAATTTCATATTCAAAGGAAGAATATGAAAGGGTTTTGTGTTTTTATTGAAATATTGAAGTTTGGATTTATATATGAGCTCATGATTGTTGGATTGATTGAACCATGAGAGAAAATCAAGGGTTTGGCTTGATTTGAAAGTGATTTGGCTAAGTTCAAGATTTGGACTTGAAAGGCTTATATTGGATTTTGAATGGATTTGAGCTTGATTTTTGGAATTCGTTTTGATTGTTTGAATTTATATTTCATTTATATATGTGCATATAAATGAGAATATAAATGGATCATGAGAGAATTTCAAGGATTTGAAGTGATTTAGTTGTGATTTAGGTTAAATCCATTAAAGGAAATTTAAAGGATTTAAGGAAATTTTTAAATTGAAATTTAATTTTTGAATTGGATTAAATTGATTTATATTTATATTTCATTTATATATGAGAATATAAATGAGAATACAAATAAGTTTTGAGAAAATCCCATGAGTTTGAATAGGATCATGATTTAGGTTAAATCCATTATAAGGAATTTAAAGGATTTAAGGAGTTTTAAATTGGAATTTAATTTTTGGATATTGTTGATTGATATTTATATTTCATTTATATATATGAATATAAAATGTGAATATAAATAAATTTTGAGAAAATCCCATGAGTTTGAATAGGTTTTGATCAAGATTTAGGTTAAATCCATTAAAGGGAATTTAAAGGATTTAAGGAAAATTTCATGAATTGATTTTGAATTTTGAATTTGATTTGATGGGTTTGAATTTATATTTCATTTATATATGTGCATATAAAATATAAATAAGGTATGAGAAAATATCAAAGGTTTGAATATGTTTGAATCATGATTTTGGTTAAGTCCTGGGAAAATTAAGGACTTAAGCAAAATTTGGACTTAGATATTTTGATGGATTTTGATCATGGGTTTCAATCATAGATTTCAATCATGGAGTTCAATCATGGAATTGATTTGAGTTTGGAGAAAATTAATTAAGATTGATTTGGAGTTTGACTTGGAGGAAGGAAGGTGAGGAAAGGTTTATGCTAAGGGTAGGGAAGTTTTCCTAACACCCCTAAGGCATGACCTATTCCTATGGCTAACTCTTCTAAGTCTTAGGTTGAGTATCCACCTAATCACTAGATGTGTCTTAAAACTAAGTAACTCTTAAAGTCTAAGAAGAGTCCTATGCCTGAGATGGAGGGGTTGAGAGCTCATTCTAAAAATGAGGTCAACACTCCCTCAAAATCAACAAGTCTATTCTCGCAAACTTGGCCAAAGTTTAAAAATAAAAGTAAATGAAAAGAAAAAGAAACAGAAAAAGAAAAAGAAAAGAGAAGAGAAAATGAAAAAGAAATAAAAGGGAGTAGAAATAGACTTAGAGGAGGAAGTGGAGCCTTACATTAGATTCCACCCACATTTTGTTACTCCATTCGAACATATGGGTAGGATGACCAGACCACCACTAGGCAGATGAAGAGGGTAGTTAAGAGGCAATCCCAAGGGTGGAAAACCTCTTTATTGGCCACCTAATAAAAGATATGTCCCATCTACCAGCAGTACACCTGCTATCCATATAGACATAAAATCTAGTTCATAGGATGAGTCTTATATAGTTAGCACACCAACCAGCTCTTCTCAGTAGTAGATTCCTTTGGAGGTGACACTTGAGCGATGAAGATCAGGCTCCAAAGCAAAGCATAAGTGTATCCAAGTCTATATGTGAAATAGTTGGCATCAGTTGGGAATCTTAGCTTTAACCCAACTTTCCTATCAAAAAGATAAGTGGTTGGTAGTTAAGGAAGCCCCTAAGTCATCCACAAGTGTGAAGACTTAGAGGTTCTTTCTAGGAGCATCATCCTCAAGTCAAAGTTGATGTAGAACTTGAGGATGATTCATTTATAGATTTAATAGAATTACTTTTTTTTGGTACTTTCCTTATGTTCATAATTTAGCAAAGAAATGGTTAATCCCATATACTTGGTCAAAGCACAAGTCAGATTACTTCAAAAGAATATGGAAGAACAAATGCAAAAGCTCTCAATCAAGACTTGGACTAGGATTCAGTATAGTGAGTCTAGTCAATGATGATGATTATCGCATAGTCATCACCAATTATTTGGAATCTGATAGTTTTTTTTCAAATCACACTAACTCATATGAGGAGCTATCCTTATAAACTTCAGATGATCCAGATGATTTTATAGTCAAAGATGCACTGCTAGAGTTCAAAGAAGAGATCAAGTCAACCATCGATGAGCTTAAGGAAATTAACTTAGGAATTGAAGAAGATTCATGCCCAACATACATAAGTTCTTTGTTGAATGAAATTGAAACCAATGACATAGTTAGGCTATTGACTGAGTTTAAAGACTGCTTTATAGGGAATTATGAAGAGATGCATGGATTGGCTCCTCACATAGCGGTCCATAAACTAGCAATAGAGCCTACTGCTAACCCTATCAATCAAGCTCTTAGATGCATGTGATTAGATATAGAACAATAGGCCATTTATGAAGTCAAGAAACTGATCGATGTTGGCTTCATCCGAAGAGGAAAATACCCTACCTGGTTAGCCAACATCATCCTAATTAAGAAAAAGAATGACCAAATTCACATATGCATCAATTTTAGGGATTTAAATAAGGCATGTCTAAAAGATAAATTTCAACCACCAATACCAGAGCTGATGGTGGACATTGCTTCATCTCATGCAGTCTTTTCTTTCATGGATGGCTCATCTAAAATAATCAAATAAAGATGGCCCCTGAAGATGAAAGAAACACTACTTTTAGAACTTTGATCACAATCTATTGCTATAAGGTCATGCCTTTTAGCCTTAAAAATGCTGGTGCTACATACCAGGGGCTAAGAATTGAATCTTCAATGAACTCATTAATCATCAAGTTGAGTACTATGTCAATCATCTAGTGATCAAAAGTAAAGAAAATGAAGAACATCTCTTTGACTTAAGAGTAGTTTTTGAATAGTTAAGATAATTTAACCTCAAAAAGAACCACCTGAAGTGTACATTCAGAGTAGCTTCAGAGAAATTCCTTGGGTTTATTATCCGATAGCAGGGAAACAAAATCAATCTGGAGAATATCAATGTGATATTAGAAATGCCACCCCCTAAAATTTATCTCAACTCAGATCATTCCAAGGGTGGTTGGCATATCTAAGATGCTTTATATCCAACCTATGGAAGATGTCGCCATTCTCAACACTTGTCAAAAGGATGCCAAGTTTAAGTGGGATGGAAAAGTGTGAGCATGCTTTCAAAGACATCAAGCATTCAAGACACTAAGTTCTATTAGCCCCTATCCCGCAAGCCTCATACTTTACATTGCTACATTAGATGACTCCCTTTGTGCTTTGTTGCCCAAGTAATGAAGGGAAGGAAAATGCACTCTACTACCTTAGCCATCATCTAATCCTTTTGAGGCTAATTATCCACCATTGAGAAGCATTGTTTAACTTTAATCTTTGCATCCCAAAAGCTACTACATGCTTCCTCATATGGTGAACTTAATCTCTAGGATCAATCCAATATAGTATCTCATGAAAGTCGACACTATCCGATGGTTAATGATGGTCCATGATCCTCTCACAATTTGACATTACCTTTGTACCACTCCATGCAATGAAAAGATAAGCGCTAGTGAATTTCTTAGCAGCACACCCACTTCTTGTTGACTCTCCACTTAGTGATGATCTCAATGAACAAATCATGAATATAGAGGATACTAGCATTCACTATTGGGAGATGTACTTTGATGGGTGCTTTCTCAAAGAGGAGAAGAACCATAATCTAATATTCCAGGAAAGGCGGGGGTAGGAATAGTTCTCTTAACTTTGGACCGTGATGTGATGAGATTCTCATATCATCTGTCCAATCCTTGCACCAACAACAAAGATGAATATGAGGCTCTAATTGTCAGCCTGGAGTTAGCCATTACTCTAAGCATCTAGAACATCAAAATCTTTGAGGATTCTCAGCCAATTATCAACCAAATTTTTGGGTCCTATAAGGTTATAAAGCCCAAGCTCCATCACTACCATAAGTACACCATGGAGTTGTTGGCCCAAATTCTAGAGGTTACCATTTAT
This sequence comes from Cymbidium sinense, assembly GCA_021442155.1. Taxonomy (NCBI): domain Eukaryota; kingdom Viridiplantae; phylum Streptophyta; class Magnoliopsida; order Asparagales; family Orchidaceae; genus Cymbidium; species Cymbidium sinense. Next base: position 97,505,167 of record CM038216.1, read on the forward strand.
AAAATTCCTCAAGGAGAGAAAGTTGTAGCATATGCTTTAGCCAAGCTTGCCAAGAAGTTGACATGTCCAAAGGATGAGTCTATATCAATAAAGGTCCAAAATAGACAAGTCTTATCCCTTATTGATATTGAACTCATCAAAAAGTACTCTCTTGAAGGGGAGGTTACCATTTCCAAGAAGGATGAGGAGTTAGATTGGAGGAAACCACTCATGGATTACCTAAATAAAGACAAACTATCTCAAGAGAAGTCTCAAGCCCATTAGATGAAGCAAAGAGCACTTTCCCATGCTCTTATGGATGGTGTCTTATACCAGCGATCTTTCAATCATATGTGGTTATGTTATTTAGACAAGCATGAAGCCCATAAGATCGTGACTGAGGAAAACTCAGGATTATGTGGAGCCAACCAATCTGGTCTAAAGATGAAAGCTAAGATCAAGAGATTAGGATACTATTGGCCATCGATGATCAAAGATTGCATGGATACAACTAAGTGATGCCACCAATGTCAAATACACAGTATAGTCCTATACCAACCACCCAACATTCTACATCTTACATTGGCCTCATGGCCATTTGAGTGTTGGGGTACCGACATAGTGGGTCTGATTGATCCTCTTTCTTCCAAGGGTCATCGGTTCATCTTAGCTGCTACTGGCTGCTTTTCCAATAGGCAAAGGTGATTCCGTTCAAAGAGGTCACAGCTCAGCATGTGCTCCAATTTTTTAGGAACCATATCATATATAGGTTCAGAGTGCCTCGATGAATTATATTTGGTAATGGTACTACATTTAAGAGCACCAAGATCAACAACTTTGCTTGGAGATAAAACATAGATTGGAGATATTCTACCATCAACTACCTGAGGGAAAATGACTTAGCAGAAATCTTCAACAAAACTCTTAATGTATGGGTAAAGCAAGGAGGAGTTAGAAGAGCCATTTGCCATTAAAAGTCCAACTCTCATCACTGAGGATAGCTATGGGTAGCAAGATCACAATAGAGTAGAATGCCAAGTTGTAGTTAGAAGAGCTCGAAGGTTTGGAGGAGAGACACTTGTGAGCATGCCAAAACCTCAAGTTGTACAAAGCTAAAATGATTCAAGCTAACAACAAGTTGGTCCATCAAAGTGCTTTTCAAATAAGAGAGATTATTTTAGTTCTAAGGAGACTGATTATTGCCCATCATAAGATGGGAGGCAAGTTTGAACCCACATAGGAAGGCCCTTTAGCCATATAGAAGGCCTACCAATGAGGATCTTATCAGCTTATTAATCATAAGGGAGAGTGCCATATGCTTCCAATCAATGAGCTCTACTTAAAGAAATATTATAAATCATGTTTGAAAATATTTATCATTAATGAAAATTTCATTTTGAATTCAATCTCTTCTATGTCAAAAGTATTCTTGTTTGTGAATTCGCCATGATATGTTTAGGGTAGGTGTAAGGAACCCCAGAAGCATCCAATCCTTCATTGACATAACACAAATATAAACTACACTCAAACATATAAAATAAACACATATCTTTTATCTCCTACGAAGTTGAGATAATGCCCCAACACTCACCGATTTTCTGAGTTACCTCTAGTGTCACCCCTGGTGTTCTTGCTTTGGAGGATGTAAGTCTGCTATGCTTTCCTTCCTTACTTGGCCACTACACACCAATGAGCACCTTGTTAGTTTGGTAGGCCTTAATGTGTGGCCGGTAAGCTACCTCATGTTGGCTTCATTTAAAAGGAAGTGAGTCTACTACACTTTCTTCTTGGATTAGCCTTCATGCACTGATTGAGTCGATTATATTTGAGGTTTAAGATAAGTCCCCTAGTGGATCCTTCCCTCCTAACTACTTCAAGTCTTGGTCCAGTCTTTCCTTGGGGCTCCCTACTTAGTAGTCACTCTAGGTCAGATAACATCTATCCTGCCGCTGATAGACTATCTGGATGATCAATTCCACTTGGAAAGTTGTTGGCCTACATGCTTTCTTTCTAGATTGATCATTGCATATCGACAGGCACCTTAGGTTGGTTGGTTCTCACTATGCTGACTGATAAACCACTCATGCTAATGGATACACCTTAGTTGGTTGGTTCTCGCACCTTAGATACACCACTCAGATGTAAGTCGCCATGCTTTCTCTTGAGTTGCCAGTACACTATAGGCTTTCTGCTCGATAATGCCTAGCAACACCTTCCTTGTGGGAACTATATTTGGATAACATCCTTTACAACCCCATTTAAAAACTACTCATGTTACCATCGAATTAGATAGTTCCCCTTTCATAGTAACCAGCTCTGTGGTTGGAGAATCCATCATGTGGAGGTGCAGATTCTCCCTTGGTCCAGTAAATCTGAGATAGGTCAAGGCCTACATAGCCCCTTCTCAGTGTGGTCCATCGCACACCAACAGGGTCCATACAAACATATAAACAAAATATATATTCACTTATGGATTAGGAGAACACCCCTAGTGGTACCTTTTCCTAAGTAGGCATCCTATCTTTAGGGCAGTGTTAGCAAAACTCCCATAGAATCGGCTACTCTTGAGTCAATATAAGTCCCAACAAAGATTCACTTAGTAGTCCTAAGTCGGGTCAATTTATTATGCTACCAAGTGTCACCCGATTATTCCCTACTTTAGAAGATTTAAGTTGACTATGCTTTTTTCAAGCACAATACACACAAAAGGCAACCCCTTAGGTTTTAGCTCCACCCACAACTAGTAAACTATCCCTTTGGATTTATAAATCTGAGATAGGACAAGTTTGATATAGCCCCTTCTCAGTGGGTCCAACACACATTGACATCGTCCATAAATTAAATCTATCAAATTTGACTGAGCTCACATCCCTAGCAGATATGCCCTCAATTCAAAAGCAAACTAAACCAAACAAACTATATCAAATCACATAAAATTAAGATAAAATTAATCTTGACTACATTTGAGTTGACATAAGTCCCCAGTGGCATTCACTCGAGGTCGGGTAGTTGTGCCGACAGTCACCCTATTTGTTCCTTACTTTGGAAGATGTAAGAACGCCTTCTTCTTAGCATACTTGCACACCGAAAGGCAAAATTAAATCAACTCCTCTAGTTGAGTCTAAATCAAAGAACTCCAACCAAACTCTTATTCCCAACAGATACATCCCCAAACAAATCTATGAAATCAAACTCAAATCCCAATCCCTAGAGGATAGCCCAAACCTGCTTCCCTAGTGGAAACTTCATATACCCAATCCTCAGCGGACTCGAGCCCATATCTCTAGCAAATATGCCTCCACATCAATTAAAACAAAATAAATTAAAGTCAATTCAATCTTAATCCCCGGTGGATTATAGATTCTTATCCCAAAGAAATCTTCTTTCCATCATCATATAATCAAATCAAAACCTTATCCCCAATAGATTTTCTTCTTCTATGACCTCGATTAGACTCACATGTCATGTCCAATGCTGATCGCAGATCTCCCTCCATTTCCTTGACTTCATCAAATCTTATTTCTTCCCTTATGCACACCTTTAATACTTTAACCAAAAGCCTAATAATGTATACATTCAAATTACATCATCTTAACATTATAATCAACATTTTATGATTTGTGATGGTGCAAGCTCAAACTAACTATACAATATGATGCTAAACATATTATAGTGTGAATTAACACACTATATTATATTATAATATTTGATGTTATATTATAATTAACTATAATATAATATATTGTCTAACATTACACCTCATTAGAATCACTTAAAAAGAACAAATAACAAAATTTTTCCAAAATATGAATAACGCTCATTTTGGATGTAAAATTGTAATTTTTCTATTAGAAATGGTACAAAATAGCATAATTTTGGTGTTTCTTCTGTGTGAATGGCCAAATTCCATCTCCATTCAAACATTTGAGTTTTGACCCAAAAAAAGTAAAACACACTAAATGTACAATAACATTTAGTAACACACCACACTATATATATATATGTGATATATATGTACAATTAATATAATATATATATATTATTACACCTTAAAATGAATCACTTTAAGAAAATTTCATAAAATTTCTTTAAAAAATGAACATTTATTTTGGATGCAATATTTCATTCTTTTGATTAAATGACACACCATAGCACACCCCCAATGATGTTGCCTAATGCTTACGTTAAATTTGGCCAAATCCTATCATGTCAGCCTATAAATCAGTATTTTTATGAATCATACTAGTACAAACTCTACTACATCATACTATAATAAACTAAAATATGCTAAACAACAAGTAGTAATACACAATAGTATGTTATAATACATGATGCTACACTATGTTATGAAATCCTATATTATAATGCAGTATAACATATTATATTATATTATATTGCATATCACATCACAAGGGATTGCTTAAGAGAAAAAAAAATCATAAAATTATTCTAAATAATAAAAAACTAAATATTTTGGTCATATCACTTACATATTTTAAATTGAATAATAAATTATGATGCCATGATCTACCTATTATGAATTTGGCCAAATTCCACCATTTTAAAGTCGAAATCAACATTTTTACAAATAATTCAAGTGTAGGTATATATATGATTGTAAAATACTAAAAGAATTTAAAATGCTAGAACAATATATTATGATATATGATGCTATACTATGCTACAACATATAATATTTATTTAGAACCTAAAATCTTACTTTTACTATAAGTGGCAAGCACACCTTTTGGTACTACAACCTAATTCCCAATTCAAATTTAACAAATTTAATCATCCGATTTATTAAATCAATATTTTATGATTTATATTAATATAGTATAGCACAATACCATAATATATTAAAACATTTCAAAACATCTTATATACACATATTAAATATATGATGCTACATTATAGTATAATATATGGTAATATAATATGATTTAGTTTAGGTATTAAATTTAATAGTCAAAGGAAAGTTTGAAGACATTTTCTTAGTTACCATAACTATTTAAGATTTAGGTTTATTTATAGATCTATTAATGTCTTTATTCAAGTTTAGTTTAGGTTAGTTTAGTTTAGTTTAGGGTTTATTTAGGATTTTTTAGTTTAGGTTTAGGTTTAAAGTTTTATGGATTTAGGTTTATGGTTTTGGTTTAGGTTTTAGTTTTATTTTATTTATAAACTAGTAAGTTTTTATTTATTTTTAGTTTATTTTAGTAATTTATTTATTTTATTTTAGTTTTATTTTATTTTAGTTTTTAGTTTAGTTTTTTATTTTAGGTTTATTTTATTTTATTTATTTATTTATATTTATTTATTTATTTGTTTATTTTTATTTTATTTTATTTTTTTAGGTTTAGGTTTTTATTTATTTTATTGAGTTTTTTATTTTATTTTTTTAGGTTTTATTTTATTTTTTATTTTATGTTTAGTTTAGGTTTTATTTTATTTTTATTTTTTTTGTTTTAGGTTTTAATTTTAGGTTTATTTTTTCCATTTATTTAGGTTGGTTTATTTTATTTTATTATTAATTTTGTTTAGGTTTAGGTTTAGGTTTAGTTTATTTTGGTTTAGGAAATTTTATTTATTTAGTTTAGTTTATTTTAGTTTAGGTTTAGAATTATTTTAGGTACATTTTTAAGTTTGGGGTTTATTTTTATTATTTGGTTTATTTTGAGGTTTAGGTATTTATTTATTTTTATGTAATTTAATTTAAATTTTTTTATTTTTATTTTACGTTTAGTTTTTATTTTATTTAGGTTTTTATTCTTAGGTTTATTATATTTTTTTAGTTTTGTTTAGGTTTTTATTTATTTTATTTTAATTTATTTATTTATTTTTATAGGTTTGTTTTATTTATTTTATTTTATAGGTAGTTTTATTTTATTTTTAGTTTATATATATTTTAGGTTTAGGTTTATTTATTTATTTTTTTTTATTAATTTAGGTTTATTTTTTTATATAGTTTGGATTTAGGTTTAGTTTATTTTTTAGATTTAGGTTTTATTTATTTTAGTTTTATTTAGTCAGTTTAGGCATTTATTTTGTATATTTTAATTTTAAGTTTTTTTTAGTTTAGGATTTAGGTTTTATTTTATATTTATTTTTAGGTTTAGTTTTAGGATTAGGTTTTTAATTAGTTTTTCTTTACCTTATTTTAGGTTTATTTTATTTTTATTAAACATTTTATTTTTATTTTATTTAGGTTTTTTATTATTAGGATTATTTTAATTTTTATTTTAGTTTAGGTTTTTATTTTATTTTTATGTTTAGTTTAGATTTTTTTAGTTTAGGTTTTTTTTTATTTTATTTTTATTTTATTTTATTATATTTAGGTTTAGGATTTTATTTATCTTATTTTTAGGTTTATTTTAGTTTATGTTTAGTTTTTTTATGGTCAGGGGTTTGGGTTTGGGTTTATGGTTGTAAGTTTTAGGCTTAGGGTTTAGGCTTTAGGGTAGGGTTTAGGTTTGGGTTTAGGGTTAGGTTTGTCTGGTTTTTTTTGGGTAGGATTTTATTTTTTATTTTATCTTTTTTTTTAAATTAAGTAAACTCAGGTTTATGTTTATTTTATTTATTTTAATTTTTATTTTAGTTTATTTTATTTTTTTATTTTATTTAGTTTTATTTTATTTAGCATATTTTAGATTTTAGTTTAGGTTTAGGTTTATTTTTTTAGTTTAGTTTTATTTTATTTTATATAGGTTTAGTTTTATGTTTTATTTAGTGTTGAGTTTTATTTTATTTACTTAGGTTTAGGTTTTAGGTTTATAGGTTTTAGGTTTATTTTATTTTAGTTTAGGTTTATTTTAGTTTATTTTATTTTAGCCAGATTTATTTAGTTTATTTATTTTAGTTTAGTTTATTTATTTAGTTTATTTTATGTTTATTTTAGGTTTAGTTTTTTTAGATTTAGGTTTATTTATTTATTTTGGTTTTATTTTAAGTTTATTTTTTAGGTTTAGTTTTTTAGTTTTATTTTAGGTTTATTTTATTTTAGGTTTAGTTTATTTATTTAGGTTTCTTTTTAGTGTAGTTTAGGTTTTATTTATAACATTATTTTAGTTTTATTTTTACTTTATTTTCTTTTAGGTTTAGTTTAGGTTTTGTTTTGGTTATTTTTATTTTATTTTGGTTTTTTAGGTTTAATTTAGTTTAGTTAGTTAGTTTAGGGTTTAGGCTTGTGAGTTTAGAGTTTATTAGTTGAGGTTTTAGGTTAGGGTTTAGGGTTTAGGGTTTAGGGTTTAAGGTTTAGGGTTTAGGGTTTAGGTTTGTGGTTTAGTTTAGGTCAGTTTAGTTTGGGGTTTAGGTAGTTTTAGGATTTTGGGTTTTTGGTTTAGGGTTTTAGGGTTTAATTTTTAGGGTTTAGGGTTTAGGTATAGTAGGACAGTCTAGGTTGTTTTAATTTAGGTTTTTGGTTTTTTTTCTGTTAACAAAGAAAAAATTTAGTTTCAATATTTCTTCTTTTTGATTTCATCAAACAAGTAACACACCAAGTTTTCTAAGACACAAGCAATGATATAGATAAAAAATGAGCACACATAGAGTAAATAAAAAAATCATAGATAACTAGAACCGTCTCTATAATAAAGACACAATTCTATAAGCAGTAGATCAGATTGGTCGTTCTTCAATTTCTCCTTTTCCCATCAAAACCACCCCAGCCTCTCGAGTAGCGGGATCAACTATCATATCCCGATCTCTCCCTCCGCCATCACCATGGCTATAACCTCCGTCGCTCCTCCCACCTCCATAGCCACCACTGCTAAGACCACAACCTCCATATCCACCAGTATCTCTAGATCCCCATCCACCACTGTGATAACCGTCGCCTTCGCTTTCACCTCCACCGCTGGAATGAGACTGAGCTTGGTTGATGGTGATGTTCTTGCCATCAAGGTTCTACCCATTCTTAGGGTTTAGGTCTATTAGGTTTTAGGGTTTAAGTTTAATTTTTAATTTATTTAGTTACTTTAGGTTTTTGGGCTGGGTTTGGGGGTTGTGGGTTTTTAGGGTTTTGGAGGTTATTTTGGGTTTAAGTAGCTCAGTGGGTTTGTGAGGCCAGGGTTAGTGGTGTTTAGTAGATTTAGGGTTTAGGATTTAGGGTTTAGTGTAGTGGCTAGGTGGGTTTTAGTCAGTTGGGAGGGTGTGGTTTAGTGTGGCTCAGGGTTTGTGGTTGTGGCTCAGGTTTGGGGTGGGGAGTGGAGGATTTAGGTTAGGGTTATAGGGTTGAGAGGTTAGATTTAAGTGGAGTCAGGTAGGTTTAGGTAGGTTTAGGAGCATAATTTAGGGTTTAGGTTTAGGTTTGTTTTTTTAAAAAAAAAATTTAGCAAACCCACAGGGTTTACATTTATTTAGTTTAATTTTATTTTATTTTATTTATTTATTTTATATAGGTTTATTTTTTATTTATTTAGTTTATTTTATTTTAATTTAGGCTCTTATTTTAATTTATTTTAGGTTTAGGTTTAGATACGCTTATTTTTTTTTTAGTTTTATTTTTATTTTATTTTAGGTTTAGTGTTATTTTTTATTTCTAGGTTTCAATTTAGGTTTTATTTTATTTTTAGGTTTAGTTTTGATTTTATTTTAGGTTTATTTTAGATTTTATTTTTTAGTTTATTTTATTTTATTTTTTAGGTTTAGTTTATTTTTTTTTTTTAGTTTAGTTTATTTTTTTAGGATTAGGTTTATTTTATTTTGCTTATTTTATTTTTTATTTTAGGTTTATGTTTTTTTTTTTTAGTTTAGGATTAGGTTTTAGTTTGTATTTATTTTATGTTTTCTTTAGGTTTATTTTTAAGTTTAGTTTATTTAGTTTTTTATTTTTTTATTTTATTTTATTTATTTTATTTTATTTTATGTTTAGTTTTTCTTTTTAGGTTTTCATTCAGGTTTTTTATTTTTATTTAGTTTAGGTTTTTTATTTATTTTATTTTAGTTTAATTTTATTTTTATTTAGTTTATTTTAAGTTTAGTTTAAGATTTAGTTATTTATTTTATTTAATTTTTGGTTTATTTTTATTTAGTTAGTTTTTAGGGATGGCCCAGGGTTATTTAGTTTAGGGTTAGGTAGAGTGAGGAGAGGGTAGAGTGAGTGGCCAGGCCCAGGTTAGAGTGGGTCAGTTAGGCCCAGGTTTAGTGGTTTAGGGTCAGGGTGGGCCCAGGGCCTGTGGCCTGGGCTCAGGTGGTTGGGTGGAGGGGGTCTTTCAGGTTAGTGGAGGGTCAGGGCTCAGTGGAGGCTCAGTGGAGTAGCAAGGCCTGTGGTGGAGAGTGGCCTGTGGTTATATGATTGTTACTCAGGGGCCCAGTTTAGGGCCTAGGTGTGCACAGCTTTAGTGGCTCAGGGTTTGAGGCCTAGGGTCCTTTAGCCTAGTTTATTTTAGGTTTGGGTTTTTTTAAAAACTAAAACCAGAGGTTTTATGTTTTTAGTTAATTTTATTTATTTTAGTTTATTTTTATTTACATTTATTTTTTTATTTAGCTTTATTTTATTTATTTATCTTTTTTTTGTTTTATTTATTTTTAGATTTACCTTTAGTTTTATTTTTAGTTTATTTATTTTTTATTTTATTTTTTAAGTTTAGGTTTAATTTTTTTTTTAGTTTTAAGTTTTTATTTTATTTTTTTAGGTTTATGTTAGTTTATTTATATTTAGGTTTATGTTTTAGGTTTTTTTAGTTTAGGTTTATTTTAGTTTTTTTTTAATTTTATTTAGTTTGGTAGTTTAGTTTATTTTAGTTTAGTTTATTTTATAGTTTATTTTTTTTATTTAGGTTATTTTATTTATTTATTTATAGGTTTTTAGTAGTATGTTTTTTAGGTCCATTTTTAGGTTTAGGTTTTAGTTTTATCTATTTTATTTTTATTTTTAGATTTATTTTATTTTATTTAGGTTTTATTTTATTTTATTTTATTTTAGTTTATTTTTATTTTTATTTTATTTTTATTTTTTATTTTATTTTATTTTTTTAGGTTTAGGTTTAGGTTTTAGTTTAGGTTTTTATTTTTTTATTTTTTATTTTATATTTAGGTTTAGTTTTTTTATTTATTTGATTATTAGGTTTTATTTAGTTTAGGTGGGCATTTAGGTTTTGGTGGGTTTAGTGATGGCTCAGTTTAGGGTTGGAGGGTTTAGGTGTGGTAGGTTTAGGATTTTTTTAAATTAAGCAAAAGGCAGTTTAGATTTATTTAGTTTATTTAGTTTATTTTTTATTTATTTTAGTTTAATTTTTTTGTTTAGGTTTATTTTTTATTTTTATTAAGTTTTGTTTATTTTTTTAGATTTATTTATTTTAGTTTAAGTTTTTTAATTTAGTTTTATTTTTTAGGTTTAGGTTGAGTTTTATACTTATTTTTTAGTTTAGTTTCTTTTATTTTTTAGTTTGGGGTTTTATTTTATTTTGGTTTATGTGTTTATTTTTTTTTGGTTTAAGTTTAGGTTTATATTAGGTTTTTTTTATGTTTTATTTTTTTTAGTTTTTAGGTTTATTTTATTTATTTTATTTTATTTTTTAGGGTTTAGTTTAGTTTATTTTAGGTTTTTTAGTTTTATTTATTTTAGTTTAGTTTGTTTTAGTTTAGGTTTATGTTTAATTTATTTAATTTATTTTAGGTTTAAGTTTTTTTAGTTTAGGGTTTTAGTTTTATTTTTATTTATTTATAGGTTTAGGTTTTTATTTAGTTTTTTATATTATTTTATTTTAAGTTTATTTTAATTTTATTTTACATCTAATTTTTATTTTATTTAGGTTTTTTATTTTAGGTTTATTTTATTTTTTAGTTTAGTTTATATTTTTATTTATTTTATTTTATTTTTATTTTTACATTTATGTTTAGGTTTGGGTTTTAGTTTAGGTTTTATTTTACTATATTTTATTTTATTGGTTTAGTTTATTTTATCTTTTATTTTAGGTTTTATTTAATTTAAATTTAGGTTTTTTAGTTTTAGCTTTTAGAGAGGTTTAGTTTTGGTTTTAGTTTGTGGTCAGGAGGTTTGGGGTTTAAGGTTTAGGGTTTGTTAGAGCCTGGCTCAGGGGTCAGATGTTAGGTTAGGCTCAGTATAAGGTTTAGGTCAGTGGTGGAGTAGGGTTTAGTGGTTTAGATAGGTACAGGTTAGGGTCAGGTAGTGGGTTAGTTTAGGTTTTGTGGTTTAGGGTTTTAAAACCAACAGGTTTAGGTTTATCATTTTATTTTTATTTATTTAGTTTATTTTAATTTTTATTTATTTAGTTTAATTTATTTTTATTTTTTTATTTATTTTAGTTTAGGTTTTTTATTTTATATTTTAGGTTATGTTTATGCATATTTAGTTTAGTTTTTTATTTTTATTTTATTTTTAGGTTTAGGTTTTTTTTATTTTTTTTTTAGGTTTATGTTTTAGGTTTTATTTAAATTTATTTTAGGTTTTATTTTTTTAGTTTATTTTAATTTTTTAGTTGGTTTAGGTATATTATTTTAGGTTTAGGTTTTGGTTTTATTTATTTTAGTTTAGGTTTAGCTTTATTTTATTTTTTTGTTTATTTTAGGTTTAGGTTTTCTTTTATTTATTTTAGGTTTTATTTTTTGGTTTATTTTTTAGGCTTAGGTTTTTATTTAGTTTTTATTTTATTTTATTTTAGGTTTATTTTATTTTTATTTTACAATGAGTTTTTATTTTATTTAGGTTTTTTGTTCATATGTTTATTTCATTTTTTTTGTTTAGTCTAAGTTTTTATTTAATTTATTCTAGTTTATTTTTATTTTATTTTATTTTAGGTTTAGGTTTAGGTTTTGGTTTTGGTTTTTATTTTATTTTATTTTATTTAGGTTTTTTTTATTTGATATTTTAGGTTTATTTAGTTTAGGCATAAGATCAGGGTTTTAGGTTTTAGGTTTTAGTGGTGGGGTGTTGTAGGGTTTGTGGTTTATGGTTTTGGTTTATGGTTAATTATTTATGCTTTAGGGTTTTGGGTTTTTAGGGTTTAGGGTTTAGTTTTTTTTTTAAATTAAGTAAACCGGTAGGTTTAGGTTTATTTAGTTCCTTTAGTTAATTTTTTATTTATTTTAGTTTATTTTATTATTTTAGTTTTATTTAAGTTTATTTTTTATTTATATTTATTTTAGGTTTATTTATTTTAGTTTATTTTTTAGGTTTAGGTTTAGGTTTATGCTTATTTTTTAGTTTAGTATTCTTTTGATTTTATTTTTTAGGTTTAGGTTTTATCTTTTATTTTTAGGTTTAGGTATAGGTCTTTATTTCATTTTTTTAGGTTTAGGTTTTAGGTGTTCATTTTAGGTTTATTTTTAGGTTTTATTTTTTAATCTAGGTTTAAGTTTACTATTTGGTTTATTTTATTTTATTTAGTTTAGGATTTAGGTTTAGTTTATTTTAGGTTTAGGTTTAGTTTATTTTAGGTTTAGGTTTAGCTTTTATTTATTTTAGTTTAGGTTTAGGTTTATTTTATTTTATTTTATCTAGGTTTAAGTTTTTTTTTTTAGTTTAGTGTTTAGGTTTTTTTATTTATTTTTAGGTTTATTTTTTCGGTTTGGTTTTTATTTAATTTTTATATTATTTCATTTTATGTTTATTTTATTATTATTTTACATCTAATTTTTATTTTATTTAGGTTTTTATTTATTTTATTTTATTTTAGTTTTTTTTCTTTATTTTATTTTATTTTTACATTTAGATTTAGGTTTAGGTTTAGGTTTAGGTTCCAATTTAGGTTTTCATTTTATTATATTATTTATTTTATTTAGGTTTAGGTTTATTTATTTATTTTATTTTCAAGTTTTATTTAGTTTAGTTTTAGAGTTTAGGGTTTAGGGTTGTAGGTTTAGGGTTCATGGTTTAGTGTTTAGGGTTAGTTTTAGGGTTTAGGGTTAGGGGGTTATTTAAATTTTTTTAATTTATAGTTTTTAGGTTTATTTTCTTTATTTAGTTTATTTTTTATGTATTTTAGTTTATTTTATTTAGGTTTATTTTTATTTATAATTAGTTTAGTTTATTTATTTTATGTTTATTTATTTTAGCTTAGATTTTTTATTTTAGTTTATTTTTTAGATCTAGGTTTAGGTTTAGGTTTATTTTTTAGTTTAGTTTTAATTTTATTTTATTTTTATTGTTTATGTTTAGGTTTTCTTTTCTATTTTTAAGTTTAGGTTTAGGTTTTTATTTTATTTTTTATAGGTTTAGGTTTTAAGTATTTAGTTTAAGTTTATTTTTAAATTTAGGTTTAAGGTTATTTTTAGTTTATTTTATTTTATTTAGGGTTTATGTTTAGCTTTATGATTAGATTATTTTAAGTTGAGGTTTAGGTTTTATTTATTTCAGTTTAGTTTAATTAAGTTTAGGTTTAGGTTTAATTTTAGGTTTTATTTTTATGTTTAATTTTTAGGTTTAGGTTTTTATTTAGTTTTTATTTTATTTTATTATAGGTTTATTTTATTTTTATTTTAGGTTTAGTTTTTTCATTTAGGTTTTTTATTTTTTAGTTTAGTTTAGGTTTTTATTTATTTTATTTTAGTTTATTTTTTAGTTTTTATTTTATTTTATTTTTTTGGTTTAGGTTTAGGTTTAGGTTTTTATTTTATTTTATTTATTTTATTTTAGTTTAGGTTTATTTATTTATTTTATTTTTAATTTTTATTTAGTTTAGGTTTAGGTTTTTAGCTTTTTCGATTTTGGGGTTTAGGGTTAGTTGAGGGTTTAGGGTTTATGGTTTGGGGTTTAGGGTTTAGTGTTTAGGGTTTAGGGTTTAGGGTATAGGGTTTAAGGTTTAGGGATTAAGGTTTTATGGTTTAGGTTTTGGGTTTAGGGTTTAGTGCTTAGGGTTTAAGGTTTTTAGGGTTTAGGGTTTTGGGTTTAGGGTTTAGGTTGTAGGTCTAGGGTTCAGGTTTTAGTTTTGGGTTAAGGGTTTTTATTTTTAATTTTTTAACAGAGAACAAATTTAGATTCAACATTTCTTCTTTCTGATTTCATCAACCAAATAACACACCAAGTTTTCTAAGACACAAGGGATGATATAGATAAAAAAATGAGCACGCATAGAGCAAATCAAAAACACTAGATAACTAGAATTATCTCTACTATAAAGACACAGTTTTATAGGCTGTAGATCGGATCTATCATTATTCAATTTCTCTAGTTCCCATCATAAACACTCCTATCTCTTGAGTAGTGGGGTCCGCCATCATACCCTTGATCTCTCCTTCAGCCACCACCATAGTTGTAACCTCCTATGGTCCTCCCGCCTCCATGACCACCACTGCTCTGACCACCACCTCCATATCCACCAGCACCTATAGATCCCCAACCACTACTGCGATAACTGCCGCCTCTGCCATCACCTCCACCGCTAGATGTAGACTAAGCCTGCTTGACGGTGATGTTCCTGCCGTCAAGGTTCTACCCATTCTTTTGGTTTAGGTTTATTAGGTTTTAAGGTTTAGGTTTATTTTTTAATTTATTTAGTTACTTTTGGTTTAGGTTTAGGGTTTGGGTTCTAGGATTAGGGTTAAGGGTTTAGGGTTTAGAGTTTATGGTTTTAGGGTTTATGCTTTTAGGGTTTAGGGTTATGATTTAGGGTTTAGGGTTTTAAGGGTTAGGGTTTTTTGGGTTTAGGGTTTAGGGTTAGGGTTTAGGATTTAGAGTTTAGTGTTTAGACTTTAGGGTTTATGGTTTAAGATAAGTTTCTGGTTTAACATTTAGTCTTTAGGGTTTAGAGTTTTTAGGGTTTAGGGTTTATAGTTAGTTTAAGGTTTGTTTAAGGTTTAGGCTTTAAGGTTATGGTTAGGGTTTAGGGTTTAAGGTTTAGGGTCTAGGGTTTAGGGTTTAGGTTTTAGGGTTTAGGGTTTAGGGTTTTTTAGGATTTAGGGTTTAGGGTTTAGGGTTTGTTTTAGGGTTTATGATTTTATATTTTAGGGTTTTTTTTAAATTAAGTAAACCGATAGGTTTAGGTTTATTTAGTTTATTTTTTTATTCATTTTAGTTTATATTTTATTTTTATTTAGTTTAGTTTATTTATTTTAGGTTTTTCTTTTTGTTAATTTTTTAGGTTTAGGTTTAGGTTTATGCTTATAATTTAGTTTTGTTTATTTTTATTTTATTTTTTTGGTTTAAGTTTTATTTTTAATTTTTAGGTTTAGGTTTAGGTTTTTATTTTATTTTTTTAGGTATAGGTTTAAAGTTTTTAATTTATGTTTATTTGAAGATTTTATTTTTTTTGTTTTTTGTTTAGGTTTAGGTTTATTTTTAGTTTATTTTATTATATTTAGTTTAGGGTTTAGGTTTAGTTTATTTTAGGTTTAGGTTTTATTTATTTTAATTTAGTTTATTTTATTTTATATTTAGGTTTATTTTAGGTTTAGGTCTTTTTTAGTTTAGTTTTATTATTTTTTTTTTATTTATTTTAGGTTTATTTATTAGGTTTATGTTTTTATTTTATTTTATTGTTATTTTATATTTCGTTTTTACTTTATTTAGGTCTTTTATTTTTAAGTTTATTTTATTTTTTAGTTTAGGTTTTTATTTAATTTATTTTAGTTTAATTTTTATTTTTTATTTTATTTTATTTTTATGTTTAGATTTAGGTTTAAGTTTATGTTTTGGTTTATGTTTTTGTTTAGTTTTATTTTATTTTATTATTTTCTTTTTATTTAGGTTTAGGTTTTTTATTTATTTAGTTTTTAGGTTTTATTTTGTTTTGGTTTAGGTTTTTAGGCTTTTAGGGTTTAAGGTTTATTTTATTGGGTTTAGTTTTTAGGGTTGTAGGTTTTAGGGTATAGGGTTTAGGGTTTAGGGTTTAGGGTTTAGGATTTTAAGGTTAGGGTTGTTGGTTTAGGGTTCAGGGTTTAGGGTTTAGGTTATTTTTAGGGTTTAAGGTTTAAGTTTAGGGATTTTTTTATTTTATTATTTTTTTTCAAATTAATTAAACTCCTAAGTTTAGGTTTATTTAGTTTATGTTTTATTTATTTTAGTTTATTTTATTTTTTATTTTTATTTAGGTTTATTTTTAATTTTATTTAGTTTAGTTTATTTATTTTAGTTTAGGTTTTTTAGTTTAGTTTATTTTTTAGGTTTAGGTTTATTTTTAAGTTTAGTTTTATTTTTATTTTATTTTTAGGTTAGGTTTTATTTTTTATTTTTAAGTTTAGGTTTAGGTTTTAAATTTTTATTTTTGGTTTATTTTTATGATAATTTTTTAGTTTACGTTTAGGTTTATTTTTAGTTTATCTTATTTTATTTAAGGTGTAGGTTTAGGTTTAGGTATAGTTTAGTTTATTTTAGGTTTAGGTTTTATTTATTTTAGTTAGTTTATTTTAGTTTAAGTTTAGGTTTTTTTTTATGTTTAGGTTTTTTGTTAGTTTAGGGTTTAGGTTTTATTTTTTATTTATTTTTAGGTTTAATTTTTAGGTATCAATTTTTATTTAGTTTTTACTTTATTTTACCTTAAGTTTATCTTATTTTTATTTTAGGTTTAGTTTTACTTTTATTTATGTAAAACTTGTTGAATTAGTCATGACATGAGTCATTCAAAATATTGTGTTAATGTTAGGCATCTGGCATGACCTGACCTACGAATACAATGAAAAATGTGTAAGGGCTGATGCATCAATGTCCGGGTCGAGTGTTAAATACGTAATGGTTCCCACATTATGGGTGGATACGGCAAAGAAGCTAGTCCATGAAACTAGAATTAGGTTAGGAACTTGGAATATAGGTTCTCTAAACTAATGAAATAAATAGATATTATGGTTCATCAGAAGATAAATATTTTATGTGTTCAAGAAACTAAACGGGTTAGGAAGAAAGCAAGGAGAGAGATAGTTTAGGGTTTAAACTTTGGTATTTAGGTAGAAGTTGAATTAGAAATGTCATAGGCGTGATTATAGATAAAAGTTTGAAGGATAATGTTATAAATATTAATAGATGTGGAGATAGGATTATAACTTTAAAAATTATTATAATTATTAAGATTATCAATGTTATATGTGTTTATGCTCTTCAAGTAGGTTTGGATGTAGGCTTAAAAGAAAAATTTTGGAATGAATTAGAGGGATTAATACAAAATATACCTCTTGAAGAAAAAGTATTTATTAGATAAGATTTAAATGGACATGTTGGTAGATTACTAGAAGATTTTAAAAGTATGCATGGTGGTTATGGATTTGGAGTCCCTAATGAAGAAGGTAGGTATATATTAGATTTTGCTTTAGCCAATGCTTTTGTAGTTGCTAATACTTTATTTAAGAAAAGAGATGAGCAAATTATTACTTATAAAAGTTGATCTAGTAAAACACAGATTGATTATTTTCTCATAAGAAAAATAGATCATTTTGATTGTAAAGATTGTAAGGTCATTCCAAGTCAAAGTTTATATACCCAACATCGATTATTAGTCTTAGATTTTAAGATGAAAGATTGGAAGATGAAAAATAAATCAAATTATTGTCATAGGATTAGATGGGAGCACATAAAGAACATCAATAAAAATTTTTTGAAGAGAAAGCTACAAGAGGTTAGAATTTGGGATGTTCATAAGGAAGCTAATGTTATGTGGGAAAAAGTAGCAAGTGAAATTAAGCAAGTTGCTAGAAATATGCCTGAAGAATCAAAAGGAAAAATTTGTTTTAATAAAAATAGTTGGTGGTGGAGTCAGAATGTGCAAGAAATAATAAATTAATAAGAAGTGTTTTATAAAACTCAGTTTAGATGTAAAAACTCAGAGAATTGAGAAAATATAAAGTTGTCTGCAGAGAATCTAAGAAAGAAATATATGATGCAAAAAATTTAGCTTTTAGTGATTTGTACAATAGATTAGATACCGAAGAAGGTGAAAGATATATTTATAAGTTAAATAACCAAAGAGATAGGATAAGTAAAGATCTAGCTCAATTGAGGTGTATTAAAGATGAAAATGATAAAGTGCTTCTTTTAGAAAAGGATATTGAAAATAGGTGGATGAGGTATTTTGATAAAATTTTCAATGAAGGATTTGAAAATACAATTGATTTTAGCAACCTTAATACCTTAAACAAAAATAGAGAATTTTATTTTTTTTGTCGTATTAGTAAATCTGAAGTTAGATAAGCTTTAAAGAAAATAAAATGCAAAAAAATAGTACAACCTGATGATATTCCAATAGAAGTGCGGAAATGTTTAGGTGATCAACAAATTTCTTGGCTTAAAAATCTTTTTAATCTTATTTTAAAGACTAAAAAGATGTCAGATGGGTGGAGAATGAGTTTGTTGATTCTTATATTTAAGAATAGAGGTGATGCACAATAGTGTGCAAATTATAAAGGAATTAAGTTAATGTGTCACACATCAAAATTCTGGGAGAAAGAGTAATTGAGCATAGGCTATGATGTGGTATAAAAGTTTCTCACAATCAGTGTGGTTTCATGCTAGATAGATCTACTAAGGATGCTATACATTTGTTAAGAGGTTTGATAGAGAAGTTTAGAGAAAGTAAAGTGGATCTACATATGATATTTATTGATTTAGAGAAAGCTTATGATAAAGTTTGAAGAGATGTTCTTTGGAGAGTTCTAAAAAATAAAGGAGTTAATATATGTTATATTCAAGTCATTAAGGATATGTATACTAGAGTTGTTACTTCTGTCCAAACACAAGGAGGATTGACAAAATATTTTCCTATTTCAGTTGGATTACATCAAGGATCTGCTTTAAACTCTTATCTTTTTTTCTTTAGTTGTGGATGTTCTTATTAGGCATTTATAAGAAGATGTACCATAGTGTATGGTTTTTGCTAAAGACATTCTTATTGTTGATAAGACTAGAGAGGGAGTCCAAGAGAAACTTAAATTATAGAGGTCAACCTTAGAGTCTAAAGATTTTCATTTAAGTAGATCTAAAACTGAATATATGTAGTGTAATTATAGTTTTAGAAGTTATAGTGGTAGTGTTGTGACATTAAGTGAACAAGTCACTAAAAAGAGTGAGTCATTCAGATATTTAGGCTCTATTATTCAAAATGATGGTGAATAAGATAGAGATGTTCTTAGTGGAATTCAAGTTGGATTGTTGAAGTGGAGGAATGCATCTGGCCTGTTCTGTGATAGAAAAGTACCACCAAAACTTATGGGAAAATTTTATAAGCTGGTGGTAAGACCTTTATGCTACAGAATGTTGGCTAATAAAAGAGAAGCATGAGACTATGTTATGTGTTGCAAAGATGAGAATGCTAAGGTGGATGAGTAGATGTTCTCTTAGAGATAAAATGCAAAATGAGTATGTTCAAGAAAAGTTGGAGTAGCTCTAGTGGCAGATAAGATTAGAGAGAGTCACCTCAGATGGTTTGACCACATAAAGCTTTGGCCGTCCAATGACCCGGTTAGGAGAGTAGATGCATTAGATTTTCCTTATGTTAAGAAAGGTAGAGGTGGACCTAAAAAAGACATGGTTAAGATGTATAAAAATTGACTTTAGTATACTTGAATTAAATGAGAATTTCAAACATAATATGACACAATAGAGACAAAGGATTCATGTAGTTAACTCCACATAGTGGATAAAGGCTTGTTATTGTTGTTGTAGGTTTTTTAGTTTTTTAATTTAGTTTAGGTTTATATTTATTTTATTTTATTTTAGTTTATATTTTTTATTTTATTTTTTTTAGCTTTAGGTTTAGGTTTAGGTTTAGGTTTTAGTTTAGGTTTTTATTTTATTTTATTTTTTATTTTTTTTTGTTCAAGTTTTTTTATGTATTTTATTTTTAGGTTTTATTTAGTTTACATTTAAGTTTTTAGCTTTTTAGGGTTTACGATTTATGGTTTAGGGTTTATGGTTTTGGGTTTAGGGTTTAGGGTTTAGGGTTTAAAGTTTAGGGTTTCGGGTTTAGGGTTTAAGGTTTATGGTTTTAAGGTTTAAGGTTTAGGGTTTAGAGTTTAGGTTTTAAGTCAATGGTTCAGGTTTCAGTTTAGGATTTAGAGTTTTTGGTTTTTTTTAATAGAGATCAAATTCAGATTCAACATTTCTATTTTTTGATTTCATCAACCAAGTAACACACCAAGTTTTCTAAGACATAAGCAATAACATAGATAAAAAATGAGCATCCATAGAGCAAATCAAAAATCCTAGATAACTAGAACTGTTTCTACTGTAAAGTCATAGTTCTATAAGTAGCAGATCGGATCGACCGTTCTTTAGTTTCTCGAGTTCCCATCAAAACCACCCTGATATCTCGAGTAGAGGGATCTATCATTATATCCCTCGTCTCTCCCACCGCCTCCACCATGGCTGTAACCTCCCTGGTGCCTCCCACCTCCATAACCACCATTGCTGCAACAACCACCTCCATATCCACCAACACCTCCAAATTCCCCACCACCACCTTCACCTCCACTACCAGATATAGAATGAGCTTGGTTGACGATGATGCTATTGTCATCAAGTTTATGCTGATTCTTAGGGTTTAGATTTATTATGTTTTTGGGTTTAGGATTATTTTTTAATTTATTTAGTTACTTTAGGTTTAGGCTTATGATTTGAGGTTTAGGGTTAGGGTTTAGGGTTTAGGTTTTAGGGTTTAGGGTTTATGCTTTTAGGGTTTAGGGTTTAAGGTTAGAGTTTAGGGTTTGGGTGTTTGGGTAGGTTTAGGGTTTAGGGTTAGAGTTTAGGGTTTAGGGTTTAGTTTTTAAGCTTTAGGGTTTAGGGTTTGAGGGTTGGTTAGCTTAGGGTTTAGCGTTAGTTTAGCATTTAGGGTTTAGTCTTTAAGGTTTTCAAGGTTTAGGGTTAGTTTAGGGTTTAGGGTTTAGGGTTTTAGCATTTAGGGTTTAGGGTTTAAGGTTAGGGTTATGGTTTAGGGTTTAAGGTTTAGGGTTTAGGATCTAGGGTTTAGGGTTTAAGGTTTTTTTAAAAGAAATTAAGTAGACCTGTATGTTTAGGTTTATTTAGTTTATTTTTTATTTATTCTAGTTTATTTTATTTTTATTTTATTCAAGTTTATTTTTTAATTTTTTTAGTTTAGTTTATTTGTTTTAGTTTAGGTATTTTATTTTAGTTTATTTTTTAGGTTTAGGTTTAGGTTTATGTTTATTTTTTAGTTTATTTTTTATTTTTTATTTTATGGTTTAGGTTTCAATTTTATTTTTTATTTTTATTTTTAGGTTTAAGTTTTTATTTTATTTGTTAGGTTTAGGTTTTAGGTTTTTATTTTTGGTTTTTTTAGGTTTTATTTTTTAGTTTAGGTTTAGGTTTATTTTTAGTTTATTTTATTTTATTTAGTTTAGGTTTTAGGTTTAGTTTATTTTAGGTTCGGGTTTAGGTTTTATTTATTTTAGTTTAGATTTAGGTTTACTTTTTTTTATTTTAAAGTTTAGTTTAGGGTTTAGGTTTTATTTTTTATTTATTTTTTAGGCTTTACTTTTAAGATTATTTTTTTACGGTTAGGTTTTTATATAGTTTTTATTTCTTTATTTTAGTTTTATGTTATTTTTATTTTAGGTTTTGTTTTTATTTTATTTAGGTTTTTCTTTTAGTTAGTTAGGTTGGTTAGTTTAGTTTTAGGGTTTATAATGTTTTTTAGGTTTAGTTTAGGGTTTAGGGTTGTAGATTTAGGGGGGTTTAGTTTTAGGTTTAAGATTTTGGGTTTGGGCAGTTTAGGGTTTAGGTTTTGTTTAAAATATTAAGCAACCCATAGGTCATGGTTTTTATTATTTTTATTATTTAATTTATTTATTTGCATTTTATTTAGGATTATTTTATATGTTTTAGTTTAGGTTTATTTTTAATATTTTTAATTTAAGTTTAGGTTTAGGTTAGTTGGTTTTTAGGTTAGGGTTTATGATTTAGGGTTTAGGGTTGAGGTTTAGGGTTTGGGTTTGTGTTTAGGGTTTAGGGTTTAGGTTTAGGTTTATGCTTTTAGGGTTTAGGGTTTTTAGTTTTAGGTTAGTTGTAGGTTTTAGTGTTTAGGTTTTAGAGATTTGGGCAGGATTTAGGGTTTATGGCTTTGCATTTCGTTTTAATTAAGTAAATCGATAGGTTTAAGTTTATTTAGTTTATTTTTTATTTATTTTAATTTATTTTATTATTTATTTTTAATTTTTATTTAGTTCAGGTTTAGGTTTATTTTATATTATTTATTTTAGGTTTAGCATTTTTTAGTTTTTATTTAGTTTTTATTTTATTTTATTTTATTTTAGATTTATTTTATTTAGGTTTTTTATTCTTAGGTTTATTTTATTTTTTATTTTAGTTTTGGTTTTTATTTATTTTATTATAGTTTATTTTTTATTTTAATTTATTTTTTGGTTTAGGTTTAGGTTTTAGTTTAGGTTTTTATTTTATTTTATTTTTTTATTTAGGTTTAGGTTTTTTTATTTATTTGATTATTAGGTTTTATTTAGTTTAGGTTTGGGTATTTAGGTTTTTAGTGTTTGGGGTTTAAGGATTAGGGTTTCAAGTTTAGGGTTTTAGGGTTTAGGGTTTTAAGGTTTAGGGTTTAGGGTTAGGGTTCAGGGTTTTGGGTTCAGAATTTAGGATTTTTTTTTTAAAATTAAGAAAATCGATAGGTTTATATTTATTTAGTTTATTTAGTTTATTTTTTATTTATTTTAGTTTATTTTATTTTTTATTTTTATTAAGTTTAGTTTCTTTATTTTAGGTTTATTTATTTTAGTTTATGTTTTATATTTTAGGTTGTTTTTTAGGTTTAAGTTTAGGTTTATACTTATTTTTTAGTTTAGTTTTATTTTGATTTTATTTTTTAGGTTTAGGTTTTATTTGTTATTTTTAGGTTTAGGTATAAGTGTTTATTTTATTTTTTTAGGTTTAAATTTTCAATTTTTATTTTAGGTTTATTTTTAAGTTTTATTTTTTCATTTAGGTTTAGGTTTATTTTTAGTTTATTTTATTTTATTTAGTTTTGGGTTTAGGTTTAGGTTTTATTTATTTTAGTTTAGTTTGTTTTAGTTTAGGATAATGTTTAATTTATTTTATTTATTTTAGGTTTAGGTTTTTTTTATAATTTTAGATTTTAAGATGAAAGGTTGTTAGAGGAAAAATAAATCAAATTATTGTCCTAGGATTAGATGGGGACACAAAATATTTTTAAGAGCAAGCTACAAGAGATTAGAATTAGGGATGTTCATAAGGAAGCTAATGTTATGTGGGAAAAAGTAGCAAGTGAAATTAAGCAAGTTGCTAAAGATGTGCTTGGAGAATCAACAGGAAAAGCTTCTTTTAATAAGAATAGTTGGTGGTGGAGTCAAAGTGTGCAAGAAAAGATAAGAAATAAGAAGCATTATTATAAAACTTGGTTTAGATGTATAAACTCAGAGAATTGTGAAAGATATAAAATAGCCTGTAGAGATTCTAAGAAATCAATATATGATGCAAAAAAAATTAGCTTTTAGTGATTTATACAACAGATTAGATACCAAAGAAGGTGAAAGATGTATGTATAAGTTATCCAACCAAAGAGATAGGAGAAGTAAAGACATAGTTCAAGTGAGGTGTATTTAAGGATGAAAATAATAAAGAGCTTTTCTTAGAAAAGGATATTGAAAATAGGTGGATGAGATATTTTGATAAACTTTTCAATGAAGGACCTGAAAGTACGATTGATTTTAGCAACCTTAATAGCCTAAACAAAAATAGATAATTTCAATTTTATCATCGTATTAGTAAATCTGAAGTTAGAGAAGCTTTAAAGAAAATGAAATGCGAAAAATAGTAGGACTTGATAATATTCCAATAGAAGTGTGGAAATGTTTAGGAGATCAAGGAATTTCTTGGCTTACAAATCTTTTTAATGTTATTTTAAAGACTAAAAAGATGTCAGATCAGTGGAGAAAGAGTTTGTTGGTTCCTATATTTAAGAATAAAGGTGATGCACAAGATTGTGCAAATTATAGAGGAATTAAGTTAGTGTGTCATACATTAAAATTATAGGAGAGAGTAATTGAGCATAGGTTACAATGTGATACAAAAGTTTCTCACAATCAATTTGGTTTCATGACAGGTAGATCTACTATGGATGCTATACATTTGTTAAGAGGTTTGATGGAGAAGCTTAGAGAGAGTAAGGAGGATCTACATATGATATTTATTTATTTAGAGAAAGCTTATGATAAAGTTTCAAGAGATGTTCTTTGGAGAGTTCGAGAATAGAAAGGTGCTAATATTGGTTATATTCAAGTCATTAAGGATATGTATACTAGAGCTATTACTTGTGTCCAAACACAAGGAGGATTGACAAAATATTTTCCTATTTCTATTGGATTACTTCAAGGATCAGCTTTAAGCCCTCATCTTTTTACTTTATTTATGGATGTTCTTACTAGGAATTTATAGGAAGATGTACCTTGGTGTGTGCTTTTTGATGATGACATTCTTCTTGTTGATAAGACTAGAGAGGGAGTCCAAGAGAAACTTAAATTATGGATGTCAACTTTAGAGTCTAAAGGTTTTCATTTAAGTAGAGTTAAAACTGAATATATCGAGTGTAATTTTAGTTGTAGAAGTTCTAGTGGTAATGTTGTGACATTTGGTAAACAAGTCATTAATAAGTGTGAGCGATTTAGATATTTAGGTTATGTTGTTCAAAATGATGGTGAAATAGATGGAGATGTTATTAGTAGAATTCAAGTTGGATGGTTGAAGTGGAGGAATGCATCCTATTGTGTGATAGAAAAGTTCCACTTAAACTTAAGGAAAATTTTATAAGATGGTGATAAGACACGCAATGACTTATAGTAGAATGTTGGCCAATAAAAGAGAAACATAAGACTAAGTTAAGTGTTACAGAGATGAGGATGCTTAGGTGGATGAGTGGCTTTACTCTTAGAGATAAAATGCAGAATGGGTCTGTTCAAGAAAATGTTAGAGTAGCTTCAGTGATAGATAAGATTAGAGAGAGTCTCCTTAGATGGTTTGGCCACATAAAGTGTCAATCTTCCGATGACTCGGTTAGGAGAGTAGATGTAATAGAGTTGCCTTGTGAT
Source organism: Cymbidium sinense (assembly GCA_021442155.1). NCBI lineage: Eukaryota > Viridiplantae > Streptophyta > Magnoliopsida > Asparagales > Orchidaceae > Cymbidium > Cymbidium sinense. The sequence goes on from CM038216.1 coordinate 97,530,100, forward strand.
AAGAAATGTAGAGGTAGACCTAAAAAGACTTGGTTAAGATATATAAAAAATGACCTTAGTATACCTGAATTAAATGAGAATTTGACACATAATAGGACACGAGCGATGGATTCATCGTGGACCCTAGTGGGATTAAGGCTTCTTGTTATTTTTTTGTTGTTGTTGTTGTTGTTGTTGTTGTTTAGTTTTTTTTTTTTTATATTTTTTTTTTTTGGTTTAGGTTTTTATTTAGTTTTTAAATTATTTTATTTTATGTTTATTTGATTTTTACTTTACATCTAATTTTTATTCTATTTAGGCTTTTTATTTTTAGTTTTATTTTATTTTGTAGTTTAGTTTAGGTTTTTATTTATTTTATTTTAGTTTTATTTTTATTTTTTATTATATTTTATTTTAACATTTAGGTTTATGTTTGGTTTAGGTTTTAGTTTAAGTATTTATTTTACTATAAGTTTTATTTTATTTAGGTTTAGGTTTTTTATTTATTTTATTTTTTTGTTTTATTTAATTTAGGTTTAGGTTTTTAGGTTTTTAAGGTTTAGAGAGTTTAGGGTTTAGGGTTTAGGGTTTGGGGTTTAGGGTTCAGGGTTATAGGTTTAGGGTTTAGGGTTTAAGGTTTAGGGTTTAGGGTTTAGGGTTTAGGGTTTAGGGTTTAGGGTTTTAAGGTTTAGAGTTAAGGGTTTAGGGTTGTATGTTTGGGGTTCAAGGTTTAGGTTTAATTTAGGTTTAGGTTTAGTTTTAAGTTTAGGTATAGGTGGAGTTTAGGGTTTAGGGTTCGGGGTTTAGGGTTGTAGGTTTAGGGTTTAGGGCTTAGGGTTTAAGGTTTAGGGTTTTTTTTTAAATTAAGTAAATCAATAGATTTAGGTTTATTTAGTTCATTTTTTTAAGTTTAGTTTATTTTTTATTATATTTATTGTAGTTTATTTTTTAGGTTTACGTTTAGGTTTATGCATATTTTTTTAGTTTAGTTTTATTATTATTTTATTTTTTAGGTTTAAGTTTTTATTTTATTTTTTTAGGTTTATGTTTTAGGTTTTTATTTTAGGTTTATTTTTAAGTTTTATTTTTTCATTTAAGTTTACATTTATTTTTAGTTTACTTTATTTTATTTAGTTTAAGGTTTAGCTATAGTTTATTTTAAGTTTATGTTTTGGTTTTATTTATTTTAGTTTAGGTTTATTTTATTTTGTTTAGTTTATATTTAGGTTTTATTTTTTATTTATTTTTAGGTTTTATTTTATGGTTTATTTATTAGGGTTAGGTTTTTATTTAGTTTGTATTTTATTGTTTTTTAGGTTTATTTTATTTTTATTTTACATTGAATTTTTATTTTATTTAGGTTTTTCATTCTTAAGTTTATTTTATTTTAATTAGTTTAGTTTGAGTTTTTATTTATTTTATTTTAGTTTATTTTATTTTCTTTTATTTTTAGGTTTAGGTTTAAGTTTTGGTTTTGGTTTTTATTTTATTTTATTTTATTTAGGTTTAAGTTTTTTATTTATTTGATTAATAAGTTTTATTTAGTTTAGGTTTAGGTTCTTAGGTTTTTAGGTTTTTAGGTTTTTATGGTTTAGGGTTTAGGGTTTAGGGTTTTAGGGTTGGTTTTAGGATTTAGGGTTTAGGGTTTACTGTTTATGCTTTAGGGTTTTGGGTTTTTAGGGTTTAGGGTTTAGGTTTTTTTTAAAAAAAAATTAAGTAAACTAGTAGGTGTAGGTTTATTTAGTCCCTTTAGTTTAATTTTTATTTATTTTTATTTAAGTTTATTTTTTATTTTTATTTATTTTAGTTTATTTATTTTAGGTTTATTTATTTTAATTTGTCTTAGTTATTTTAGTTTATTTTTTAGGTTTAGTTTTAGGTTTATGCTTATTTTTTAGTTTTTTTATTTTTATTTTATTTTTTTGGTTTAGTTTTTATCTTTTATATTTAGGTTTAGGTATAGGTGTTTATGTTATCTTTTTAGCTTTAGGTTTTAGGTGTTTATTTTAGGTTTATTATTAGGTTTTATTTTTTAATTTAGGTTTAAGTTTATTTTTAGTTTATTTTATTTTATTTAGTTTAGGATTTAGATTTAGTTTATTTTAGGTTTAAGTTTAGGTTTTATTTATTTTAGTTTAGGTTTAGGTTTATTTTTTTTTTATGTTTAAGTTTTTTTTTTTAAGTTTAGAGTTTAGGTTTTTTTATTTATTTATGTTTATGTTTATTTTTTAGGTTTAGGTTTTTATTTAGTTTTTATATTATTTCATTTTAGGTTTATTTTATTTTTATTTTACATCTAATTTTTATTTTATTTAGGTTTTTATTTTTAGTTTTATTTTATTTTGAAGTTTAGTTTATGTTTTTATTTATTTTATTTTAATTTAGTTTTTTTTTTCTTAATTTTATTTTATTTTTACATTTAGATTTAGGTTTAGGTTTAGGTTTAGGTTTAGGTTTTAGTTTAGGTTTTTTATTTTATTATATTATTTATTTTATTTAGGTTTAAGTTTCTTTATTTATTTTACTTTTAGGTTTTATTTAGTTTAAGTTTAGGTTTTTAGGGTTTTGGGTTTAGGGTTTAGAGTTTAGGGTTTGGGGTTTAGGGTTTAAGGTTTAGTGTTGTAGGCTTTAGGGTTTAGGATTTAGACTTTAGGGTTTATGGTTTAGGGTTTAGGGTTTAGGGTTTAGGGTTTTAAGGTTTAGGGTTTAGGGTTTAGGGTTGTAGTTTTAGGGTTCAAGGTTTAGGGTTTCGGGTTAGTTTTAGGGTTTAGGGTTTGGATTTTTTTTTTAATTTATATTTTTTAAATTAAGTAAACTCGTAGGTTTAGGTTTATTTAGTTTATGTAGTTTATTCTTTATTTATTTTAGTTTATTTTATTTAGGTTTATTTCATTTATATTTAGTTTAGTTTATTTATTTTAGGTTTATTTCTTTTAGTTTACATTTTTTATTTTAGTTTATTCCTTAGATTTAGGTTTAGGTTTAGGTTTATTTTATAGTTTAGTTTTATTTTTATTTTATTTTTTAGGTTTATGTTTTGTTTTTTATTTTTAGGTTTAGGTGTATGTTTTTATTTTATTTTATTTTTTTTAGGTTTAGGTTTTAGGTTGTTAGTTTAGGTTTATTTTTAGGTTTCATTTTTTAGTTTAGTTTTAAAGTTATTTTTAGGTTATTTTATTTTATTTAGGGTTTAAGTTTAGCTTTAGGATTACTTTATTTTAAGTTTAGGTTTAAGTGTTATTAATTTTAGTTTAGTTTATTTAAGTTTAGGTTTAGGTTTAATTTTAAGTTTTATTTTTAGGTTTAATTTTTAGGTTTAGGTTTTTATTTAGTCTTTATTTTATTTTAATTTTATGTTTATTTTTTTATTTAGGTTTTTTATTTTTTAGTTTAGTTTAGGCTTTTATTTATTTTATTTTAGTTTAGTTTTAGTTTTTAGTTTATTTTCCTTTTTTGGTTTAAGTTTAGGTTTCGATTTTATTTTATTTATTTATTTTATTTTGGTTTATGTTTTTTTATTTATTTTATTTTTAGGTTTTATTTAGTTTAGGTTTAGGTTTTCAGCTTTCTTGGCTTTGGGGTTTAGGGTTAGTTAAGGGTTTAGGGTTTAGGGTTTGTAGTTTGGGGTTTGGGGTTTAGGGTTTAGGGTTTACTCTTTAGGGTTTAGGGTTTAGGGTTTGGGATTTAAGGTTTAGGGATTAGGGTTTTGGTGTTTTGGTTTAGGGTTTAGAGTTTAGGGCTTAGGGTTTAGGGTTTTTAGGATTTAAGGTTTAGTGTTTAGGGTTTAGGTCGTAGGTCCAGGGTTCAGGTTTTAGTTTAGGGTTAAGGGTTTTTTTATCTTATTTTAAAGAGAACAAATTCAGATTCAACATTTCTTCTTTCTGATTTCATTAACCAAGTAACACACCAAGTTTCCTAAGACATAAGCGAAGACAGATAAAAAATGTACACGCATAGAGCAAATCAAAAACCCTAGATAACTAGAATTATCTCTACTGTAAAGACAGTTCCATAAGTTGCAGATCGGATCGATCGTTGTTTAGTTTCACTAGTTCCCATCAGAACTACCCCGGCCTCTCAAGTAGCGGGATCCGCCACCAAACCCTCAATCTCTCCCTCGGCCACCACCACAGTTGTAACCTCCTACGGTTCTCCCTCCTCCATAACCACCACTACTCCGACCACCACCTCCATATCCACCAGCACCTATAGATCCCCAACCACCATGACAATAACTGCCGCCTCCGCCATCGCCTCACCGTTAGATGTAGTCTAAGCGTAGTTGACGGTGATGGTCCTGCCATGAAGGTTTTGCCCATTCTTTGGGTTTCGGTTTATTTGGTTTAAGGGTTTTGGTTTATTTTTTTAATTTATTTAGTTCCTTTTGGTTTAGGTTTAGGGTTTTGGGTCCAGGGTTAGGGTTTAGGGTTTAGGGTTAGTTTAGTTTAGGTTTAAGGTTTAAGTTTAGGTTTAGGGTTTAATTAGGTTTAGGATTTCTTTAGTCTTTAGGCTTTAGGTTTATAGTTTAAGGTTAGTTTAGGGTTTAAAGATTAAACTTTAGGTTTAGGTTTTAAGTTTAGGGTTTGAGTTCTGTTAGTTTAAGTTTTTAGGTTTAGTTTAGTTTAAGGTTAGGTTAGGGTTAGGGTTTAGGTTTAGGTTTAAATTTAGGTTTAGGTTTTAGGTTTAGGTTTATAGTTTTAGGGTTTAGGGTTTAATTTTAGGGTTTAGGGTTTATTTTAGGGTTTAGGGTTTAGGTTGGTTTTTTTAGGTTTTAGGTTTTTAGTTAATGCCTATTTTTTTTTATTTTTATTTTTATTTTTTAGGTTTAAGTTTTATTTTTAATTTTTTAGGTTTAGGTTTAGGTTTTTATTTTTTTTTTTTTTAGGTATTTTAGGTTATTTTAGGTTTTATTTTAGGTTTAGGTTTTGTTTATTTTATTTTATTTAGTTTAGGTCTTAGGTTTAGTTTATTTTAGCTTTAGGTTTTATTTATTTTAGTTTAGTTTATTTTAGTTTATGTTTAGTTTTTTTTTTTAGTTTAGGGCTTATGTTTTATTTTTTATTTTTTTTAGGTTTCATTTTTAGGTTTATTTATTATGTTTAGGTTTTTATTTTACTTTATTTTTATTTTACATTTCATTTTTATTTTACTTAAGTCTTTTATTTTTAGGTTTATTTTATTTTTTTAGTTTAAGTTTTTATTTATTTATTTTAGCTTATTATTTATTTTTATTTTTTTATTTTACTTTTAGATTTAGGTTTAGGTTTAGGTTTTAGTTTATGTTTTATTTTATTTTATTTTTTTATTTTATCAAGGTTTAGGTTTTCTATTTATTTAGTTTTTACGTTTTATTTTGTTTATGTTTAGGTTCTTAGGGTTTTAATGTTTATGGTTTAGGGTTTATGGTTTACGGTTTAAGGTTTAGTGTTTAGGGTTGTAGGTTTTAGGTTTTAGCATTTAGGGTTTAGGGTTTAGTGTTTAGGGTTTTAAGGTTTAGGGTTTAGGGTTTAGGGTTGTAGGTTTAGGGTTTAGGGTTTAGGGTTTATGTTTAGTTTTAGGGTTTAAGGTTTAGAGTTAAGGTTTTTTATTATTTTTTTATTTTATTATATTATTTTTTTATTTTCTTTCAAATTAAGTAAACTCCTAAGTTTTAGGTTTATTTAGTTTATTTTTTATTTACTTTAGTTTATTTTATTTTTTATTTCTATTTAGGTTTATTTTTGTTTTTATTTTGTTTAGTTTATTTATTTTAATTTAGGTTTTCTATTTTAGTTTAGTTTTTAAGTTTAGGTTTAGGTATATTTTTTAGTTCAGTTTTATTTTTATTTTATTTTTTAGGTTTAAGTTTTATTTTTTATTTTTAGGTTTTGGTTTAGCTTTTAGGTTTTTATTTTTGGTTTATTTTTAAGATTTATTTTTAGTTTATGTTTATGTTTATTTTTAGCTTATCTTATTTTATTTAAGGTTTAGGTTTAGGTTTAAGTTTAGGTTTAGTTTAGTTTATTTTAGGTTTAGGTTTTATTTATTTTAGTTTAGTTTATTTTAGTTTAAATTTAGGTTTATTTTATTTTTATTTTAGGTTCAAGTTTTTTTTAGTTTAGGGTTTAGGTTTTATTTTTTATTTATTTTTAGATTTATATTTTTATTTAGTTTTTATTTCATATTATTTTAAGTTTATCTTATTTTTATTTTAGGTTTAGTTTTAATTTTATTTATGTAAAACTTGTCGAATTAGTCATGACATGAATCCTTCAAAATATTATGTTAATCTTGGCATCCCCAAGCGACCTACATGGCTATATAGTGAAAAAAAAGTGTAAGGGATCTTTGCATGTCGTCATGCATGTTAAATATGCAATGGTTCCCACATTATGGATGGATGTGACAAAGAAGTTAATCCATGAAACTAGAATTAGGTTAGGAACTTGGAATATAGGTTCTCTTACAAGTAAACTAATGAAATTAATAGATATTATGGTTCATCAGAAGATAAATATTTTATGTGTTCAAGAAACTAAATGTGTTGGGAAGAAAGCCAAGGAGATAGAAAGTTTAGGGTTTAAACTTTAGTATTTAGGTGGAAGTCAAATTAGAAATGGCATAGGTGTGATTATAGCTAAAAGTTTTAAGAATAATGTTATAAATATTAATAGATGCGGAGATAGAATTATACCTTTAAAAATTATTATTGATACTAAGATTATCAATGTTATAAGTGTTTATGCTCTTCAAGTAGGTTTGGATGTAGGCTTAAAAGAAAAATTTTTGAATGAATTAGAGGGATTAATACAAAAGATACTTCTTGAAGAAAAAGTATTTATTGGAGGTGATTTAAATGGACATGTTGGTAGATTGGCAGAAGATTTTAAAAGTATTCATGGTGGTTATGGATTTGGAGTGCCTAATGAAGAAGGTAGGTATATATTAAATTTTTCTTTAGCCTATGATTTTGTAGTTGCTGATACTTTATTTAAGAAAAGAGATGAGCATATTATTACTTATAAAAATTGATCGAGTAAAACACAGATTGATTATTTTCTGATAAGAAAAATAGATCATTTACATTGTAAACATTGTAAGGACATTCCATGTCAAAGTTTAAATACCCAACATTGATTACTAGTTTTAGATTTTAAGATGAAAGATTGGAAGATGAAAAATAAATCAAATTATTGTCCTAGGATTTGATGGGGCAACTTAAAGAGCACTAATAAAAAAAATTTTAAGAACAAGCTACAAGAGCTTAGAATTTAGGATGTTCATAACGAAGCTAATGTTATGTGGGAAAAAGTAGCAAGTGAAATTAAGCAAGTTGCTAAAAATGTGTTTGGACAATCAAAAGGAAAAACTTGTTTTAATAAAAATAGTTGGTGGTGGAGTCAGAATGTTCAAGAAATAATAAATTAATAAGAAGTGTTGTTATAAAACTTGGTTTAGATGTAAAAACTCTGTGAATTGGGAAAAATATAAAGTTGCACAAGAGAATCTAAGAAAGCAATATATGATGAAAAAAATTTAGCTTTTAGTGATTTATATAATAGATTAGATACCAAAGAAGGTGAAAGATGTATGTATATGTTATCTAACCAAAGAGATAGGAGAAGTAAAGATCTTGTTCAATTGAGGTGTATTAAGGATGAAAATCATAAAGTGCTTTTATTAGAAATGGATATTAAAAATAGGTGGATAATGTATTTTGATAAACTTTTCGATGAAGGATTTGAAAATATGATTAATTTTTGCAACCTTAATACCTTAAATAGAAATAAGGAATTTTGTTTTTTTTCATCATATTTGTAAATCTGAAGTTAGAGAAGCTTTAAAGAAAATAAAATGTAAAAAAATAGTAGGACTAGATGATATTCCAATAGAAGTGTGGAAATGTTTAGGAGATCAAGAAATTGCTTGGCTTACAAATCTTTTTTATTTTATCTTAAAGACGAAAAAGATGCCAGATGAGTGGAGAAAGAGTTTGTTGATTCCTATATTTGAGAATAAAGGTGATGCACAATAGTGTGCAAATTATAGAGGAATTAAGTTAATATGCCACACATTAAAATTATGGGAGAGAGAGTAATTGAGCATCGGTTACGATGTGATACAAAAGTTTCTCACAATCAGTTTAGTTTCATACCAGATAGATCTACTATGGATGCTATACATTTCTTAAGAGATTTGATGGAGAAGTTTAGAGAAAGCAAGGAGGATCTACATATGATATTTATTGATTTAGAGAAATCTTATGATAAAGTTTGAAGAGATGTTCTTTGGAGAGTTCTAGAAAATAAAGGAGTTAATATTGGTTATATTCAAGTCATTAAGGATATGTATACTAGAGTTGTTACTTGTGTCCAAACATAAGGAGGATTGACACAATATTTTCCTATTTCAGTTGGATTACATCAAGGATCTGCTTTAAGCTCTTATCATTTTTTCTTTAGTTGTGGATGCTCTTACTAGGCATTTATAAGAAGATGTACCTTAGTGTATGGTTTTCGGTGATGACATTCTTCTTGTTGATAAGACTAGAGAAGGAGTCTAAGAGAAACTTGAATTATAGAGGTTAACCTTAGAGTCTAAAAATTTTCATTTAAGTAGATCTACAACTGAATATATGGAGTGTAATTTTTGTTATAGAAGTTATAGTGGTAGTGTTGTGACATTAAGTGAACAAGTCATTAAAAAGAGTGAGCGATTCAGATATTTAGGCTTTATTGTTCAAAATGATGGTGAAATACATGGAGATGTTATTAGTGGAATTCAAGTTGGATGGTTGAAGTGGAGGAATGCATTTGGCCTGTTGTGTGATAGAAACGTACAACCTAAACTTAAGAGAAAATTTTATAAGATGGTGGTAAGTCCTGCAATGATTTATGGTGCAAAATGTTGGCCAATAAAAGAAGCATGAGACTAAGTTAAGTGTTGCAGAGATGAGGATGCTTAGGTCGATGAGTGGATTTACTCTTAGAGATAAAATGCAAAATGAGTAAGTTCAAGAAAAAGTTGGAGTAGCTCTAGTGGTAAATAAGATTAGAGAGAGTCACCTTAGATGGTTTGGCCACATAAAGCGTTGGTCATCCAATGACCCAGTTAGGAGAGTAGATGCATTAGATTTTCCTTATGCTAAGAAAGGTAGAGGTTGACCTAAAAAAGACATGCTTAAGATGTATAAAAATTGACTTTAGTATACTTGAATTAAATGAGAATTTGAGACATAATAAGACACAATGGAGATGACCTCTATGGCTGTAACCTTCGTCGCTCCCTCGCCTCCATAACCACCACTGCTTTGACCACCACCTTGATATCTACCAGCACCTCTAGATCACCCACCACCACTACAATAATTGTTGCCTCCACCTTCGCCTCCACTGCCAGATCTAGATTGAGCCTGGTTGATGGTGATGTTCCTACCGTTAAGGTTCTGCCCATTCTTAGGGTTTAGGTTTAGGTTTAGGGTTTAGGGTTTAGGGTCCAGGCTTTAACTTTTAGCATTTAGGGTTTGTGGTTTAGGGTTTAGGTGTTAGAGTGATTTTATGGTTTAGCATTTAGTGGTTGGGTTAGTGTTTAGGTTTAGAGCTTAGCATGGTTTAGGATTTAGGGTGGCAGGTTGTAGGTAGTGTTGGAAGTTTACAATTTAGGGTAGAGTTAATTTTTTTGTTTAGGGTTTAGGGTGGTTTTAATTAAGCAAACCAAGAGTTGAGGCTAAATTAGTTTATTTAGTTTATTTTTTATTTATTTTAGTTTAATTTATTTTATTTATATTTAGTTTTATTTTTATTTCATTTAGTTTATTATTTATTTTAGATTTTCATTTTAGTTTAGGTTTTATTTTAGTTTATTTTTAGGTTTAAGTTTATGTTTACATTTTTAGAGTTTTATCTTTATTTTATCTTTAGGTTTAGGCATTATTTTTTATTTTAGGTTTAGGTTTAGGTTTTCTTTTAGGTCCGTGTAGGATCTTAGGTTTTATTTTTAGTTTAGGTTTAGGTTTATTTTTAGTTAAGTTTTATTTTATTTTATTTTAAGGCCTAAGTTTTAGGTTTTATTTTAAGTTTACTTTAGGTTTTATTTTAGTTTAGGTTTAGGTTTATTTTATTTATTTTATTTATTTAGTTGTGGTAGGTTTAGTTTAGTTTTTAGTTTAGCTCTTTATTTATTTTAATATATTTTATTTTAGTTAAAGTTTAGGTTTTTTCTTTAATTTTAGGTTTAAATTTTTTATTTTAGGATTAGGTTTTATTTATATTTTATTTTAGGTTTTTTTTACGCTTAGGTTTTTTTTAGTTTTATTTTATTTTATTTTAGGTTTATTTTATTTTTATTTTACATTTAGTTTTATTCCAGGTTTTATTTTTAACCTTTAGTTTTGATTTTATTTATCTTTATCTTTAGATTTTATCTTTATATATCTTTAGGTTTTTTAGCCTTTATCTTTATCTATCTTTATTAAGGTAAGTTTATTTATTTATCTTATCTTAGGCCCATTTAGTCAGTTTAGGCCTCAGTAAGGGCCCAGGCCCAAGCCCAGTCAGGCCCAGGGTGGTCAAGCCCAGCTCAGGTAGTGGCCCAGTGTTTAACGCCCAGCCTTTAGGGGGCCTGGTAGCCTCAGTGGCCTAGGGCCTGTAGGGCCCACTCAGGCCCAGGTCTTGGATTCCAGGGCTTGGGCCTAGGGCCTAACATTTAGCCAGGGCTTTCAGGGCCTAGTGGCCTGGGGCAGTTTAGGGTCCTGGGGCTAGGGCTCAGGATCAGGATTTAGTTTAGGGTCTGGGGTTTAGGGTCTTGGTTTTAAAATTAAAAAAGGTTTAGGTTTATTTTAGTTTTAATTTATTTATTTTCTTTAATTTATTTCTTGTTTATTTTTATTTTATTTATTTTAGTTTATGTATTTTAGGTTTATTTAATTTAGTTTTAGATTTTTTTTTAGTTTATTGTTTGGTTTATGTTTATGCTTATTTTTTAATTTAGTTTTATTTTTTATTTTATTTTATAGGTTTAGGTATTATTTTTAATTTTTAAGATTAGGTTTAGGTTTTAGTTTTCTATTTTAGTTTTATTTTTTAGGTTTTATTTTTTAGTTTAGGTTTAGGTTTATTTATATTTTATTTTTATTTTATTTATGGTTTTAGTTTAGTTTATTTTAGGTTTAGGTTTAGGTTATATTTCTTTTATTTTAATTTATTTTAGTTTAGGTTTAATTTTATTTTATTTTGTTTATTTGAGGATTAAGTTTTTTTTAGTTTAGGATTATATTTTTTTTCTTTGGTTATTATTTTTTTTATTTTTTAGGTTTAAGTTTTATTTAGTTTTATATTATTTTACTTTAGGTTTATTTTATTTTATTTTAAGTTTAGTTTTATTTTATTTAGGTTTTAGTTGGTTTATTTTATTTTTTCGCTTAGTTTAGGTTTTATTTATTTTATTTTGTTTAGTTTTATTTTATATTTTATTTTAGTTTTAGGTTTAGGTGAAGATCTTAGTTTAGGTTTTATTTTATTTTATCTTTATCTCTTTAAGTTTGTCTTATTTATCTTTAGTTTTAGGTTATTTAGTTTGATCAGGCTTTATGTTTTAGGGTCGACCACTCAGAGTTTAGGGTAGGGTTTGGGTGGTGGGGCCTGGGCCCAGGGCTCCCGCCCAGGCTCTGGCCCAGGTCTAGAGCCCAGTCAGTGGCTCAGTCCTGAGTCAGTCCCTGTGGGCTCACTGCCCTGGGTTAGCCAGGCCTGGCCTAGGGAGGGCCTAGGGCCAGGTTAGCATAGGGCCTAGGGCCTAGGATACATGTTGTGGTTGGATTTAGGTAGGGTCTGTTAATCAAGCAAACCACCAAGCCTTTAAGCTTCATTTAGTTTATTTTATTTATGTTAGTTTATTTTATTTTTATTTTATTTAAGTTTTATTTACTTTAGTTTATTTATTTTAGGTTTATTTATTTTAGTTTAGGTTATTTTTATTTTAGTTTAGTTTCTAGGTTTAGATTTAGGTTTTTATTTTATTTTTTTAGGTTTAGGTTTTATGTTTATATTTTAGGTTTATTTCTAGGTTTTATTTTTTTATTTAGGTTTAGGTTTATTTTTAGTTTATTTTATTTTATTTAGTTTAGGGTTTATGCTTAATTTGTTTTAACTTTAGGTTTAGGTTTTATTTATTTTAGTTTAGGTTTAATTTATTTTAGGTTTAGGGTTTAGGTTTTATTTTTTATTTTTTTAAGTTTATTTTTTAGGTTTATGTTTTTATTCAATTTTTATTTTATTTTATTTTATTTTATTTTATTTTATTTTAGGTTTATTTTACTTTTATTTTACATTTGGGTTTTATTTTATTTAGGATTTTTATCTTTTAGTTTAGTTTAGCTTTTTATTTATTTTATTTTTGTTTAGTTTTTATTTTATTTTATTTTCAGGTTTAGGTTTAGTTCTAAGTTTAGGTTTTAGTTTAGGTTTTTATTTTATTGTATGTATTATATTTTATTTAGGTTTAAGTTTATTTATTTATTTTATTTTTAAATTTTATGCAATTTAGGTTTAGGTTTAGGTTTTTAAGTTTTAAGGGTGTTGGGTTTGGGGTTTAGGGTTTAGGTTTTAGGGTTTATGGTTTAGGGTTTAGGCTTTAGGGTTTTACTATTTAGGATTTATGGTTTAGGGTTTAAAGCCAGGGTCACTGCCTTGGCTTTTAAATAAAAAAATTAAGTTTTGGTTGAGGTTTAGATTTATTTTTTATTTTTTATTTAGTTTAAGTTTATGTTTAGGTTTAGGTTTATTTTAGTTTAAGTTTTGGTTTAGGTTTAGGTTTATCTAGTTTAGTTTATTTTATTTATTTATTTATTTATTTTTATTTTATTTTATTTTTAGGTTTATTTATTTATTATTTTTTAGTTTAGCTCAGGTTCTCTTTATTTAGTTGGGTAGGTTTAGGTAGGTCATGCAGTTTAGGCTCAGTTTAGGTCATGGTAGGTTTAGGATTTAGGGTCAGGCTAGTGGTTTACCATCAGTGTCAAGATTCAGTGGGGCATTTTTTCATTTTATCCAGGACTGGGGCTCAGTTTAGGGTTTAGGGAGGTTTAGGGTATAGCCTAGGGTTTAGGGTTTATGGTAGGATTTAGTGTTTGGCTGGCCTAGTTTAAGGTAGTGGTTTTTTTTAATTTTTTTAAAAACTAGGTTTAGTTTTATATTTTATTTTTTTATTTAGTTTTGGTTTAGGTTTATTTATTTATTTATTTAATTTTAGTTTAGGCTTTATTTATTATTTAGGTTTTTATTTTTAGTTTAGTTTAGGTTTAGGTTTATTTTATATTTATTTATTTAGTTTATTTTTAGTTTGTTATTTTATTTTGGTTTATTTTAGTTTATATTTTATCTAGTTTAGTGTAGGTTTTGTTTTAGTTTCATTTAGGTTTATTTAGGTTTAGGTTTTTAGGTTTAGCTTTTATTTAATTTTTATTTAATTTATTTATTTTTAGTTTTTTTAGTTTAGTTTAGTTTATTTAGTTTAGGTTTAGGTTTATTTTTAGGATTATTTAGTTTAGGTTTAGGGTTTAGGGTTTAGGTTTTATTTAGGTTTTGGTTTAGGTTTTATTTAGGTTTATGTTTATTTTTATTTGTAGTTTAGTTTATTTTGGTTTAGGTTTAGGTTTTTAGTTTATTTTAGTTTAGGTTTAGGTTTAGGTTTATTTAAGTTTTTTATTTTTAGGTTTAGGTTTATTTATTTTATTTTAGTTTCTATTATTACTTAGTTTATTTAATTTATTTATTTATGTTTATTTTTGTTTGCTTTAGGTATTTTATTTCAAAGATAGTTTAGTTTATTTTATTTTGGTTTATTTTAGTTTCTTTTTAGTTTATAGTTTAGCCAGTTTAGGTTTAATTTTATTTAATTATTTAGTTTTTAGTTTATTTAGTTTAGCTTAGATTTAGGTTTAGGTTTAGGTTTATTTATTTAGTTTATTTATTTAACTAGTTTTAGGTTTAGGTTTATTTATTTAGTTTATTTAGGTTTAGGTTAAGGTTTTATTTTGTTTAGTTTATTTAGTTTTATTTTATTTTGGGTTTAGGTTTAGGTTTAGGTTTATTTTGTTTAGGTCTAGTTTAGGTTTATTTTTATTTATTTAGTTAGTTTATTTTTATTAGTTTATTTATTTAGGTTTATTTTTTATTTAATTTATTTTTTATGTAATTTTATTTTATTTATTTTATTTTAGTTTATTATTTTATTTATTTAGTATATTTTTATTTTTCTTTTTAGTTTAGTTTTAAGTTTAGGTTTTTATTTTGGGTTTAGGGTTAGGTTCAGGTTTAGGTTCTTATTTTATTTTATATTATTTTTATTTATTTCATTTAGTTTATTTTATTTTAATTATGGAAAATTTACATACATACCACGCAATTCTTCTGCATTTACATATTTTACACCCAAACTTGAATATTTACAAAACTAGCACTTTCCTTATGCTCAAAAAAGTGCATTTCACTTGAAAAAAATAAAAGGGGTGGTATTTTTGATGTAATAATAAAGATTTAGGTGCTATTTAAGTAAAAATTAAAGTTTGGGTGTGAAATACGTAAATTCATAAGAATTGTGTGGTATGTATGTAAATCCCCCTTTAATTATTTAGGTTTATTTATTTTATTTGATGCAAAATATTTAGCTTTTAGTGATTTATTCAATAGATTAGATACCAATGAATGTGAAAGATGTATGTATAAGTTAGCCAACCAAAGAGATGGGAGAAGTAAAGACCTAGTTCAAGTGAGGTGTATTATGGATGAAAATAATAAAGTGTTTTTCTTAGAAAAGGATATTGGAAATAGGTGGATGAGGTATTTTGATAAACTTTTCAATGAAGGATATGAAAGTACAATTGATTTTAGCAACCTTAATAACCTAAAAAAAATAGAGAATTTTTATTTTATCATCGTATTAGTAAATTTGAAGTTAGAGAAGCTTTAAAAAAAATGAAATGTGGAAAACAGTACGACCTGATGATATTCCAATAGAAGTGTGGAAATGTTTAGGAGAAAAAGGAATTTCTTGGCTTACAAATCTTTTTAATGTTATTTTAAAGACTAAAAAGATGCCGATTAGTGGAAAAGAGTTTATTGGTTCCTATATTTAAGAATAGAGCTGATGCACAAGAGTGTGCAAATTATAGAGGAATTAAATTAATGTGTCATACATTAAAATTATGGGAAAGAGTAATTGAGCATAGGTTACGATGTGATACAAAAGTTTCTCACAATAAGTTTGGTTTCATGCCAGGTAGATCTACTGTGGATGCTATACATTTGTTAAGAGGATTGATGGAGAAGTATAAATAAAGTAAGGAGGATCTACATATGATATTTATTGATTTAGAGAAAGCTTATGATAAAGTTTCAAGAGATGTTCTTTGGAGAGTTCTAGAACAGAAAGGATTTAATATTGGTTATATTCAAGTCATTAAGGATATGTATACTAGAGCTGTTACTTGTGTCCAAAGACAAGGAGGATTGACAAAATATTTTCCTATTTCAGTTGGATTACATCAAGGATCAGATTTAAGGCCTTATCTTTTTTGCTTTAGTTATGCATGTTCTTACTAGGCATTTATAGGAAGATGTAACTTGGTGTATGCTTTTTGTTGATGACATTCTTCTTGTTGATAAGACTAGAAAGGGAGTCCAAGAGAAACTTGAATTATGGAGGTCAACATTAGAGTTTAAAGGTTTTCATTTAAGTAGATCTAAAATTGAATATATGGAGTGAAATTTTAGTTATAAAAGTTTTAGTCGTAGTGTTGTGACATTAGGTGAACAAGTCATTAATAAGAGTGAGCGATTCAGATATTTAGGCTCTATCGTTCAAAATGATGGTGAAATAGATGGAGATGCTATTAGTAAAATTCAAGTTGAATGGTTTAAGTGGAGGAATGCATCTGGCTTGTTGTGTGATAGAAAAGTTCCACTTAAACTTGAGGGAAAATTTTATAAGATGATGGTAAGACCTGCAATGAATTATGGTGTAGAATGTTGGCCAATAAAAGAGAAGCATAAGACTAAGTTAAGTGTTACAGAGATGATGATGCTCAGGTGGATGAGTGGCTTTACTGTTAGAGATAAAATGCAAAATGAGTATGTTCGGGAAGAAGTTAGAAGTGTAGATGCATTAGATTTGCCTTATCTTAAGAAAGGTAGAGGTAGACCTAAAAAGACTTGGTTAAGATGTATAAAAAATGACCTTAATATACTTGAATTAAATGAGAATTTGACACATAATTGGACACAAAGGAGATGAAGGATTCATGTAGCCGACCCAACATAGTGGGATAAAGGCTTATTGTTGTTGTTGTTGTAGATTTATTTAGTTTATTTATTAGTTTTGAGTTTTTTTTATTTTAGGTTTAGGTTTTATTTAGGTTTAGGTTTAGTTTTTTTTAGGTGTAGGTTCAGGGTTTAGGTTTCTTTCATTTTAGTTTAGATTTAGGTTTAGGTTTATTTTAGTTTAATTTATTTTATTTTGTTTAGGTTTATTTATTTAGTTTAGTTTATTTTATTTATGTAGGTTTAGGTTTATTTAGGTTTAGGTTTTATTTAGTTTATTTTAGTTTAGGTTTTTAGTTTAGTTTATTTAGTTTAGTTTTGGTTTGTTTTTATTCATTTAGTTTAGTTTAGGTTTATTTAATTAATTTATTTATTTAGTTTATTTTTTATTCATTTAGGGTTTATGTGTATTTTTATTTTATTGGTTTTGGTTTAGTTTAGGTTTTATTATTAAATTTCATTTATTTAGTTTATTTTAGGCTTGTTTAGTTTAGGTTTAGGTTTACTTTTATTTAGTTTAGTTCATTTATCTATTTATTTAGTTTAAGTTTAGGTTTAGGTTTAGGTTTATTTTATTTAGTTTAGTTTATTTAATTTAGTTTTAGTTTATTTAGTTTAGGTTTAGGGTTTAAGTTTTGTTTTGTTTAGGGTTTAGGGTTTAGGTTTAGGTTTATTTTAGGTTTATTTTAGGTTTATTTTTTATTTAGATTATTTAGTTTAGTTCATTATTTAGTTTAGTTTAGGTGTAGGTTTTCTTATTTATTTATTTTATTTAGTTTATTTTTTAGGTTTTATTCTATTTTTTAGGTTTAGGTTTAGGTTTTAGGTTTAGGTTTATTTATTTAGTTTAGGTTTTACTTTAGGTTTAGGTTTAGGTTTAGGTTTAGGTTTATTTATTTAGTTTAGGTTTTAGTTGATTTAGTTTTCAGCTTCACGCCTGCTTTATGTTATTTTTTTGGTTTATTTTATTTAGTTTATTTTATTTTTGTTTTAGTTTATTTAGTTTTGTTTAGGTTAAGGATTTAATTATTAAGTTTATTTAGGTTTTGGTTTATGTTTAGTTTTAGGTTAATTTATTTTTTATTTTATTTTAGTTTAGGTTTAGGTTTATTTTTTTAGGTTAATTTTTAGTTTAGTTTATTTAGCTTTATTTTAGGTTTAGGTTTAAGTTTAGGTTTTTTTTAGGTTTATTTTTAGTTTAGTTTATTTTGCTTTATTTTAGGTTTAGGTTTATTTAGATTTAGGTTTAGGTTTAGGTTTAGGTTTATTTTAATTTTAGTTTATTTAGTATTTTTTATTTATTCATTTTAGGTTTAGGTTTAGGTTTAAATTTTTGGTCTTATTTATTTACGTTTAGGTTTATTTTTGGTTTATTTATTTAGTTTTTTTTTTATTTAGTTTTTTTTAGTTTCGGTTTAGGTTTTAGATTTATTTAGTTCAGTTTAGGTTAAATTGTTTTAATTTTTTTAGTTTATGTTATTTATTTAGGTTTAGGTTTTAGTTTAGGTTTAGGTTTGTTTAGGTTTTTTTTAGTTTAGGTTTAAGTTTATTTATTTATTTTATTTTATTTTATTTTAGGTTTAGGTTTATTTTATTTAGTTTAGGTTTAGGTTTATTTAATTTACTTTATTTTATTTATTTAGTTTAGGCATAGGTTTAGGTTTTGTTTTGGTTTATTTAAGTTTAGGTTTAGGTTTAGGTTTAGGTTTATTTTGTTTACAAGTTTAGGTTTAGGTATAGGTTTTTGTTTAGGTTTAGGTTTATGTTTAGGTTTAGGTTTAGATTTAGGTTTAGGTTTAGATTTAGGTTTAGGTTTATTTTAGGGTTTAGGTTTTATTTAAGTTTATTTAGTTTAGTTTAGTTTACTTTTTAGTTTAGGTTTATTTATTTTAGTTTATTTATTTTAGGTTTAGGTTTAAGTTTAGGTTCAAGTTTATTTTATTTAGTTTATTTGATTAGTTTATTTTAGTTTAATTTAGGTTTACTTAGTTTATTAGTTTAGTTTAGTTTAGTTTAGGTTTAGGTTTAGGTTTAGGTCTATTTTTAATTAGTTTATTTAGTTTAGGTTTAGGTTTAGGTTTTATTTAGGTTTAGGTTTATTTTTATTTAGTTTATTAAGTTTATTTTCAGTTTAGGTTTATTTAGTTTAGTTTAATTAATATAGTTTAAGCTTATTTATTTAGTTTAGTTTATTAAGGTTTAGGTTTAAATTTATTTTATGTTTAAGTTTATTTATTTTATTTTTTAGTTTAGTTTAGTTTAGTTTATGTTTAGGTTTTATTTTTGTTTAGTTTAGGTTTAAGTTTATTTTTTTAATTTAGGTTTATTTTTATTTTAGTTTAGGTGTAGGTTTATTTTAGGTTTAGGTTTAGGTTTAGTTTTTTTTTAAGTTTAGTTTAGTTTTGTTTTATTTAGGTTTAGGTTTTGGTTTTGTTTATTTATTTATTTAGTTTAGATTGAGGTTTATGTTTGGTTTAGGTTTAGGTGTATTTTAGTTTATTTAATTTATGTTTACATTTTACTTAGTTTAGTTTAGGTTAGGTTTAGGTTTAGGTTTATTTTTGTTTAGGTTTAGTTTAGTTTAAGTTCATTTATTTAGTTTAGTTTAGTTTATTTATTTTAGGTTTATTTTAGTTTAGTTTAGTTTAAGTTTTTAGGTTTATTTAGGTTTAGGTGTAGATTTTATTTTCTAGTTTAGTTTTAAGTTTAAGGTTTATTTAGTTTATTAGGTTTAAGTTTTATTTAGGTTTAGGTTTATTTAGTTTAGTTTATTTAGTTTGTTTTTTATTTTAGTTTATTTATTTTAGTTTATTTATTTAGTTTATTTATTTTAGTTTATTTTATTTAGTTTTTTATTTAGTTTAGGTTATTTAGGTTTTGTTTAGTTTAGTTTACTTAGTTTTTAGGTTTAAGTTTATTTAGTTTTAGTTTAGGTTTGGGTTAGATCTAGGTTTATTTTATAGGTTTAGGTTTATTTAGTTTAGGTTTAGGTTTAGGTTTATTTTAGGTTTAGGTTTAGGTTTAGGTTTAGGTTTATTTATTTATTTATTTTAGGTTTATTTTAGTTTAGTTTAGTATATTTATTTATATTTAGGTTTAGGTTTAGATTTATGCTTTAGATTATTTAGGTTTAGGTTTAGGTTTTGGTTTAGGTTTATTTTTGGTTTTAGTTAGTTTAGTTTAGTTTAGTTTAGTTTAGGATTATTTTATTTATTTTATTTAGTTTGGGTTTAGGTTTATTTTATTTATTTTAGTTTAGTTTAGTTTGGTTTAGGTTTAGGTTTAGGATTAAGTTTTAGGTTTATTTTATTTAGTTTATTTAGTTTATCTAGTTTATTTATTCAGTTTATGTTTAGGTTTATTTAGTTTATTTGTTTAATTTAGTTTTATTTTATTTAGTTTAGTTTAGTATAGTTTAGTTTAGTTTATTTATTTAGTTAGTTTAGGTTTAGGTTTAAGTTTAGGCTTATTTAGTTTAGGTTTATTTAACTTAGCTTTATTTAGGTTTAGGTTTTATTTAGTTTAGTTTTATTTAATTTAGGTTTATTTTTAGTTTAGGTTTAGTTTTATTTAGTATAGGTTTATTTTATTTAGGTTTAGGTTTATTTATTTTAGTTTATTTTATTTAAGTTTACTTAGTTTTAGTTTAGGTTTAGGTTTAGGTTTATTTTTTTTAGGTTTTAGGTTTAGTTTTAGGTTTAGGTTTAGGTTTAGGTCTAGGTTTATTTTCCTTTTAATATAGGTTTATTTATTTAGTTTAGTTTAGGTTTAGGTTTAGGTTTAGTTTATTTTATTTATTTAGGCTTAGGTTTATTTAATTTAAGTTTTAGGTTTAAGTTAGGTTTATTTTATTTTACTTTAGTATAGTTTTGTTTAATTTATTTTATTTATTTTAGTTTAGATTTATTTATTTAGTTTAGTTTTATTTATTTTTTATTTTAGGTTTAGTTTATTTAGATTAGTTTTTTTAATTTAGTTTAAGACTTATTTAGGTTTATTAAATTTAATTTAGTTTAGTTTAGGTTTGGGGTTTAGTTTAGTTTATGTTTAGTTTAGTTTAGTTTAGTTTAGGTTTAGGTTTAGGTCCATTTAGTTTAGTTTATTTACTCTATTTATTTAATTATTTTTATATTTATTTTATTCTATTTAGTTTAGGTTTATATATTTTATTTATTTATTATTTTAATTTAGGTTTAAGTTTAGGTTTTAATTTATTTAGTTTAGTTTAGGTTTAGGATTAGGGTTTAGGTTTTAGTTTTAGGTTTAAGTTTCAGTTTAGGGTTTAGGGTTATAGGTTTAGGGTTTAGCATTTAGGGTTAAGGGTTTTATTATTTTTTTATCTAGGGTTTAGGGTTTTTTAGGGTTTATAGGTTTAGGGTTTAGGGTTATAGGTTTAGGGTTTAGGGTTTATGGTTAATTTTAGGGTTTAGGGTTTAGGGTTTAGGGCTTAGGATTTAGGATTTAGGGTTTTTTTTTTTAAATTAAGTAGACCAGTAGGTTAAAGTTTATTTAGTTAATTTAGGTTCTTTTTTATTTTATTTTGGTTTATTTTATTTTTTTATTTTTATTTAGATTTATTTTTAATTTTTATTTAGTTTAGTTTAATTATTTCAGGTTTACTTTTTTTATCTTAGTTTATTTTTTATGTTTAGGTTTAGGTTTCCGTTTATTTTTTTGTTTAGTTTTATTTTTATTTTATTTTTTAGGTTTAGGTTTAGATATTTATTTTATTTGTTTAGGTTTATGTTTTAGGTTTTTATTTTAGCTTTATTTTTAGCTTTTAAATTTAGTTTAGGTTTTGTTTTATTTTTATTTTAGTTTATTTTATTTATTTGGGGTTTAGGTTTAGTATATTTTAGTTTTAGGTTTAGGTTTTATTTATTTTAGTTTAGTTTTTTTTTAGTTTAGGTTTAAGTTTATTTTATTTTGTTTATTTTAGGTTTAGGTTTTTTTTAGGGTTTAGTTTTTTTTTTAATTTATTTTTAGGTTTTTTTTCTTAAGTTTTATTTTTAGGTTTAGGTTTTTATTTAGTTCTTATTTTATTTTATTTTTAGGTTTATTTTATTTTTATTTTATTTAGGGTTTTTATTTTTAGGATTATTTTATTTTATCATTTAGTTTAGGGTTTTATTTATTTTATTTCACTTTTTTATTTTTTATTTTACTTTAAATTTAGGTTTAGGTTTAGGTTTAGGTTTAGATTTAGGTTTGGGTTTAGGTTTAGGTTTTAGTTTAGGTTTTTATTTATTATTATTATATTTTATTTAGGTTTATGTTTTTATTTTATTTTATTTTTGGGTTTTATTTAGTTTAGGTTTAGGTTTTTAAGTTTTAGGGTTTAGGGTTTAGTGGTTTGGTTTTGGGCTTAGGGTTTTGGGTTTAGGGTTTTGGTAGGTTTTAGGTTTATTATTAGGCTTCAGGTTTTAGCTCTGCAGTTTCAGTGTTGTATTTAGGGTTTGCGCTATATTAATTTTTAGGGTTTAAGCTGTAGTCTCAGTATTTCCCTCCTATGGTTTAGGGTTTGCTTTTAGGATTCTGTGGTTTACAAGGGTTTTATTTTTATTTTATTTTATTTGTTTTATTTTTTATTTTAACTTAAGCAAACCAAGAGGTTTATGTTTATTTAGTTTATTTATTTGTTATTTTAGTTTATTTTATTTTTTTTATTTAGGTTTATTTTTATTTTGATTTATCATAGTTTATTTATTTTAGGTTTACTTATTTTAGTTTAGGTTTTAAATTTGAGTTTATTTTCCAAGTTTCGCTTTAAGTTTAGGTTTATTTTTAGTTTATTTTTTATTTTATTTTATTTTTTTTAGGTTTAGGTTTTATTTTTTTATTTTAGTTTAGTTTATGTTTTATTTTATTGTCTTTAAGTTTAAGTTAGGTTTATATTTTTTAATTTAGGTTTAGTTTATTTTAGTTTATTTTATTTTATTTAATTTAGGTTTAAGTTTAGGTTTAGTTTATTTTTTTAGTTTGGGTTTTTTTTTTAGGTTTATGTTTAGGTTTAGGTTTTAGTTTATGTTTTTATTTTATTTTGGTCACATTTTTTTATTTTATCGTTCTTTATAGTTTAGGTTTAGTTTTAGCTTTTTTAGGTTAGTTTAGAATTTAGGGTCCAGGGTCTGGGGTTTAGTGGTCAGTGGTTTAGGTCATGGTAGGGCTAGGGATCATGATTCCAGGATTTAGGGTCTGGCCTAGGTGGAGGATTTAGGGTTTTGTGATTTAAGGGTTTTAGTTTAGTTTAGGTTTTGTTTAGTTTATGATTTAGTGGTTTATTTTATTATTTAGATTTAGTGGTTTTATGGTTTAGGTTTAGGGTTTAGGGTTTAGGTTGTAGGTTTAGGGTTTAGCTTTTAGTTTAGGGTTTAAGGTTTTGGTTTTTTTTCAACACATAACAAATTCAAATTTAACATCTCTTCTTTTCGATTTCATCAATGAAGTAACACACCATGTTTTCAAAGACACAAGCCACAACATAGAAAAAAAATGAGCATGCATAGAGCAAATAAAAAATCCTAGATAACTAGAATTATCTCTATTATAAAGACACAGATCCAAAAATAGTAGATTGGATCAGTCATTCTTCAGTTTCTTCAGTTCCCATCAGAACCACATAAGCCTCTCGAGTAGTGGGAACCACCATTATATCCTCGATCTCCTCCTCCGCCACCACCATGGTTGTAACCTCTGTAGCTCCTCTGACCTCCATAACCACAACTGCTGTGACCACCACCTCCATATCCACCAACACCTCCAGATCCCCAACCACCATTGCAGTAACTGCCGCCTCCACCTTCGCCACCACTAATAGATCTAGACTGAGCTACTGATGGTGATGTTCATCAAAGTCCCCATTCTGTGGTTTAGGTTTATGTTTAGGTTCATTAGGTTTTATGTTTGTTTATTTTTAATTCATTTATTAACTTAGTTTAGGGTTTAGTGGTTTAGGTTAGGGTTTAAGGTTTAGAGTTTTAAGATTTAGGGTTTGTGGTTTTGCTTTTAGGGTTTATGGTTTAGTGGTTGGGATTATGATTTAGGGTTTAGGGTGTGGTTTAGTGTGACTTTAGTTTAGGATTTTGGGGTTTAAGTTTAGGTTTAGGGTTTATTATTTAGGGTTGGTTTTAGTAGGGTTTAGGGGTTTATGGTTTAGTAGTGCAGGTTAGTTTAGTTTTGGGTTATTTTAAAACCAATTAAACCCGATATGTATAAGTTTATTTACATCATTTTTCTTTAGTTGATCTTTTTTTATTTTATTTAGGTTTATTTTATTTTTATTTAGTATTTAATTTTATTTATTTTAGTTTAGGTGTCACCAGTTTAGTTCTACTTCCAGTTTCAGTGGCCTAGTGCTCACTTGTGCCTAATATTTTTAGTGGCAGGTGGCCTGGGGTCAACCCAGTGTGGTCAGCTTGGTCCTCACATTGGCTCAGTGCCTGCAGCATCAGGGTTTTGGCCTCGTGGCTCATGGCCTGCTGTCAGCTGCTAGGGTTTAGGCTCAGGGTAGGCCAAGGGTCCGTGGCTCATGGACTGGAGCCGGGCCAGGGCTGGGCTCAGATTTAGATGATTAAGGCCTAGGGCTAGGGCCTTAGTTTAGGATTTAGGGCCTAAAAGCTCAGGATCAGGCCTAGGGTCAGTAGTGTGGCATGGGCTAGTGGTTTAGGATCTAGGGCTAAGATTATGGTAGGGCTCAGGCTTTATTTATGGTTCTTTTAAAAAAGTAAACAGGTTTAGTTTATTTAGTTTGCTTTTATTTATTTTAGTTTATTTTATTTTTTATTTTTATTTATTTTAGTTTATTTATTTTAGGTTTATTTATTCTTGTTTAGGTTTTTTTTTTAATTTTAGTTTATTTTTAGGATTAGGCTTATGTTTATGTTTATATTTTAGTTTAATTATATTTCTATTTTATCTTTTAGGTTTTGGTTTTATTTTTGATTTTTCTAGGTTTAGGTTTTTATTTTATTTTTTTAGGTTTTGGCTTTAAGTTTTTATTTTAGGTTTATTTCTAGATTTTATTTTTTAGTTTAGGTTTAGGCTTCTTTTTAGTTTATTTTATTTATTTCGTTTAGGGTTTAGGTTTAGTTTATTTTATGTTTAGGTTTAGGTTTTATTTATTTAAGTTTAGTTTATTTTAGTTTAGGTTTAAGTTTATTTTATTTTTCTTATTTTAGGTTTAAGTTTTTTTTTTAGTTTTAGGTTTAGGTTTTATTTTTTTATTTATTTTTAGGTTTTATTTTAAGGTTTATTTTTTAGGTTTAGGTTTTTATTTAGTTTTTATTTAATTTTATATTATGTTCATTTTATTTTATTTTACATTTGGGTTTATTTTATTTAGGTTTTTATTTTTTAGGTTTATTTTATTTTTAATTTACTGAGGTTTTATTAATTTTATTTTAGTTTAGATTTTATTTTTTATTTTATTTTATTTTTAGGTTTAGGTTTAGGTTTAGGTTTTAGTTTATATTTTTAATTGATTTATTTTTAATTTATTTTATTGAGGTTTATGATTTTTATTTATTTTATTTTTAGGTTTTATTTTGTTTAGGTTTAGGTTTTTTAGTGGGTTGGTTTAGTTTTAGGCTTTTGGGTTTCCTGGCCAGTTTAGGCTTAGTAGTGGGTTTGGGGCTCAGGTTATAGGTTTGGGTTTATGGTTTAGGGTTAGTTTTGGTTTAGGATCAGTTAAGAATTTTATTTTTTTTTTTTATTTTTTATTTAGGGTTTAAGGTTTGCGATTTAGGGTTTGGGTTTAGGGTTTATTTTAGTGTTTACAGCTAGTTTAGGGTTGTCTAGAGATTTTTTAATTAAGCAAACAAATAAGTTTAGGTTTATTTAGTTTATTTAATTAATTTTATTTATTTTAGTTTATTTAATTTTTATTTAGGTTTATTTTAAATTTTATTTAATTTAGTTTATTTATTCGGTTTATTTATTTTAGTTTTATTTTAGTTTATTTTATTTTATAGGTTTAGGTTTATGTTTATTCTTTTTTTGTTTAGTTTTATTTTTATTTTATTTTTTTGGTTTAGGTTTTATTTTTTATTTTTTGGTTTAGGTTTACATTTTTTTTAAGGTTTAGGTTTTAGTTTTTTTTAGTTTTATTTTTAGGTTTTATTTTTTAATTTAGGTTTAGGTTTATTTTTAGTTTATTTTATCTAATTAATTTAGGGTTTAGGTTTATTATTTTCTAGGCTAAGGTTTAGGTTTTATTTATTTAGTTTAGTTTAGTTTATTTTAGTTTATGTTAAGGTTTATTTTATTTTATTTATTTTATATTTAGGATTTATTTTTAGTTTAGGGATTATGTTTTATTTTTATTTATTTCTAGGGTTTTTAGGTTTATTTTTTAGGTTTAGGTTTTTATTTAGTTTTTATTTTAGTTTATTTTAGGTTTTTTTACACTACATTTAATTTTAAATTTATTTAAGTAGACCTGTAGGTTTAAGTTTATCAAGCATCTTAAGTTTATTTTTACTTTTTATTTAAGTTGTTTTTTTATTTAGTTTAGTTTATTTATTTTAGGTTTATTTATTTTACTTTACACTTTTTTTAATTTTAGTTTATTTTTTCAGTTTAAGTTTAGGTTTAACTTTATTTTTTAGTTGATTTTATTTTTATATTACTTTTTAGGTTTAGGTTTTATTTTTTACTTATAGGTTTAGGTTTATATTTTTATTTTATTTTTTTAGGATTAGGTTTTAGGGTTTTATTTTATGTTTATTTTTAGGTTGTATTTTATAATTTAGTTTTAGGTTTATTTTTAGCTTATTTTATTTTATTTAGTTTACGTTTAGGTTTAGTTTATTTTACGTTTAGGTTTTATTTATTTATATTTAGTCTATTTTAGTTCTGGTTTAGGTTTATTTTATTTTGTTTATTTTATTTTTATTTTAGGTTTAGGGTTTTTTTTTAGTTTATGGTTTATGCTTTATTTTTTATTTAATTTTAGGTTTTTATTTTTTGTTTAGGTTTTTATTTAGTTTTTATTTTATTTTATTATAGGTTTATTTTATTTTTATATTAAGTTTAGTTATTATTTTTATAGGTTTTTTATTCTTAAGTTAATTTTATTTTTTAGTTTAGTTTAGGTTTTTATTTATTTTATTTTATTTTATTTATAAATCAAGGTTTATGTTTTAGTATGTTTTTATTTTATTTATTTTTATTATTTTATTTAGTTTAAGTTATTTATTTATTTAGGTATTAGGATCTGGTTTTAATTTGTGGGGCCCAGTGGATCAGTTATGGCCCAGTCAGGTCTCAAGTGGTCAGAGTCAGGCCTGGCCCAATGCCTACTCAGCCTCAGTGGCCCAGCCTGCGCACGTGGTCAGTTAGTGGCCTGGGGTCAGGCCTCAGGTCACCAGGGCAAGGCCCAAGGCCCTGGGCTCAGCCTCAGTTTCATGATCTGTGGCTCAGGTCACCAGAGCCTGGTCAGTGGTCAGGGTAGGATCAGTGGCCTAGTGGCTTATTTGCCAGTGGTCAAAGTTGTAGCCCAGCAGGTCAACGGCATGGTAGGGCCAGGGTAGGATCTAGGGTTTGGCCTGGCCTTTCCAATTTAGTAATCCAAGAGGTTTGGTTTATATTTTTTTATTTTTTTATTTAGGTTTAGTTTTTTATTTCAATTATTTAGTTTATTTATTTTCAGCCTAGTTATTTTAGTTTAAGTTTTTTTATTTTAGTTTATTTTTAGTTTATGTGTTAACGCTTATTTTAATTTAGTTTTATTTCAGTTTTATTTTTTAGGTTTAGGTTTTATTTTTTTTATTTTTTTGTTTAGGTTTAGGTTTTTATTTTAATTTTTTTAGGTTTAGGTTCTCAGTTTATTTTAAGGTTTTATTTTATAGTTTAACTTTAAGTTTTCTTTTAGTTTATTTTATTTTATTTAGTTTCAAGTTTAGGTTTAGTTTATTTAGGTTTAGGTTTAGGTTTTATTTATTTTAGTTTAGTTTATTTTAGTTTAGGTTTAGGTTTTTTTTTTGTTTTTTTGGTTTAGGTTTCTTTTTTACAAAAAATTTAGAGTTTAGCTTTTTATTTTAGTTTATTTTAGGTTTATTTATTTTATTTTAGGTTTCTTATATTAGTTTATCTTTTAGGTTTAGGTTTAGGTTTAAGTTTATTTTTTAGTTGAGTTGTATTTTTATTTTATTTTTTAGGTTTAGGTTTTATTTTTTATTTTTAGGTTCAGGTTTAGGTTTTTATTTTTTTTAGGTTTAGATTTTAGGTTTTTATTTTATGATTATTTTTAGATATTATTTTTTTAGTTTAGGTTAAGGTTTATAGTTAGTTTATCTTATTTCATTTAGTTTAGGTTTAGGTTTAGGTTTAAATTATTTTAAGTTTAGATTGAGGTTTTATTTATTTTAGTTTAGTTTATTTTAGTTTAGGTTTAGTTTTATTTTATTTAGCTTATTTTATTTTCATATTAGGTCTAGTTTTTTTAGTTTGGGGTTGAGTTTTTATTATTTTATTAATTTTTAGGTTTTTTAGGTTTAGGTTTTTATGCTATTTTAATTTAGGTTTTTTTTAATTTTTATTTTACATTTAGTTTTAATTTTATTTAGGTTTTTTATTCTTAGGTTTATTTTATTTATTAGTCCAGGTTTTATTTACTTTATTTATTTTTATTTTAAGTTTAAGCAGTTTAGTTTAGGCATTTATTTTATTTTATTTTATGATCTTTAGTTTAAGTTTTTTTTATCTTTACTTACAGTTTTATTTAGCTAGTCCGTGCCTCAGGTTGTGGCCTGGTGGCCTGTATTTAGGGTCTTTGTGGCTCAGTCAGGTCAGGGTTAGAGCCTGTGGTGCATCAGAGTCAGGGCCTGGACTCCAGTCAGGGCCCAGGCTCCTGTGGCCAATGGTTTGCCCAAAAGAGCCCAGTGGTCACAGGTGCAGGTGGCTCCCCGGCCTGGGTGTCATTTTAGGACTCAGGGCACAGATCTGTGGCCCAGATCTGGAGCCCAGTGGCCCAGTGCGGGTCTGAGTTTTCCAATCACCTAAACCCAAGGCCCAGCTCATTTAGTTTATTTTATCATTTATCTTTACTTAGGCCTTTACTCCATCTTTAGTTTATTTATTAGCCCATTTATCTATAAGCCTTTATCTTAGCTTGGTCTGTGGTCTTGTGGGCCTGGGGTGTCAGAGCCCAGGCTCCTGCGCCTATGGCCTGGGGTCATTGGTAGGGCTCCATGACTAGTGGCCTGGGTCAGGGCCACTGTGGTGGCAGTTTAGGGTTTTAGTTTATGGTTTAGAGTTTAAGATCTGAGTTTAGGGTTTAATGTTATTTTAGTTAATGTTTAGGTTTATTTAGTTTATTTAATTTATTTTTATTTATTTTAGTTTATTTGATTTTTTTATTTTTATTTAGGTTTATTCTTTATTTATATTGAGATTAGTTTATTTGTTTTGGGTTTATTTAATTTTGTTTAGGTTTTGTTATTTTAGTTTATTTTTTAAGTTTATGTGTAGGTTTAAGCTTATTTTTAGTTTAATATTATATTTAATTTATTTTTTAGTTTAGTTTTATATTTATTTTATTTTTTTAGTTTATGGTTTTATTTTTTACTTTTAGGTTTAAGTTTAGGTTTAAGTTTAGGTTTTTATTTTATTTTTTTAGGTTTTAGTTAAGTTTTTTACTTTAGCTTTATTTTTAGGTTTTATTTTTTAGTTTAGGTTTAGGTTTATTTTAAGTTTATTTTATTTTATTTAGTTTTGGTTTAGGTTTTATTTATTTTAGTTTAATTTTATTTTAGGTTTGGGTTTACTTTCTTTCTTTATTTTAGGTTTAGTTTCTTTTTTTAATTTAGGGTTTAGATTTTTAATTTATTTTAGTTTATTTTAGATTTTTTTATTTATTTTATTTTTTTTATGCCTGGGTTATCTTATAGGTTTATTTTGGTTTTCTTTAGTTTAATCCACGCCTTTATCTTTATTTTAGTTTAGATCTTATTATAGGTAGGTTAGGTTATTAATTTAAATTTAGGTCTTATTTATCTTAGCCCAGCTAAGTTAAGGCCCAGGGCCCAGGGCCTAGGGCCCAGGGCCTGCCTAGGGAAGCCCAGGACAAAGGTGGCAGAAGTGGGTGGTGTGGCCTTGGCCTAGTCTGAGGATCTTGTGCTCACCGCTTGGCCCAGTGGTTTGGGGTCAGAATTTAATCAGTAGGGAGGTCAGAGGTTTAGGAGTTTGTGGGCTTAGTGTGGCGAGGGTTTACGATTTAGGGTTTGGGGTTTAGGTTTATGGTTTTTTTTAAAATTTTAATTATATTTTTTATTTAAAGTTTAGGGTTTAGGGTTGTAGGTTTAGGGTTTAGGGTTTAGGGTTTAGTGTTAGTTTTATGGTTTAGTTCTGTGTTTTTTTTTTAAATTACAAAACCGATAAGTTTAGTTTTATTTATTTATTTATTTTTTTTTATTTAGTTTAGTTTATTTATTTTAGGGTTTAGGGTTTAGGGTTAAGTGTTTAGGGTTTAGGGTTTAAGAAACTAAAAAATATTACCAAAAGATTAACCTAAAATAAAAACCTAAAACCTAAAACTAAAAAAATAAAATAAAATCCTAAACCTAAACCGAAAAATAAAAAATAAAACCTAAAAAATAAAGAATAAAGTATTATATTTTGTCTACTATTTAAGAATTACTTCTAGTTATCAATATTAAATCAAGTATAAAGTATTTTATATAAATGTTCTAATTTATCAAGTGTAAAAATGATAATTATGAGTTTGAATATTCTTTTCATTACTTAATATTATTAAGGGCAGAATGTCAATGAATTAATGTCTAACTATTACCGATAACGGATCTGATATTGTACTTAGAGATTATTGATTATAAAATAAGATACAAATTCTTTACCATCCACTTTTAAGAGTAATTTCACTTCCTTTCTTTCGGTTGATGTATTTTTTTCCTTCTATTTAGTTTAGGTTTATTTTTTAAGTTTAGGTTTTTATTTATTTTTTATTTTATTTTATTTTTATTTTATATTTAGTTTTTATTTTCTTTAAGTTTCTTATAATTTAGTTTAGTTTAGGATTTTATTTATTTTATTTTATTTTTGTTTTTATTTTTTATTTTATTTTCTTTTTAGGTTTAGGTTTTAGTTTATGTTTTTATTTTATTTTATTTTTTTTAGGTTTCCTAATTTATTTTATTTTTAGGTTTTATTTAGTTTAGGTTTAGGATTTTAGCATTTTACGGTTTGGGGTTTAGGATTTAGGTTTTAGGTTTTCATTTTAGATTTATTTTTAGGTTTTATTTTTTAGTTTAGGTTTAGGTTTATTTTTAGTTTATTTTATTTTATTTAGTTTAGATTTAGGTTTAGGTTTAGCTTTTATTTATTTTTGTTTAGTTTAAATTATAATATGTTTAGGTTTATTTTATTTTATTTTTATTTTAGGTTTAGATTTTTTTTAGTTTAGGGTTTAGGTTTTATTTTCATTTTATTTTAGGTTTATTTTATGCTATTTATTTAGTTTTATTTTATTTTAGGTTTATTTTATTTTATTTTAGTTTTATTTTATTTAGGTTTTCTTAGGTTTATTTTATTTTAGTTTAGCCAAGTTTTAATCATTTTATTTTAGTTTATTTTTACTTTTATCTTATTAGCTTAGTTTAGTTTAGCCTTTAACATCATTCTTTAGGTCTTTATTCTATCGATTTCTTTAACTTTAGTTTAGGGTACCCACTAGGTTTAGGCCCAGTTTTAGGGTTTAGGGCCCAGGGTCTGAGAGCCCAGCACCAGGTCATTTTAGGCCAGTATTTAGGGCAGGCTCACGACTGCCTCAGTTTCATGGCCCATGCTTGTGAGGCCTGTTTTAGGGTTTGGCCAGGTCAGAGCCCATGTCTGCTCACCCGCCTGGCTGGCCAGGCCCAGGTCATGGTCAGTGCCTTATCAGTGGCCTGTGGCCCAGGCCCAGCCTGGGCCTGGGCCCAGGATCCCCAGGGCTCAGGGCCTGAGTCAGGCCCAGGTCATGCCCAGTGTTTAATGCCTAGGCCTGTAATTTAAGATCTGCCCAGAGCCCAGGCTCAGGCCTCAGGGTCTTTAAAACCAAACCAAGCAAACTGACAAGCTCAGCTCATCTTTAGTGGCCTAGGGCCCAGCCTGTGCTTAAGCCTGGCTCAGCCTTAGCCATGTTTAAAGTCATCTTACATTTAGCTAGGGCCCCTGGTGTTGTGTGGTCAGTCAGGTGGGTTTAGGTGGGCCCAGTGGCCCAGGATTTAGGCTCAGTTTTGTGGGTGGGTTTAGTGGTAGGGTTTGTGGGTGTCAGTTTCATTTTATTTATTTATTTTTTTAAATTAAGCAAACCCGGTAGGTTTAGGTTTGTTTAGTTTATTTTTATTTTATTTAGGTCAATTTTATTTTATTTAGTTTTATTTATTTGTTTTAAGTTTATTTATTTAGTTTTTATTTTAGTTTATTTTAAGGTTAAAGTTTAGGTCTAGGTTTATTTTTTAATTTTATTTCATTTTTATTTTATTTTTTAGGTTTAGGTTTTATTTTTTATTTTTAGGTTTAGGTTTAGGTTTTTATTTTAATTTTTTAGGTTTATGTTTTAGGTTTTTATTTTAAGTTTATTTTTATGTTTTATTTTTTATTTTTGTTTAGCTTTAGGTTAATTTTTAGTTTATTTATTTATTTATTATTTAGGGTTTAGGTTTAGTTTATTTTAGGTTTATGTTTAGGTTTTATTTATTTTAGTTTAGGTTGAAGTTTATTTTATTTTGTTTATTATATTTTCAGTTTAGGTTTAGGTTTTTTTTTTTTTAGTTTAGGGTGTAGGTTTTATTTTTAGGTTTATTTTGTAGGTTTAGGTTTTTATTTATTTACATTCAGTGATGAAGACTTACTCCTAGGGATGACTGAGCACAATTGCCTTTTTATATTACAATGAATGTTGGGAGATACAGGCTATCGAGAGTTTTGGTTGACCCAGGTATATTAGTCAACATTATGAGTACCCTTGCATACTTGAGGGTAGAAATTTCCAAACTCCAAAAAGAAAGGATGATGTTGAGAGGATTCAATGATGAAGACTTACTCCTAGAAATGAATGAGCATAATTGCCTTTTTATATTACAATGAATGTTGGGAGATACAGGCTATCGAGAGTTTTGGTTGACCCAGGTATATTAGTCAACATTATGAGTACCCTTGCATACTTGAGGGTAGAAATTTCCAAACTCCAAAAAGAAAGGATGATGTTGAGAGGATTCAATGAACAAAGCAAGAGGGCCTTATGGTGTTTATTTTTGGATGTATGGGTAGGGGGTACTTTTTGAGGTGATCGGATACAACATTGAGGTATAATGTACTATCTCGAAAGATAGAGGCATCACCCTACAATGGACCTAATCACATAATCAGGACTCCTAAAGCATGATGGGTCTTCGAATGTACTTAAGATTTTTCTCCTATTTTTCCCCTACTTTAAGTTTATTTTATTTTTATTTTAGGTTTAATTTTTATTTTATATAAGTTTTTTTAGTTTAGTTTAGGTTTTTTTACTTATTTTATTTTAGCTTAGCTTTTTTTTTTTTTATTGTATTTTTTTAAAGTTTAGGTTTAGGTTTTAGTTTATGTTCTTATGATATTTTATATTTTTATTTTATTTTGGTTTAAGTTTTTTATTTATTTTATTTTATCTTTATTTAGTTTAGGTTTAAGTTTTAACTTTTAGGGTTTAGGGTAGGGTTTGGTGGGCTGGTTTTGGGTTTAGCATTTAGGGTTTAAGTTAGGGTTTAGGGTTTAGGGTCTGGTAAGATTTAGAGTTTAGGATTTAGTGGTTTGTGGTAGGTTTAGTTTTAGGTTTGTGGTCCGTTTAGTCACTAGGGTTAGCCTTTATTTTAATCTTTTAGGTTTATGTTTAGGTTTATGTTTATTTATTTTAGTTTTGTTTTATTTTATTTTATTTTAGCTTTTTTTTAGGTTTAGATTTATGTTTTATTTTATTTTTAGGTTTTTTCTTTTAGGTTTTATTTTTTTATTTAGTTTAGATTTATTTTTTTATTTTATTTTATTTTTGTTTAGTCCAAGTTCAGATTTATGTAGTTTAGGTTTTATTTATTTTAGTTTATATTTATTTTGTTTATTTTATTTTATTTTACATTTAATTTTTTTCTTCTTAGTTTGGGTTTAAGTTTTATTGTTTATTTTTTGGTTTTATTTTAGGTTTAATTTTTAGGTTTTGTTTTTATTTAGTTTTACTTTAATTTATTTTATGTAGGTTTTTTTTATCTTTATTTTAGGTTTTATTTAGTTTAGCCAGTTCCTCTGGTTTTTTAGGTTTAGTTTTTAGGGTTTAGGATTTATGGTCAGGCTTTAGGGTTTATGGTTTAGTGTTTAGGGTTTTTTTGTGGTCAGGGTTAGTGTATGATTTTAAGGATTTTAGGGTAGGGTTTATGGTTTAGGGTTGTAGGTTTAGGGTTTAGAGTTTAGGGTTTATGGTTAGTTTTAGGGTTTATGATTTATGTTTAGAGTTTTTTTATTTTATTTTTTATTTTTATTTTTTTATTTTTTATTTTTTTAAAATTAAGTAAACTATTAGGTTTAGGCTTATTTTTATTTTACATTATTTTTGTTATTTATTTTTGGTTTATTTATTTTAGTTTATGTTTTTTTATTTTAATTTATTTTTTAGGTTTAGGTTTTTTTTATTTTAGTTTTATCTTTATTTTATTTTTTAGGTTTAAGTTTTATTTTTTATTTTTAGGTTTAGGTTTAGGTTTTATTTTATATTTATAGGCTTAGGTTTTTAGTTTTTATTTTAGGTTTATTACTAGGTTTTATTTTTAGCTTAGGTTTAAGATTTTATTAGGTTTTTATTTTATTATATTTTAGGTTTACCTTATTTTTATTTTAGGATTAGTTTTTATTTTATTTAGGATTTTTATTTTATTTAGTTTAGTTTAGGTTTTATTTATTGTATTTTCGTTTAGTTTTTATTTTTTATTTTTTTATTTTTTTAGGTTTAGAATTAGGTTTAAGTTTATGTATTTATTTTACTTATTTTATTTTGGTTTAGGTTTCTTTATTTATTTTTAGGTTTAATCTAGTTTAGTTTAGGTTTTAAGCTTTTAGGGTTTAGGGTTTAGGGTTTAAGGTTTAATGTTTAGGGTTAATTTATGGTTTAGGGTTTAGGGTTTAGGGTTAGGGGTTATTTTATTTTATTTTTCATTTTATTTTTTTTAAATCTTTTAAATTAAGTAACCCAGTTCAGTTTATTTAGTTTATCTTGTTTATTTTAATTTATTTTATTTTAATTTTATTTTTCATTTTATTAGGTTTATTTTATTTTATTTAGTTTAGTTTATTTATTTTAGGTTTATTTATTTCAGTTTAGGTTTTTTATTTTAGTTTATTTTTTAGGTTTAGGTTTATGTTTATTGTTTAGTTTAGTTTTTTTTAGGTTTAAGTTTTATTTTTTTTTTTAGGTTTATGTTTAGGTTTTTATTTTTTTTTTTTAGATTTATTTTTAGGTTTTATTTATTGGCATAGATTTAGGTTTATTTTTAAGTTTATTTTATTTTATTTAGTTTTTGGTTTAAGTATAATTTATTTTAGGTTTATGTTTAGGTTTTATTTATTATAGTTTAGTTTATTTTAGTAAAGGTTTAAGTTTATTGTATTTTGTTGATTTTAGGTTTACGGATTTGTTTAGTTTATGGTTTATTTTTTAATTTTTATTTATTTGTAGGTTTATTTTTTAGGTTTTGGTTTTTATTTAGTTTTTAATTTTTTAAGTTCATTTTATATTTATTTTACGTTTAGTTTTTATTTCATTTAGGGTTTTAATTTTTAGGTTTATTTTATTTTTAGTCACGCTTAGGTTTTATTTATTTTATTTTAATTTAGTTTTGTTTTATTTTATTTTATTTTAGGTTTATGTTTAGGTTTAGTTTAGTCAGTTTTTTATTTTATTTAGGTTTAAGTTTTTTTTTCATTTTATTTTAGGTTATTTTTGGTTTAGGTTTTATGTTGTGATCCAGCTCTTGAGTTTGTGTGGCTCAGTTTAGTGTTAGGGTTTAGGGCCTAGGGCCCAGTGTCCTGGCTCTGGCCCAGGGTCAGGATTTAGTGGTTGGTTCAGCCTAGTGTGGCCTGGGGTTACAGGTTTGGCCTAGAGTTGGGTTTACTGCCAGTTAAGGGTTAATTTTACTAGGGTTTATGGTTAGGGTTTTTATTTTATTATTATTTATTTATTTTATTTTTTTTTAATTATGTAGATTGGTAGTTTAGGTTTATTTAGTTTATTTTTTTATTTATTTTAGTTTATTTTATTTATTTATTATTAATTTATTTTATTTTATTTTTTTATTTAGGTTCATTTTTCTCTTTATTTAGTAGTTTATTTATTTTAGGTTTATTTATTTTAGTTTAGGTTTTTTATTTTAGTTTATTTTTTTGGTTTAGGTGTAGGATTATTTTTTAATTTAGTTTTATTTTTATTTAATTTTTTTATGTTTTGCTTTTATTTTTTTATTTTTAGGTTTAGGTTTAGGTTTCTATTTTTATTTTTCTAAGTTTAGTTTTTAGATTTTTATTTTAGGTTTATTATTCCATTTTATTTTTTAGTTTAGGTTTAGGTTTATTTTTAGTTTAGTTTATTTTATTTAGTTTAGGTTTAGGTTTAGGTTTTATTTATTTAAGTTTAGTTTATTTTATTTTAGGTTTATGTTTATTTTATTTTTATTTTAGGTTTTGGTTTTTTTTAGTTTAGGGTTTAGGTTTTATTTTTTATTCATTTTTAGATTTATCTTTAGTTTTATTTATTAGGTTTTGGTTTCTATTTAGTTTTTATTTCATTTTATTTTATTTTAGGATTATTTTATTTTTTTATGTTCAATTTTTATTTTGTTTAGGTTTTTTATTTTTTTAGTTTATTTTATTATTATTTATTATTTATTTTATTTCCTTTTTAGGTTTAGGTTTAGGTTTTAGTTTTAGTTTTAGTTTTTATTT
This sequence comes from Cymbidium sinense, assembly GCA_021442155.1. Classification (NCBI taxonomy): domain Eukaryota; kingdom Viridiplantae; phylum Streptophyta; class Magnoliopsida; order Asparagales; family Orchidaceae; genus Cymbidium; species Cymbidium sinense. The sequence continues at coordinate 97,566,327 of CM038216.1, forward strand.
TATTTTATTTTAGTTTAGATTTTTTATTTATTTTACTCTTTAGTGTTATTAAGTTTAGGTTTAGGTTGTAAGCTTTTTAGGGTTTAGGGTTTAGGGTTTAGTGTTTATTTAGGGTTTAGGGTTAAGGGTTTAGGGTTTTAGCATTTTGGGTTTAGGGTTTAGGGTTTTTACTGTTTATGGTTTAATTTTAGGTTTAAGGTTCAGGTTTTAGTTAAGGATTTAGGGTTTTTGATTTTTTTAAACAGAGAACAAATTAAGATTCAACATTTCTTCTTTTTGATTTCATTAACCAAACAACACACTATATTTTCTATGACACAAGTGGCGACATAGTTCAAAAATAAGCACGCATAGAGCAAATCAAAAACTCTAGGTAACTAGAATCGTCTATATTATAAAGACAAAGTTCCATAAGTAGCTAATCGAATTAGTCATTCTTAAGTTTCTCTAGTTCCCATCATAACCACCATGACCTCTTGAGCAACGAGATCCACCATCATATCGTCGATGTCTCCCTCCACCACCACCACGGATGTAACCTCCATCACTCTTCCCGCCTCCATAACCACCACTGCTTCGACCGCCACCTCCATATCCACCAGTACCTCTAGATTCCCCACCACCACTACGATAACCGCCACCTCCGTCTTTGCCTCCACTGCCAAATCTAGACTGAGCCTAGTTGATGGTGATGTTCCTGCCATCAAGGTTTTGCCCATTCTTAGGGTTTATGTTTATTAGGTTTTAGGGTTTAGGTTTAATTTATGTTTAGGTTTATTTTTTATTTATTTTAGTTTAGGGTTAGGTTTAATTTATTATGTTTATTTTATTCTTATTTTAGGTTTAAGTTTTTTTTTAGTTAAGGGTTTACGTTTTAATTTTTATTTACCTTTGGGTTTTATTTTTAGGTTTATTTTTTCGGTTTAGGTTTTTATTTAGTTTTTATTTTACTTTATTTTAGTTTTAGGGTTTAGGGTTTAGGGTTTAGGGTTTAGGATTTAGTGTTCACGGTTTAAAGTTTATGGTTTATGGTTTTTTTTTAAAACATTAGGTAAACCGGTAGGTTTTGGTTAATTCAGTTTATTTAGTTTATTTTATATTTTTAATTAGGTTTATATTTTATTTTTATTTAGTTTAGTTTATTTATTTTATGTATATTTAATTTAGTTTAGGTATTTTTTTTCAATTTTGGTTTAGGTTTATGTTTATTTTTCAGTTTAGTTTTAGTTATATGTATTTTGTCAGTTTAGTTTTAATTTTAATTTTAGATTTAGGTTTAACTTTTATTTTATTACTTAGGTTTAGGTTTTAAGTTTTATTATAGGTTTATTTTAGGTTTTATTTTTCATTTAGGTTTAGGTTTATTTTAGTTTATTTTATTTTATTTATTTAGGTTAAGTTTATTTTAGGTTTAGTTTTAGGTTTTATTTATTTTAGTTTAGTTTAGGTAGGTTTATTTTATTTTATTTTTAGGTCAGGTTTTTTTTAGTTTTTGCCTAGGTTTTATTTAGGTTTATTATCTTTGGTTTATGTTTTTTATTTAGTTTATAATTTATTCCCATTTTAGGTTAATTTATTTAGGGTGCGCCAAGTGGTCACTTTAGTGTTGTAGCTCAGGCTAGTTAGTTTTAGGTCAGTTTAGGGCTCAGTTTAGGGCTCATGGTTTAGGGTTTAGGAGATCTGGTGGGCTCAGGTCAGGCTCAGTTTAGGCTCAGGGCTCAGTTAGGGTTTGTGGCTCAGTCAGTAAGGGTTTAGAATTTAAGTTTCAGTGTCAGGGTTTTTCCTTTTTATAATTTTATTTTTTTTAAAATTAAGTAAATTAGTAAGTTTAGGTTTATTTAGTTTATTTAGTTTATTTGTTCATTTATTTTTATTTATTTTATTTTATTTTTATTTAGGTTCATTTTTGTTTTTATTTAATTTAGTTTATTTATTTTAGGTTTATTTATTTTAGTTTAGGTTTTTAATTTTGATTTATTTTTTATGTTTAGGTTTAGGTATACTTTTTAGTTTTGTTTTATTTTTATTTTTAATATTTGGTTTAGGTTTTTTTTAGGTTTTATTTATTCGTTTAGGTTTAGGTTTATTTTTAGTTTATTTTCTTTTATTTTGTTTAGGATTTAGGTTTAGATTTAGGTTTTATTTATTTTATTTTAGTTTATTGTAGTATAAGTTTAGTTTTATTTTATTTTATTTATTTTAGGTTTAGGTTTTTTTCTAGTTTAGGGTTTAGGTTTTATTTTTAGGTTTATTTCTTTAGGTTTATGTTTATATTTAGCTTTTATTTTATTAAATTTTAGGTTTATTTTAACTTTATTTTATGTTTCATTTTTATTTTATTTAGGTTTTTTGTTTTTAGGTATATTTTATTTTTTTAGATTTGTTTAGGTTTTTATTTATTTTATTTTAGTTTTTTTAATATATTTAATTTTTAAGTTTTGGTTTAGATTTTAGTTTTGGTTTTTAGTTTATTTTATTTTATTATTTTATTTGCATTTAGGTTTTTTTATTTTAGTTTTTAGGTTTTATTTACTTTTGGTTTAGGTTTGTTGGTTTTTAGGGTTTAAGGTTTAGGGTTTAGGGTTTAGGGTTAGTTTTAGGGTTTAGGGTTTAGGGTTAGGGTTTTTTGAATTTTTTTATTTTTTTATTATTTTCGTAAATTATGTAAACTGGTAGGTTTAGGTTAATTTAATTTATTTTCTATTTATTTGAGTTTATTTTATTTTTTAATTTATATAAGTTCATTTTATTTTATTTATTTTATTTTAAGTTTATTTATTTTAGTTTAGGTTTTATTTTAGATCATTTTTTAGGTTTAGGTTTAGATGTTTATTTTTTTAGTTTTATTTTATTTTATTTTATTTTATTTGGGTTTTATTTTTTTTATTTTTAGGATTAGGTTTAAATTTTCAATTTTTTTATTTTTTTAAGTTTAGGTGTTAGGTTTCTCTTTTAGGTTTATTTTTAGGTTTTAGTTTTTAATTTAGGTTTAGGTTTATTTTTAGTTTATTTTATTTTATTTAGTTTAGGTTTAAGTTTAGGTTTAGTTTATTTTAGGTTTAGGTTTATGTTTTATTTATTTTAGTTTAGATTTAGGTTTAATTTATTTTTATTTTACTTTAGGTTTTTTTGTTTTAGGGTTTTATTTTTTTATTTATTGTTAGGTTCATTAATTAGGTTTATGTTTTTATTTAGTTTTTATTTTATTTTATTTTTATTTTAGGTTTAGTTTTTATCTTATTTAGGTATTTTACTTATTTTTTGTTTTATTTTCTTTTTTAGGTTTAGGTTTTGGTTTATGATTTTATTTTATTTTATTTTTTTAATTTTATTTTGCTTTAGGTTTTATTATTTATTTTATTTTTAGGTTTTATTTAGTTTAGGTTTTCAGCCTTTTGTGGTTTGGTTTTAGGGTCTGGTTTTTATTTAGTTTTAGGGTTTTAGGTCCGAGGTTTGGGGTTTAGGGGTTTGTTTTTTAGGGTTTAGGTTTAGGTTTAGTGTTTAGTGTTTAGGTTTTATGGTTTAGGGTTTAGGGTTTAGGTTTTAATGTTTTAGGATTTTAGGTTTAGGGTTTAGGATTTTTAGGGTTTAAGGTTCAGAGTTTAGGTTTTAGGTTTAGGGTTTAGTGTTTAGTTAAGGATTTAGGGTTTTTGGTTTTTTTTAAAATAGAGAAAAAATTCAAATTCAACCTTTCTTCTTTTGGATTTCATCAACTAAGTAACACACCATGTTTTCTAAGACACAAGTGGAAACATAGTTCAAAAATGAGCAAGCATATAGCAAATCAAAACCCCTAGATAACTAAAATTGTCCCTACCATAAAGACACAATTCCATAAGTAGTAGATCGGATCAGCCATTCTTAAGTTTCTCCAGTTCCCATCGGAACCACCCCGGCCTCTTAAGTAGCGGGAACCACCATCATATCCCTGATCTCTCCCTCTGCCACCACCACAGGTGTAACCTCCGTTGCTCTTCACTCCTCCATAACCAATGCTGCTCCAACCACCACCTCCAGATCCCCCACCACCATCATGATAACCGCTGCCACCTCCTTCGCCTCTACCACAAGATTTAGACTGAGCCTGGTTGACGGTGATATTCTTGTTGTCATAGTTTTTCCCATTCTGAGGGCTTAAGTTTATCAGGTTTTCAGTTTTAGGTTTATTTTTTACTTTATTTAGTTACTTTAGGTTTAGGGTTTGGGTGTGTTTAGGGTTTAGGTTAGGTTTAGGGTTTAGGTTTGTAGGGTTTTAGGGTTTATGCTTTTAGGGTTTAAAGTTTTTAGGTTGGGTAGGGTTTAAGATTTCTTAGGGTTGTAGGTTTAGGGTTTAGGGTTTAAGGTTTAGGGTTTAGGATTTAGGGTTTAAGGTTTTAATTTTTTTTTAAATTAAGTAAACCGATAAGTTTCAGTTTATTTAGTATAATTAGTTTATTTTTTATTTATTTTAGTTTATTTTGTTTTTTATTTAGGTTTATATTTTATTTTGATTTAATTTAGTTTATTTATTTGAGGTTTATTTATCTTAGTTTAGGTGTTTCATTTTAGTTTATTATTTAGGTTTAGGTTTATTTTTTAGTTGAGTTTTATTTTTATTTTACTTTTTAAGTTTAGGTTTTATTTTATTTTATTTTAGGTTTATGTTTAAGTTTTTTTTTTTTTTTTTTTTAGGTTTAGGTTATTAGTTTATATTTTAGTTTATTTTATGTTTAGGTATATTTTGATAATTTAATTTTATTTAGATTTAGTTTTAGGTTTATTTGAGGTTTTGGTTTAGGTTTTATTTATTATAGTTTAGTTTATTTTAGTTTAGGTTTAGGTTTATTTTATTTATTTATTTTTTTTATTTTAGATTTAAGTTTTTTTTTAGTAGATTTATGCTTTATTTTATTTACTTAGTTTTATTTTTAGGTTTATTTTTTTAGGTTTAGGCTTTTATTTAGTTTTTATTTTATTTTTTTTAGGTTTAGGGTTTAGGGTTTAGGGTTTACGGCTTAGGGTTTTGTATAAATTAAGTAAATCGGAAGGTTTAGGTTGATTTAGTTTATTTTATATTTTTATTTAGGTTTATATTTTATTTTTGTTTAGTTTATTTTATGTTTATTTAATTTAGTTTTGGTTTATTATTTTATTTTTTAGGTTTTAGGTTTAGATTTATGTTTTTTATATTTAGTTTTATTTTTTATTATATTTTTTTTAGGTTTTTTATTTTAAATTTTCGTTTAGGTTTAGGTTTTTATTTAATTTTTTTCAGTTTAGGTTTTAGGTTTTGATTTTTTTTTAATTTTTAGGTTTTATTTTTTGGTTTAGGTTTAGGTTTATTTTTAGTTTATTTTATTTTATTTAGTTTTAGGTTCAGGTTTAGTTTATTTTAGCATTAGGTGTAGGTTTTGTTTATTTTAGTTTAGGTTTAAGTTTATTTTATTTTATTTATTTTATTTTAATTTTAGGTTTAAGTCTTATAAGTAAATTAATGGAATTAATAGATAGTAAGGTTCATAGAATAATAAATATTTTATTTGTTCAAGAAACCAAATGAGTTGGGGAGAAGGCCAAGGAGATTGATAGTTTAGGTTTTAAACTTTGGTATTCAGGTAGAAGTCAAACTAGAAATAGTGTAGGTGTGATTATAGATAAAAGTTTGAAGGATAATGTTATAAATATTAATAGATGTGGAGATAGAATTATAACTTTAAAGATTATTGTTGATACTAAGATTCTTAATGTTATAAGTGTTTATGCTCCTCAAGTAGGTTTGGATGTAAGCTCAAAAGAAAATTTTTGGAATGAATTAGAGGGACTAATACAAAAGATACCTCTTGAAGAAAAAGTATTTATTGGAGGAGATTTAAATGGACATGTTGGTAGAGTGGTAGAAGATTTTAAAAGTATTCATGGTGGTTATGGATTTGGAGTGACTAATGAAGAAGGTAGGACTATATTAGATTTTGCTTTAGCTTATGATTTTGTGGTTGCTAATATTTTACTTAAGAAAAGAGATGAACATATTATTACTTATAAAAAGGGATCTAGTAAAATACAAATTGTTTATTTTTTGATAAGAAAAATAGATCGTTTAGATTGTAAAGATTGTAAGGTCATTCCAAGTGAAAATTCAAGTGCCTAACATCGATTGTTAGTTTTTGATTTTAAGATGAAAGATTGTAAGAGGAAACAATAAATCAAATTATTATCTAAGGATTAGATGGGGACACTTAAAGAACATAAATAAAAATATTTTTAAGAGCAAGCTACAAGAGCTTAGAATTTGGGATGTTCATAAGGAAGCTAATGTTATGTGAAAAAAGTAGCAAGTAAAATTAGGCAAGTTGCTAAAAAAGTGCTTGGAGAATGAAAAGCAAAAGCTTATTTTAATAAAAATAGTTGGTGGTGGAGTCAGAGTTTGTAAGAAAATATAAAAAATAAGAAGCATTGTTATAAAATTTGGTTTAGATGTAAAAACTCATAGAATTGGGAAAGATATAAAGTGGCCTGTAGAGATTCTAAGAAAGTAATATATGATGCAAAAAATTTAGCTTTTACTGATTTATACAATAGATTAGATACTAAAGAAGGTAAAAGATGTATGTATAAGTTAGCCAACTAAAGAGATAGGAAAAGTAAAGACCTAGTTCAAGTGAGGTGTATTAAGGATGAAAATAATAAAGTGCTTTTCTAAGAAAAGGATATTGAAAATAGGTGGACGAGATATTTTGAAAAACTTTTCAATGAAGGATCTGAAAGTACGATTGATTTTAGCAATCTTAATACCCTAAACAAAAATAGATAATTTTATTTTTATTATCGTATTAGTAAATCTGAAGTTAGAAAAGCTTTAAAGAAAATGAAATGTGGAAAAGTAGTAGGACCTGATGATATTCTAATAGAAGTGTGGAAATGTATAAGAGATCAAGAAATTTCTTGGTTTATAAATTTTTTAATGTTATTTTAAAGACTAAAGAGATGTCAGAGGAGTGGAGGAAGAGTTTGTTGGTTCCCCTATCTAAGAATAAAGGTGATGCACAAGAGTGTGCAAATTATAGAGGAATTAAGTTAATGTGTCATACATTAAAATTATGGGAGAGAGTAATTGAGCATAGGTTAAAATGTGATACAAAAGTTTCTCACAATCAGTTTGGCTTCATGCTAAGTAAATTTACTATGGATGCTATACATTTGTTAAGAGGCGAAGAAGTATAGAGAAAGTAAGGAGGATATACATATGATATTTATTGATTTAGCTAAATATTTTAATGAAGTTTCAAGAGATGTTCTTTGGCGAGTTCTAGAATAGAAAGGAGTTAATATTGGTTATATTCAAGTCATTAAGGATATGTATACTAGATCTATTATTTGTGTCCAAACACAAGGAGGATTGATAAAATATTTTCCTATTTCAATTGGATTACATCAAGGATCAACTTTAAGCCCTAATCCTTTTGCTTTAGTTATCGATGTTCTTACTAGGCATTTACAGGAAGATGTACCTTGGTATATGCTTTTTGCTGATGACTTTCTTCTTCATGATAAACTAGAGTAGAGAGGGAGTCCAAGAGAAACTTAAATTATGGAGGTCAACATTAGAGTCTAAAGCTGTTCATTTAAGTACATCTAAAATTGAATATATAGAGTGTAATTTTAGTTGTAGTAGTTCTAGTGGTAGTGTTGTGGTATTAGGTGAACAAGTCATTAATAAGAGTGAGTGATTCAGATATTTAGGTTCTATTGTTCAAAATGATGGTGACATAGATGAAGACGTTATTAGTAGAATTCAAGTTAGATGGTTGAAGTGGAGGAATGCTTTTGGCCTGTTGTGTGATTGAAAAGTTCCACTTAAACTTAAGGGAAAATTTTATAAGATGGTGGTAAGACCTGCAATGACTTATGGTGCAGAATGTTGGCAAATAAAAGAGAAGCATAAGACTAAGTTAATTGTTACAGAGATGAGGATGCTCAGGTAGATGAGTGGCTTTACTCTTAAAGATAAAATGTGAAATGAGTATGTTTGAGAAAAGGTTAGAGTAGCTCCAGTGGCAGATAAGATTAGAGAGAGTTGCCTTAGATGGCTTGGCCACATAAAGCATCAGTCGTCTGATGACCCGGTTAGGAGAGTAGATGCATTAGATTTTCCTTTTGTTAAGAAAGGTAGAGGTAGGCCTAAAAAGACTTGGTTAAGATGTATAAAAAAAGACCTTAGTATACTTAAATTAAATGAGAATTTGAAACATAACACAATGGAGACTAAGGATTCATGTAGGCTTGTTGTTGTTATTGTTGTTATATTTTTATTTTAGGATTAGGTTTTTTTTTTAGTTTAGGTTTATCTTTTATTTTTTATTTACTTTTAGGTTTTGTTTTTAGGTTTATTTTTTAGATTTAAGTTTTTATTTTATTTTATTTTAGTTTTAGGGTTTAAGGTTTAGCATTTAGTGTTTAGGGTTTAGGGTTTACGATTTAGGATTCTTTTTTAAAGTTAAGTAAACCGGTAGGTTTAGGTTTATTTAGTTTATTTATATTTTTATTTAGGTTTAAATTTTATTTTTATTTAGTTTACTTTATTTGTTTTATGTTTATTTATTTTGTTTTAGGTTTTTAATTTTAGTTTATTTTTTAGGTTTAGGTTTACGTTTATGTTTATTTTTTTAGTTTAGTTTTATTTTTATTTTATTTTTTAGTTTTAGTATTTATTTTTAATTTTTATGTTTAGGTTTATGTTTTTATTTTATTTTTTAGGTTTAGGTTTTAGGTTTTTATTTTAGGTTTAATTTTAGGTTTTATTTTTTAGTTTATGTTTAGGTTTATTTTTAGTTTATTTTATTTTATTTAGTTTAGGTTTAGGTTTAGTTTATTTTAGGTTTAGTTGTAGGTTTTATTTTTTTTTTAGTTTAGTTTATTTTATTTTAGGTTTAGGTTTATTTTATTTTCATTTTAGGTTTAGGTTTTTTTAGTTTAGGGTTTAGGTTTTATTTTTATTTTATTTTTATGCTTTATTTTTTGTTTTATTCTTTAGGTTTAAAATTTTATTTAGCTCATAATTTTATTTTAGGCTTTAATTTATTTCGTGGTTTGTGGTTTAGTGTTTTAGTTTATTTTAGATTTATTTTTAGGGTTTTTTTAAAAATTAAGTAAATTGGTAGGTTTAGGTTTATTTAGTTTATTATTTATTTATTTTACTTTATCTTATTTTTTATTTTATTTAGGTTTGTTTTTCATTTTTATTTACTTTAGTTTATTAAATTTGGATTTATTTATTTTAGTTTAAGTTTTTTATTTTAGTTTACATTATAGGTTTAGGTTTAGGTTTATGTTTATTTTCTAGTTTAGTTTTATATTTATTTTATTTTGTATGTTTAAGATTTTCGTTTTTTTAGGTTTAGGTTTAGATTTTTATTCTATTTTTTAAATTTTAGGCATTTTTATTTTATTTTAGGTTTATTTTATTTTTATTTCCCTTAGATTTTATTTTATTTAGGTTTTTCTACTTTTAGGTTTGTTTTATTTTTTAGTTTAGTTTAGGATTTTCTTTAATTTATTTTAATTAATTTTTTTATTTTTATTATTTTTGGCCACATAAAGCGTACTTAGATGGTTTATTTACATAAAGCATTTCATGACTTTAGAGAGAGTAGATGCATTAGATTTGCCTTATGTTAAGAAAGGTAGTGGTAGAAATAAAAAGACTTGGTTAAGATGTATAAAAATGATCTTAGTATACTAGATTTAAATGAGAATTTATTTAATTTATTTTAAGGATTCATTATTTTATAGTGGGATTAAGGCTTGTTGTTGTTGTTGTTGTTGTTGATGAGTTTAGGTTTAAGTTTTAGTTTAAGTTTTTATTTATTTATTTATTTTTAGGTTTAGGTTTAGGTTTAGGTTTAGGTCTATGTTTATTTTTTAGTTTAGTTTTATTTTTATTTTATTTTTTATGTTTAGGTTTTATTTTTAATTTGTAGTTTTAGATTGAGGTTTTATTATATTTTTTTTTAGGTTTAGTTTAGGGTTTATATTTTAGGTTTATTTTTAGGTTTTATGTTTTAGTTTATGTTTAAGTTTTTTTAGTTTATTTTATTTTATTTTGTTTAAAGTTTAGGTATAGTTTATTTTAGCTTTAGGTGTAGGTTTTGTTTATTTTAGTTTAGTTTATTTATTTTAGGATTAGGTTTATTTTATTTTATTTATTTGATTTTTTTTGGTTTAGTTTTTTTTAGGGTTTATGTTTTTTTTATTTACTTTTAGCTATTTTAGGTTTATTTTGTAGTTTTAAGTTTTATTTAGTTTTATTTTATTTAAAGGTTTAGGTTTTAGGGTTAAAGGTTTAGGATTTAATGTTTGGGTTTAGGGTTTGTTTTAGGGTTTGATTAAATTAAGTAAACCGATAGGTTTAGTTTATTTAGTTTATTTTAGATTTTTATTTAAGTTTATATTTTATTTTATTTAGTTTAGTTTATTTATTTTAGTTTAGGAATTTTATTATAGTTTATTTCTTAGGATTAGGATTAAGTTTATGTTTATTTTTTAGTTTAGTTTGATTTTTATTTTATTTTTTTGGTTTAAGTATTATTTCTAATTTTCAGGTTTAGGTTTAGGTGTTTATTTTATTTTTTTAGGTTTAGGTTTTAGGTTTTTATTTTAGGTTTATATTTAAGTTTTATTTTTTTAGTTTAGGTTTTAGTTTATTTTTAGTTTATTTTCTTTTATTTAGTTTAAGATTTAGGTTTAATTTATTTTAGGTCTTGGTGTAGGTTTTATTTATTTTTATTTTAGGTTTAAGTTTTTTTTTTAGTTTAAGATTTAGGTCTTATTTTTTATATTTTTTTAGGTTAATTATTTGGGTATTTTAGGTTTATTTTATTTAGGGTTTATGGTTTAGGGTTATGGTTTAGGGTTATCGCTATGTGGGTTTATGGTTTAGTTTAGGGTTTAGGATTTGTGGGTATGGTTTAGGGTCTTTAAGGTTTATTCAATGCTTTAGGATTTATGGTTTTTTTTTTAAAATTAAGTAAACTGGTAGGTTTAGGTTTATTTAATTTATTTAGTTTATTATTTATTTATTTTATTTTATATTTTTATTTATAATTCTCTAGTTTGTTTTTGTTCCAAGTGTTATTATGCTATAAAGAGTTAACTTTGATAGCTAAAGTAGAGTGGGTAAATATAAGGGAGTCAATAGAGCCATTGCTAATCTAATTGTCTTTCTAAATGAGAGAAGAACTTGAATGAATACCCCAAGATATTAAGGGTTCAATAACCCATTTAATGGAGCAAAGCCATTTCCAAATCGGAGAGTCACTAACTTTATAAGCACAAATAAGAGGGTGTTTACCATGGAAATTTTTTTTTCGTCATAAAATTAGCCCAAAGGCTACCATTCTTTCTAAAATTCCACTAGAGCATATGAGAGAAGACAATAATAGCTTCACGAATTGGTTTGCAACTGAGACCACCTTCACCCAAGGGACCACAACATTTACACTAAGAAGTCCAATGCATTCTTTTAGTAGAATTATTGGATCCACAAAAATATTTAAAATATTATTAAACAAGATCAATAAAGAGTAGCATTATGGGATAATAGTTTGAATCAAATAAAGAGGCATTGGGTGAGTGCTTTTAAGAATAGTGAGCACCCACAAAGGAAAGTAAATGAAATTCCCAAATAGAAATTTTATTTACAACTTTTTGAATTAACTCATCAAAAAAAGGGGATCATTTTGGACCTTTAAAAAGACCCAAGTACTAAAGAGGAAGGTATTGATGTTTAAAGTTATTCATATGTTGGATTTGATTAATTTTATTATTATGCTTGAAGAAGTAATAAAACAACTTTTGTTATCATTGATAGATAGACCACTTTCTCCAAATTTATTTAAAAAATCTTGAGATTCTTGATATGATGAATAGAAGCATTGCAAAAAAAATGAAATCATCTACAAAGCTTAAATGAAATAGGGGAAGACCACCAAGGGTTTTATAATACATTCTAGGATTGTTTAGAATAGATCTTTGATGCTCCTAGATAAGTACACATCAATAATAATAAATAATGCAGGAGATAGAGGATCCCCTTGTCTTAGGCCATGGGAAGAAGGAAAGAAGCCCAAGGCATCCCCATTAAGCAAAATAGAAAACCAAGCATTATTAATACAATTTTTAATAAGAAAGATAAATTTATTAGTAAACCCAAATAAAGAATATGGATAAGGAAATCCCAAGATATATTGTCAAAAGCTTTGGTAATATCTAATTTGAAATGAATGTTGCCACCTCTAGTCTTAGCATCTAAATCATGAATTAAATGGTGAGCAAGCGTAATATTAAAATAGATCTATCTCTAACAAAACCAATTTGGTTTAGAGATAATCATGAAGTAAAGGACTGAGCCTTGGTTAGAAATTTGGAAATCGCTTATTGAAGAAGGTACAAAGACTAATAGGTCTAAAATCCCAATAGTCTGGATTATCTTTCTTTGGCATGAGAATAATAAAAGTGATAAAAAATATCTAGGAAAAGGATTACCATTAGAAAAATCAGCCATTGCCTCAACCAAATCATTTTTAATAATAGACCAGCATTTTTGAAAAAAATTAGGTAGTGAAACCCTCCGACCAGTAACAAAATCTATGTTCATGCTATTATAAACTTTAAAAATTTCCTCTTTATTAAGTAAAATAGTAAGCAAATCATTGTCATTATTGGTTATAATAGAAGAAATCAAGTGTGATTTAGAGAAAACTTCATAAGAGCAACTCTTATTTAGTTTCTAAAGCAATTAATGGCCGAATCCTTAATATCATTATTCTATGTAATCCGTTCTCCATTGTGAACCTTAATTTTTTGAATATTATTTAAAGCTCTCTTTTATTAACTAAAGCATGGAAATATCTAGTATTTCTATCACCATCCATAATATGTTTGCTAGTAGCATTTTTTGCCAATAAGTCTCTTCCATATTTTGAAAATTAATAAGTTTATCTTTCACCCCATTCAAGCCCTTAATCTTAGTAAGATCAGACTAATAGAGACTTCAAGATCAAAAAACCAATTTTTCCATTTCTTTGATATTAGCAAAATGGTTTTAAAATAATGCTTGTTCCACCAACCCAAATTTTGTTTAAGTCTTTTAAGCTTAAACCAATCATCCCCAGTAATTGAATTGTTAGATGTAAGGAGCTTTCCAATTGTTAGCCATGGCATTAAGGAAATCAATATGTTGAATCCACATGTTCAAATCTAAAATGAGAGAAATTTTTAATCTTTTAGAGTTATCTTTAATAGAAACCAAAAAGGAGCATGATCCAATAAGGCTTAAAATGATCGATGAAGTAATAAGCCATTGAGTAATTCAATGAGTAAAAAGAATTTGGTCCATCCTTTGCCAAAGTCTAAAGTTTTGCTAAGTAAAATTTGAAACCTTAAAGCCAATATCAATCAAATTACAATGAGGGATCATATTGGAAAATTCTTCCATGGAATGAATATTAAGAGAGCAACCACCGCTTCATTTAGAAGTGAATAAAATAGTGTTGAAATCCCTACCAAGAAACCAACATTTATTAACAGAGGTAGCTAAATTCCTTAAAGTTTTCCAAAGCAAATTTCTACCAGATATATTACAAGATGCATAGACAAAAGAGCCCAATGCAAAATAGTCACCATAAGATATTTGAGCATTGAGAACTTGTTGGAAATCATCAGGAATAGATACCTCCATAAAATTATTCCAAAAACACCAAGTTTTATTACTAACATTAGAGAAAAATTTATTGAAATTGATCATTCTATCAACATGGTAAATTTTGTTTCCATGAATAAAAGGCTCCAAAATAATAAGTAAAGAAATATTATCAATACAACAAAAGTTTCTTATGGTTACCAATAGAGAGGGGTACCAATCCCTCTAACATTCTAAATAAGAAAATTAAACATAAAGAAATAAAAAAGGGGTTAAGAAAAGGTTAATTTAGGGAGGAGAGGGAGGTTGCAGTAGATCTAGTGTTTTTGGACAATTTGGGAGGGAATTTTTTAACATTTGTTTTCTTTTTAGCATGATAAGTTTGGAAACCATTTCCTTTTCCCATAGAATCATCATCGGAGAAAGATTTAGCAACATTAGTCATATATTTAGGGGAAGTCTCCTGTGTAGTTCTCCTTCTTCCCAGCCATTAGAATTCATTAAAGGCAAATGAGCATTGGGTACAAAGAAGAGGGAGCAAAATAGATTTATTAAGGCAAGTGTGAACATTTTAGCCCTTCTTCTTTGATACCCATTATTAGAAAAAACCAAATCTTTTAAGGATTTAAATCATCTTGAACTAAAGTAAAGTCAGGTTTTTAAAACTGAATATCATGAGAAACCAAAGCCATATTCTCCATTGAATTCAAATGATGCATAACATTGATATCATCATTAATATTTTCAATTAAAGCTTCATTTTCATCAATCAAAACTAAGGATGAGGATCGACTAGGGAAAAAAGCATCATTCAAAAGTTTAGAGAAATTATTATTTTCCACATTAGAAACCTTCAATTGCATAAAACAAATAAGAGGTAAAACAGCCTTATTAGGAACTTTCAATGAATCTTTTTTTTTTCTGAATTAACTTTTTGATATTTAATGTATTGGGGTTAGGAACAATAGTTTCTTAGCAAGAATTTTCTTTTTTAGGTGAGCATGCAGAATAAAACATTCAAAATTATCATGCCCGTGGATTTTACAATGAGAATAAAATATAGGAAAATTTTCAAAGTCAACTTTCAACATATAACCATAATTTTCAAATCCCAATCAGATTTCTTTGAGGTGTTTCTAGGTAATGTCCAATTCAACAAGGATTCTAGGAATAGATCATCAAGATTTCATAACCGTTGCCTGATCAATTAGCAATGGCCGACCAAATAAAGCACCTACAGTAAAAAGGAATTGATGATTAACGAAATGAATTTGCATGTTGGGGAGAGAAATCCAAACCAGAATTATTAGGGATTCTTCCCTAATATCAAATAGTGGAGTCCATTTCAGCAACCTCATTTGGCAATTGAAAACAAAATAAGAATGATGAGCAATAATATGCGAGTAATCCAAATCATTTGTTAATTGAATCAAAATGTGGTGGGGATTAATTAAACCAATCAGAAAAGCACCTGAAAGTTTCAGACTATGAAAGAAAGAGCAAATGTTTTCTAGATTTAGCCTACAAAGAGGAAACTTTCCAACTGAAGTGAATTCAAATGGTTTAGCAAGCTTTTTCATAATCTGATCAGAGCACATAACCATAAAAAAAAAGAAGTCAAAATAAGTTCCAGGGACTCACCTGAATAGCTATCCTAACTACTGAGGACGTCTTTGAATGATTTTGAAGTAGACGAAGCCAAGGTAGTTGATGCCCTACTAGGATCCATTGGATCCATCGGGCCATTCATGGAATCATCGGGAAGATGCCAGCCACGATCACTCCAAGTAAAATATGAAATTGGCTAGTGGCCATTGATTCAAAAGAATCCAGAGAATCACACCAAACAATCAAGTACCACCAAAATGCCAAAAGAGGGAAAAGGGGAATGCCAGCATGAGGTTGATGGCTCGGTGAGTGGGTTTTGGTGTACAAAAGGTGGATTAGTCAACGTGAGTGATCTCATGCTTACTAAGATTTAGGTTTAGTTTTAGTTTTATTAGGTTTTAGGGTTTAGGTTTATTTTTTAGTTTACTTTAGGGCATGGATTTAGGGTTTAGGTTTTATGGTTTATGCTTTTAGTGTTTAGGGTTTAGGATTAGGGTTTTGGGTTTAGGGTTTTGGGTTTAGGGAGTAGGGTTTAGGTTTTAGGGTTTTTCTTGGTTTAGGGTTTAGGGTCAAAGGTTTAGCATAGTAGGTTTAAGTTTGAGAGTTTAGGGTTAATGTTAGGGTTTAGGGTTTAGGATTTAGGGTTTAGGTTTTATGTTTAGGGTTTAGGTTTAAGTTTAGGGCTTAGGGTTTTTGGTATTTTTTAAATAGAGAACAAATTCGGATCCAACATTTTTTCATTTTGATTTCATCAATCAAGTAAAACACCATGTTTTGTAAGACACAAGGGACAACATAGATCAAGAATGAGCACACATAGAGCAAATCAAAAACCTTAGATAACTAGAACCATCTCTACTATAAAGACATAATTCGCAACATATCGATTTCTTAGTTTCTCTAATTCCCATCAAAACCACCCGGCCTCTCGAGTAGTTGGATCCACCATCATATCCATGATCTCTCCCTCCGCCACCACCACAACATAACCTCCGTCACTCCTCTTGCCTCCATTACCACCACTGCTCCCACTACCACCTCCATATACACTAGCACCTCTAGATCCCCCACCACCACTACAATAATTGCTGACTACACCTTCGCATCCACACTGGATCTAGACTGAGCTTGATTGACGGTGATGTTCCTGCTGTCAAGGTTCTGCCCATTCTTAGGGTTTAGGATTAGGTTTAGGTTTATTAGGTTTTTGGGCTTAGGTTAATTTTTTAATTTATTTAGTTACTTTAGGTTTAGGTTTAAGGTTTAAGGTTTAGGGTTTATGGTTTAAGTTTTAGGGTTTAGGATTTAGGGTTTAGTGTTTAGGATATTGGGGTTTGTGCTTTTAGGGTTTAAGGTTTAGGGTTAGGTTTAGGTTTAGGTTTAGTTTAGGTTGTGGTAGGGTTGTAGGGTCAGGTAGTGTGTAGATTAGTTATGGAGGGTTTAGGGTTTAGGAAATTTTAAATCCAAATTAGCAAGTAAGTCATTTAGTTTATGATTTAGGTGTTTAAGTTTAAGAGGTCATGACTTTGCTTAGGTATCATTACAGGTTAGTGCAGTTTAATGTGGGAGGTTAGTTGGAAAAGGAGGGATTTTATTTTAAGGGTTTATTTTGGGTGGTTTGGGTTGGTGTTTAGGAGGGGTATGGTTTAACAGGTAGGGTAGTTAGTTTTGGTCAGTTATGGTAAGATTAGTTTTTGTGTTTGGGGAGGGTTTAGGTTTTAGTTTAGGTTATTTTAAAGTAAACCGGTATGTTTAGGTTCTTTAGTTTATTTAGTTTATTTATTTATTTAGTTTATTTAAATTTTATTTTCATTTACTTATATTTTTAGTTTTATTAAGCTCTTTTATTTATTTATTTTAGTTTAGGTTTTTTTTTATTTTATTTTATTTTTAGGTTTGTTTAGGTTTATTTGTTTTAGTTATTTTATTTTATTTTAGGTTTAGGTTTTAATTTTTTATTTTAAGTTTAGGTTTAGGTTTATTTTTATTTTTTTTTTAGGTTTAGATTTTAGGTTTTATTTTAATTTTATTTTAGGTTTTATTTTTTAGGTTTAGGTTTATTTTAGTTTATTTTATTTTATTTAGTTTAGGGTTTAGGTTTAGTTTATGCTATGTTTAGGCTTAGGTTTTATTTATTTTTGTTTAATTTAGGTTTAGGTTTTTTTTAGTTTAAGGTTTAGGTTTTATTTTTTATTTAATTTAAAGTTTATGTTTTAGGTTTAGGTTTTTAATTAGTTTTTATTTTATTTTGATGTAGTTTGGATTTATTTTTATTTTTTGTGTAGTTTTTATTTTATTTAGGTTTTTTAATTTTTATTTTTGTTAATTTTATTTTTTTGTTTATTTTAGGTTTTTATTTATTCTATTTTAGTTTAGTTTTTTTTTCTTATTTTAATTTATTTTTAGGTTTAGGTTTTAGTTTTGGTTTTTATTTTATTTTATTCTTTTATTTTATTTAACTTTATTTTATTTATTTATTTATTTTATTTTTAGGTATTATTTAGTTTAGGTTTAGGTTTTTAGGTTTTTAGGGTTTTGGGTTCTGGGTTTAGGGGTTTAGGGTTGTATGTTTTAAGGTTTAGGGATTAAAGTATTAGGTTTGGTATTTTTTATTTTTTTATTTATTTATTTTTAGGGTTTAGGTTTAGGGTTTAGGGTTTAGGGTTTAGGTTTAGGGTTCAAGTTCTATTTTTGGGTTTTAGGTTTTTGGAATTTTCTTTTAACAGAGAACAAATTTAGATTCAACATTTCTTCTTTTTGATTTCATCAACCATGTAACACACCAAGTTTCCTAAGACACAAGCAATGACATAGATGAAAAATGATCACGCATAGAGCAAATCAAAAACCCTATATAGCTAAAACCATCTCTACTCTAAAGACATAATTCCATATGCAGTAGATCGGATCATCCATTCTTCAATTTCTCCAGTTCCCATCAGAACCACCTCGACCTCTTGAGTAACAGGATCCACCATCATATCCTCGATCTCTTCCTCCGCCACCACCATGGTTGTAACCTTCGTTGCTCCTCCCACCTCCATTCACCACCTGTCTGACACCTCTAGATTACCCACCATCCTTTGGTTGCCTTCCAGCCTCCACTACCAGATCTAAATTGAGCTTAGTCGATGGTGATGTTCCTATCATCAGGGTTCTGCCCATTCTTAGGGTTTAGGTTTTATTTTAGGATTAGGTTTATTAGGATTTAAGGTTTAGGCTTATTTTTTAATTTATTTAGTTACTTTTGATTTAGGTTTAGGTTTGTGGTTTAGGGTTTAGGGTTTAGGGGTTAGTGTTCAGGTTTTAGGATTTACGGTTTAGGGTTTAGGGTTTAGGGTTTCGGGTTTAGGGTTTTAGGGTTTATGATTTCATCGTTTAGGTTTTTGTTATGGATTATGGATCTTTAGGGTGTAGGGTTTAAGGTTAGTTTTAATGTTTAGGGTTTAGGGTTAGGGTTTTTTATTTTTTTATTTTCTTTATATAATTTTTAAAATTAAGTAAAATTGTGGGTTTAATTTTATTTAGTTTATTTTTTTATTTATTTTAGTTTACTTTATTTTTCATTTTTACTTTGGTTTATTTTTTATTTTTATTTATTTATTTTAGGTTTATTTATTTTTGTTTAGGTATTTTATCTTAGTTTATTTTTTTAGGTTTAGGCTTAGGTTTATGCTTATTTTTTGAGCTTAGTTTTATTTTCAATTTATTTTTTAAGTTTAGGTTTTATTTTTTATTTTTACATTTAGGTTTAGGTTTTTATTTTATTTTTTTAGGTTTAGGTTTTAGGTTTTTATTTTACGTTTATTTAGGTTTTATTTTTTAGTTTAAGTTATTTTTTAGTTTATTTTATTTTATTTAGTTTAGGTATTTAGGTTTAGTTTATTTTAGATTTTAGTTTAGGTTATTTTTATTTTAGTTTAGTTTATTTTAGTTTAGGTTTAGGTTTATTTTATTTTATTTTCATTTTAGGTTTAGTTTTATTTTTTAGCTTAGGGTTCACGATTTATTTTTTATTTATTTTTAGGTTTATTTTTTAGGTTTAGGATTTTATTTAGTTTTTTTATTTTTATTTTAGGTTTTTTTATTTTTATTTCACATTTAGTTTTTATCTTATTTAGATTCTTTATTCTTAGGTTTATTTTATTTTTTCGTATAGTTTAGGTTTTTATTTATTTTATTTTAGTCTATTTTTTATTTTTTTATTTTATTTTTAGGTTTAGGATTACGTTTTTATTTTATTTTATTTAAGTTTCAGCTTATTTATTTATTTTATTATTAGGTTTTATTTAGTTTAGGTTTAGCCTTTTAAGTTTTTAGGTTTTAAGGTTTAGGGTTTAGGGTTTAGGGTTTAGGGTTTAGGTTTTAGGGTTTTAGGGTTTTAGGGTTTAGGGTTTAAGGTTTTATGGTTTATGGTTTAGGATTTAATGTTTAGGGATTAGGGTTTAGGGTTTAGGATTTAGGGTTTAAGGTTTTATGGTTTATGGTTTAGGGTTTAGTGTTTAGGATTTAGGGTTTAGGGTTTAAGGTTTAGGGTTTTTAAGGTTCATGGTTTCAGTTTTATGTTTTAGATTTTTGGTCTAGGATTCAGGTTTTAATTTAAGGATTATGGTTTTTGATTTTTTTTAATAGAGGACAAATTCAGATTCAACATTTGTTTTTTTCAATTTCATAAACCATGTAACACAGCAAGTTATCCAAGACACAAGCGACGACATAGATAAAAAATGAGAGCAAATCAAAAATCTTAGATAATTAGAATCATCTCTACTATAAAGATAAAGTTCCATATTTGTCATTCTTCAATTTCTCTAGTTCCTAGTAGAACGACTCTGGCCTCTCGAGTAGCATGATCCACCATCATATCTTAGATCTCTACCACCTTATGTCTCCATCCTCCTCCTCCATATCACACCTCAGGATCCCCTACCACCACCACTTTAGCTACACCTTCTCCTTCTCCATGAGATCTAGATTGAGCTTGGCTGACATTGATTTTTCGGCCGTCAAGGTTTTTCCCATTCTTAAGGTTTAGGTTTATTACGTTATAAGGTATGTGTTATTTTTAATTTATTTAATTACTTTAGGTTTAGGTTAAGGGTTTGGGGTTAAGGGTTAGGGTTTAGGGTTTAGGGTTGAGAGTTTAAGGTTTTAGGGTTTAGGGTTTTAGGCTTTCTATTTTTAGGGTTTAAGGTTTACGATTAGGGTTTAGGGTTTAGGGTTTTAAGGTTTAAGGTTTGAGGGTTTAGGGTTTTGGGTTAGGTTTTAGGATTTAGAGTTTAATGTTTAAGCATTGGGGTTTAAGGTTTTGAGGGTTTAGGATTTAGGGTTTAAGGTTAGCATAAGGTTTAGGGTTAATTTAGGGTTTAGGGTTTTTAGGGTTTAGTGTTTAAGGTTTACGATTAGTTTAGGGTTTTAAGGTACAAGGTTTAGGGCTTAGGGTTTAGGGTTTAGGGTTAGTTTAGGGTTTAAGGTTTAGGTTTTAGGGTTTAGGGTTTAGGGTTAGTTTTAAGGTTTAGGGTTTAGGGTTTAGGGTTTAGGCTTTAGGATTTAAGGTTTTAGGTTTAGGATTTAGGATTTAGGTTTTTTTAATTAAGTAAATTAGTAGGTTTAGGTTTTTTTAGTTTAATTTATATTTATGTTAGTATATTTTCTTTTTTATTTTTATTTAGTCTTTTTTTATTTTTATATAATTTAGTTTATTTATTTTAGGTTTATTTATTTTAGTTTAGGTTTTTTATCTTAGTTTATTTTTCAGGTTTAGGTTTAAGATTATGTTTATTTTTTTAGTTTAATTTTATTTTTATTTTATTTTTTGTGTTTAGGTTTTGATTTTATTTTTTTAGGTTTAGGTTTTTATTTTAGGTTTATTTTTAGGTTATCTTTTTTATGTTTAGGTTTAGGTTTATTTTAGTTTTTTTTAATTTATTTAGTTTAGGGTTTATGTTTAGTTTATTTTAGGTTTAGGTTTAGATTTTATTTATTTTAGTTAGTTTATTTTAGATTAAGTTTAGGTTTATTCTATTTTGTTTATTTCATTTTTATTTTAAGTTCAAGTTTTTTTTTTAATTTAGGGTTTAGGTTTTATTTTTTATTTATTTTTTAGGTTTATTTTTTAAGGTTTAGGTTTTTATTTAGTTTTTATTTTATTTTATTTTAGATTTATTTTATGTTTATTTTACATTTAGTTTTTATTTTATTTAGGTTTTTTATTCTTAAGTCTATTTTATTTTTTCGTTTAGTTTAGGTCTTTGTTTATTTTATTTTATTTTATTTTTATTTTTTATTTTATTTTAATTTTAGGTTTAGGTTTAGGTTTTAGTTTAGGTTTAGTTTTAAGTTTAGAATTTAGTTTTGGCTTTTATTTTATTTTATTTTGGTTTTTTTAAGGCTTAGGTTTTATTATTTATTTTATTTTTTTATTTTATTTAGTTTAAGTTTAGGTTTTCAAGTTTTTAGTGTTTAGGATTTAGGTTTTATAGTCTGGGGTTTAGGGTTTAGGGTTGTAGGTTTTAGGTCTTAAGGTTTATGGTTTAAGGTTTTAGGGTTTAGGGTTTAGGGTTTTGGGTTTTAAGGTTTAGGTTTTAGTGTTTAAGGTTGCAGGTTTAGGGTTCAGGGTTTAGGGTTAGGGGGGTTTTTTTAAACTTTTTTTAAAATTTTTTAATTTTTTTCTAAATTAAGTAAACTGGTAGGTTTAGGTTTATTTAGTTCATTTTTTATTTATTTTAGTTTATTTTATTTTTTATTTTTATTTAGTTTAGTTTATTTTTATATATATATTTTTTTATTTTAGTTTAGATTTTTTATTTTAGTTTATTTATTTTATGTTTTTTATTTTAGTTTAGGTTTTTGTATTTTAATTTTTTTTAGTTTAGTTTTTTTTAGGTTTAGGTTTAATTTTTTATTTTTAGGTTTAGGTTTAGGTTTTATTTTATGTTTTAAGGTTTAGGTTTTAGGTTTTTATTTTAGGTTTATTTTTAGGTTTTACTTTTTAGTTTAGGTTTAAGTTTATTTTTAGTTTATTTTATTTTATTTAGGATTTAGGTTTATGTTTAGGTTTAATGTATTTTATGTGTTGGTTTAGGTTTTATTTATTTGAGTTTTGTTCATTTTAGTTAGATTTAGGTTTATTTTATTTTAGGCTTAGTCTTTTTTTAGTTTAGGGTTTAGTTTTATTTTTTATTTAATTTTAGTTTTTATTTTAGGTTTATCTTTGAGGTTTAGGCTTTTATTTAGTTTTTATTTTATTTTATTTTTATTTTTTGTTTAGTTTTTATTTTATTTATGTTTTTAATTTTTTATTTTAGTTTATGTTTTTATTTATTTTATTTTATTTTATTTTTTATTTTTTAAATTTATTTTCTTTTTAGGTTTAGGTTTACGTTTTAGTTTAGTTTTTTTTTATTTTTTTATTTTATTTTAGTTTAGGTTTTTATTTTATTTTATTTAGTTTAGGCTTTTCAGGGTTTAGTGCATAGGGTTCAGGTTTAGTTGAGGGTTTAGGACTTTTTTTTTAGGGTTTTAGTTTTTTTTAATAGAGAACAAGTTCAAATTCAATATTTCTTCTTTTCAATTTCATTAACCAAGTAACACACCAAGTTTTCTAAGACATAAGAGACGACATAAATAAAAAATGAGCATGCATAGATCAAATCAAAAATCATAGATAACTAGGACCGTCTCTACTGTAAAGACACAGTTATATAAGCAGCAGATCAGATCGGTCATTTTAAGTTTCTCCAGTTTCCATCAGAACCACCCTAGCCTCTTGAGCAGTGGTGTTCGCCATCATATCTCAGATCTCTCCACCATGAACCACCATCGCTCTAGCCTCCATAACCACCACTGCCATACCTCCATATTCACGGCCTCAGATACCCCACCACCAGCAATAATCTCCTCTTCGCCTTCACCCCATCGTTATATCTAGATTAGATGGTGATGTTCCTGGCATCGAGGTTCTGCCCATTCTTAGGGTTTAGGTTCTTCTTTTTTTTTAAGAAAATTAAGGGAATTTTATTGCCACAAAGAAAAGTACAAAGTCTTTAATGGGGGTAAATCTCTAAACTAATGTTCAAAGAGCTACAATAAGTCCTAAAGAGATAAACCCCCTTACATTATAATAATATAAGAAAAAAAAACAACAACGAAAGCAAAAGAAAAACCAAATGAGCAACAACCATAGATCCATGTGCGCAATAGCAACATTCACGAGGTCCTTTTGATTCCAGCTAGATCCACCTGCAAGATTCTCCCATCCGGCAAAAGAAATTTGTAGCATACTAATGAAAGGATGAGTACAACTAAGCAAGCATAAAAAGTATCAGCAAAGAAAAAGTGCAAAGTAAAGAAAAGGCTCACTACAATCATCTCAAGCAACACTATATGTAAGCATCCAAACTTATGAAGGGTTACAATTACATATAGTGCTACTCCAAAATAAGATAGAGGGAAGCATCTAGGGCCATCATTGCGGCCTACCTCTTGTAGCCCATCCCAAGTCCATCATCCTGCAAACTCCTCGAGCTTAATAGCAAAGCCACCAAAACAAATAAGCCCAATAAGGCAGAAAATTAACCAACCATCAAGGACGATGCATGGTGGGAACACCACCAAAGCCACCACCAGAGAACAACAACATCAATGAGCAATCATGACCTTAACAACACAAACAAATAAAAACAAAGACCAAAAATAAAAATACATAAGAACTTATGTCCTCCACAAGCAAATAGGAAAAGTAGGAAGGCGATCACCCAAACCAAAAAAAGGGAAGCAATAACAACCAAGAGAGGAGAACCATAGTAGGAGTAGGACAACCAACATGTCACTAATAGAGTAGGAAAGGAAGGCCAAAATAGCCACCCATCCAACCAACCCATAACAAAACAACCAATAAACTAGTCAACTCCCAACCAAACGACAATGGTAGAAAATCGGATCTATGAAAAGACCAGCATCATGCCAAAACCCCAAGACAACCACGAAAGGGTTGAAGTAAACAACATCATCCACCAAACCCAACCAAAAGCAAAATTTTGATCGGTGAGGTGAATAACTAATAAAAATAAAATGACAAAAGACAAGTAAGATACTAAAATCCATCCATCAAAGCGAAATATAATAGGAACAACCAAAGCCAACAACAAAAGTAGGAGAAATATCAATGAGTGTAAGCATCATAACCAAGTTAGGCACCAATACACCAAACCAAGTCACTAGATCTTAAAAACAAAATAATAGCCACTAAATAGCTAACCAACCAAATGATAACAAAATAAAAGTAGCTAAAAAGAGAGGAAGACCATTATAGGAAGAAAAACAACAACCAAAGAAACAAACAAACCAAAAACCAAACCAATCCACAAAAAAGAAGAAATAACAGTCAATAAATAACCTCCACATTGCCAAATCCAATCCAAAATTAAACCACTAGTAACCTTACCGATCTGCCAGCAATAGAAGCGGATAAACTAGCTAACCCAGCTAATAACTCTAACTAGGCCGACCACCAGTAGAAAATCTAACTCAATTAAGGAAGTAACCAGCCCAGAGATATGGCAAACCCCATACAGAAAATAGTAGGCAATGCCACCACCCAAATGAAGGTCACCAAAAATAACCAAGTAGCAATAATCAGCCAGCCAGGAAAATAATAGCCACTAGACAAAAAAAACTAAAACAACCTAGGCAAAAAAAATAGGAACCACTAGGTAGAAACCACCAGGCCAACCCAATAACAAGAGCTCAGAAATAAAACCCTACATAGGCCCAAGAGTGAAAATAAGCAAATGTCCATAACCCAAAGAGGGTTTAACAAAGGGGAACCAAAAGAAATGACTCATCAAAAACCAACACAAAAAAACCAAGCCAAGAAAAATATAATATGAGATAATGTAATACAATGTTATCCAAATTGACCAAACCCCTTAAAAGTTTAGGCAAATTTTTATTGTCAAATAAAGTGAAATCAATTAAGTTGGCACCAAAAGTAGCACAAGCATTACCTTCAAGAAGGATATGGGAAATTTTATAACAAACTTGAAAAAGAAGATTTTCAATATGATTAAAAAGATAAAATAAATTAACATTTTTTGTTATATTAGAGTTTAGCATGTCAAGAAGCAAGAGCACATCAACTTCAATCCAGATGTTGAGGAAACCTTTATTCAAATAATTTTCAATAGCTTTATTGACAGTCATAAGCTCAAATAATTTTCAATAGCTTTATTCAAAATCCTCCAAGCTAAAATTGAATAAGAAAGCTTAAAGAGAATTTGGTCAGGTTAGTTAGAGAAAATAGGGATATTTCTAAAGTTATCTAAAAGATAAATAGGGATATAATTATCAACTTTGTTTTCATTCCAAGTGTCATTATGCTAGAAAGAGGTAACTTTGATAGCTGCAGTAGAGTGGGTAGATAAAAGGGAGCAATAGAGCCATTTCCAATTTAAGAAGAAAGAACCTGAATGAATACCCCAAGATATTAAGGGTTCAACAACCCATTTAGTGGAGCAAAGCCATTTCCAAACCAGGGAGTCACCAACTTTATAAGCACATATAAGAGGGTGTTTACCTTGGCAATTTTGTTCATCATAAAATTAGCCCAAATGCTATCATTCTTTCTAAAATTCCACTAGAGCTTATGAGAGAAGGTAGTAATAGCTTCATGAATCAGTTTGCAACTTAGGCCACCTTCACCCAAGGGACCACAGCATTTACGCCAAGAAGTCCAATGCATTATTTTAGTAGAATTATTAGATCCCCAAAAAAATTTATTAAGCAAGAGATCAATTCTGATAAGAGTAGCAATAGTGGAGATAATAGTTTAAATCAAATAAAGAGGCATTGAATTGAGAGTGCTTTTAAGAATAGTGAGCCTGCCACAAAAGGAAAGTAAATGAAATTCCCAAACAAAAATTTTATTTAAAATTTTTTGAATTAACTCATCAAAAAGATGGGATTGTTTCAAAACCTTTAAAAAGAAGAGCACCCAAGTACTAAAGAGGAAAGTGTTGATGTTTAAAGTTTGTGATATGTAGGATTTGATTAGTTTTATTATTGGAGATGCTTGAAGAAGTAATAAAAACAACTTTTGTTATCATTGATAGATAGACCACTTACTTTCTACCAAATTTATTTAAAAAATCTTGAGATTCTTGATATGATGAATAGAAGCATTGCATAATGAAATCATCTACAAAGCTTAAATGAGAAACTAGAAGACCACCAAGAGTTTTGTAATACATACTAGGATTATTTTAGAATAAATCATTGATGCTCCTAGATAACTACTCAACAATAATAATAAATAACATAGGAGATAAAGGATCCCTTTGCCTTTGGCCATGGAAAGATGGAAAGAAGGCCAAGGCATACCCATTAGGCAAATAGAAAACCAAGCATTATTAATAAAATTTTTAATAAGAAAGATAAATTTATCAGAATACCGAAAAATATTTAGAATATGGATAAGGAAATCCCAAGAGATATTGTCAAAAGCTTTGGTAATATCTAATTTGAACAGAATGTTGCCACCTCTAGTCTTAGCATTTAGATCATAAATTAATTGGTGAGAAAGAAAAAAATAATCAGAAATAGATCTACCTCTAACAAAATTAATATGGTTTAGAGAGATAATCCTATGAAGTAAAGGATTGAGCCTGTTGGTTAGAATTATGGAAATCAGCTTATTGAAGAAGGTGCAAAGACTAATAGGTCTAAAATCACTCCTATAGTCCAGATTATCTTTCTTAGGTATGAGAATAATAAAAGTGCTAGAAAAATATCTAGGAAAAGGATTTCCATTAAAAAAATCAACAACAGCCTCAACCAAATCATTTTTAATAATAGACCAGCATTTTTGAAAAAAATTTTGTAATGAAACCCTCTAGACTAGTAATAGAATCTATGTGAATGCTATTAAGAACTTTAAAAATTTCCTCTTCATTAGGTACAATAGTAAGCAAATCCTTATCATTATAGGTTATAATAGAAGAAATCAAGTGCGATTTAGAAATAACTTCATAAGAGCAACTCTTATTACACATATTTCTTAAGTAATTAATGGTTGAATCCTCAATAACATTATTCTCCATAATCCATTCTCCATTGTCATCATTAAGGTTTTGAATATTATTTAAAGCTCTCTTTTTATTAACTAAAGCATGGAAATATCTAGCATTTTTGTCACCATCCACAATATGTTTGCTAGTAGGTTTTTGGTGCCAATAAGTCTCTTTCATATTTTGAAAATTAACAAGTTTATCTTTTGCCTCACTCAATTCCTTATTATTTGTCAAATCAAACATAATGGAGACTTCAAGATGACAAACCAATTTGTCTATTTCTTTGATATTAATAAAAAAAGTTTTTAAAATAATGCTTGTTCCACCAACCTGGATTTTGTTTAAGTCTTTTAAGCTTATACCAATCATCCCCATAATTGAATTGTCAGGATGTAAGGGAGCTTTCCAATTGTTATCCACAACATTGAAGAAATCAATATGCTGAATCCACATGTTATGAAATCTAAAATGATTAGAAATTTTTTAATATTTTAGAGTTATCTTTAATAGAAACCAAAAGAAGAGCATGATCCAATAAGGTTCTGCTTAAATGATCGATAAAAGTAATAGGCCATTGAGTAATCCAGTGAGTATTAAAAAAAAATCCGGTCCAACCTTTGCCAAAGTCTAGAGTTTTGCCAAGTAAAATTTGAACCCTTAAAGCCAATATCAATTAAATTGCAATCAAGGATCATATTGGAAAATTCTTCCATAGAATGAATATTAGGAGAGCAACCACCACTTCATTTAGAAGTGAATAAAATTATATTGAAACCCCCACCAACAAACAAACATTTATTAAAAGAGGTAGCAAAATTCATCAAATTTTCCCGAAGAAGATTTCTACTAGATCTATTACAAGATGCATAACAAAAGAGCCCAAAGCAAAATAGTCACCATAAGATATTTGAGCATTGACAACTTGTTGAATATCATCAAGAATAGACCTCCACAAACTTATTCCAAAAACACCAAATTTTATTACTAACATTAGAAAAATTTATTGAAACCATCATTCTAGCAACATGGTTAATTTTGCATGAATAAAATGAATAAAATAATAAGAAATATTATTAATACCACAAAGGTTTCTAATAAGGTTACAAATAGAGAGGGTACCAATTACTCAAACATTCCAAATAAGAAAATTAAACATAAGGAAATAAATAAAGGGTTAAGAAAAGGTTAATTAAGAGAGGAGAGGGAGGTCATAGTAGATCTAGTGTTTTTGGACAATTTGGGAGGGATGTTTTTAACATTTTGTTTAGCATGATACATTTCGAAACCATTTCCTTTTTCCATAGAATCATCATCCGAGAAGGATTTAGCAACATTAGTCACAGAGTTAGGGGAAGTCTCCTGTATAGAAGTGAGTTCTCCTTCTTCCAAGCCATTAGAATTAATTAAAGGCAAATGAGCATTAGGTATAGCAAGCGAGGGAGCCAAAATAGATTTCTTAAGAAGGCAAATGTGAGCATCCTGCCCTTCTTCTTCAATACCCAAATTAGTAGACAATAAAAAATATTTTTTAGAATTTAAATCATTCTGAACTAAAGTAAAGTCGTTTTAAAGCTATCATGAGAAACTAAAGCCATAATCTCCATTGAATTCAAATGATGCATAACATTGATATCCTCATTAATACTTTCAATTAAAGCTTCATTTACATCAATCAAAATTGGTAAGGATGTGGGGATCGACTCAGAGGAAAAAATCATCATCCAAAAGTTGATATTATTTTCCACATTGGAAACCTTGCATAGAAGAAATAAGAGGTAAAATAGCCTTATTAGGAACATTCAATGAATCCTTTTTTTTTTTTTTTGATATTTATTGGTCACTAGGGTTAGGAACAATAGTTTTTCCTTAGAATTTTCTTTTTTAGGTGAGCATGTAGAATGCAACATTCATAATTATCGTGCCCATGGATTTTACTGAGAACAAAGAGGAAATTTTCAAAATCAACTTTTGCATATATAATTGTTTAGATCCCAAGATTTATTTAGGGTGTTTCTTGGTAATTTAATTTCCAAGGAGATTAGAGGCAAGGTGATTTTGTAGTTGCGATTAATTTGCATGACCAACCAAATAAAGCATCCACATCAAAAGAAACGATGATTAATGAAATAAATTTGCATATTGGGAGAGAAATCCAAACTAGAATGAAGGATTCTTCCTAAAATCAAATAGTGGAGTCCATTTGTAACCTCATTTGACAATTGAAAATAATCAAAACAACAAAGCAAAACGAGTAATCCAAATCATTCATTAACTGAATCAAAATGTGGTGGGGATCAATTAAACCAATTGCAGAAGCACTTGAAAGTTTTATACTATGAAAGAAAGAGTGAATCTTTATGGTAAGAATGAAAGAAAGTTAAGGATGTAGTCAATGTGAGCTGATGTCTCATGCTTACTAGGAATTTAGGTTTAGGTTTAGGTTTATTAGGTTTTAGGTTATAGGTTTATTTTTTAGTTTACTTTAGGAAAGTGTTTAGGGTTTAGGGTTTAGGGTTTAGGTTTTAGGGTTTATGCTTTTAGGGTTTATGGTTTGGGGTTAGGTTTTTGGGTTTTGGGTTTAAGGTTTAGGGAGTAGGATTTATATTTTAAGTTTTTTTTGGTTTAGGGTTTAGGGTTGTAGGTTTAGTGCTACAGGTTCAGGGTTTAGAGTTTAGGGTTAGTTTTAGGGTTTAAGGTTTAGGGTTTAGGTTTTAGGTTTAGGCTTTAGGTCTAAGTTTATGTTTTAGGGTTTTTGGTTTTTTTTAACAGAGAATAAATTCAAATTCAATATTTCTTCTTTTAGATTTCATCAACCAAGTAACACACCAAGTTTTGTAAGACACAAGCAACCGGATCAAGAAAAAGCATAGAGCAAACTTATAACTAAAATCATCTCTATAAAACACAATTCCCAGCATGGATGGGTTCTTTTCAATATCCCACATCTCCATCATCTGATCCTCCTCCATCCACCCTCCATCACCTCCTTGCCACCTCCATGTCCACGAACACCTCGATCCCCACCACTCCTAAATCTTTTCCAACTTAGCCTCCCATCAGCGAGCTGGTGCGATGATGTTCTTGTCGCCAAGGTTCTGTCAATTCCTAGTGTTTAGGTTTAGGTTTATTAGGTTTTAGGGTTTAAATTTATTTTTTAATTTATTTAGTTTCTCTAGGTTTAGGTTTAGGTTTAGGGTTTAAGGTTTAGGATTTTAGGGTTCTACTTTTAGGGTTTAAGGTTTAGGGTTAGGGTTTAGGGTTTTGGGTTTATGGTTTAAGGTTTAGGGTTTATGTCTATAAGTTTAGTGTTGTAGGTCTAGGGTTCAGGGTTTAGGGTTAGTTTTAGGGTTTAGGGTTTAGGAATTATGGTTTAGGGTTTGGGAATTATGGTTTATGGTTTTAAGTAAATTAGTTTAGTTTAATTTATTTATACTTTATTTAAGTTTAGGGATTTTTTAGGGCTTAGGGTTTAGGGTTTATTGTTGTAGGTTCATGTTGTAGGTTTAAGGTTTAGGGTTTAGGGTTAGTTTTAGGGTTTAGGGTTTAGGGTTTGGTTTTTTTTATTTTTTTATTTTTTTATTTTATTTAGTTTTTAGGGTTTAGGGTTTTAGGTTTGGGGTTTAGGGATTGAGGGTTAAGGGTTTAGGGTTTAGGCTTATGGATTTAGGGTTTTGGTTAAGTTTTAGGGTTTAGGGTTAAGGTTTAGTGTTAGGGGTTTTATTTATTTATTTTTATTTTTAAGGTTTAAGGTTTAGGTTTAGGGTTTAAATTTTAGTTTAGGTTTATTTTAAAAATATTTATTTAAATTTATTTGTTTAATTTATATTTATTTTAGTTTATTTTATATTTTATTTTATTTAGTTTTATTTAGTTTCTTTTATTTCTTTTAGTTTATTTATTTTAGTTTAGGTTTTATTTTAGTTTATAATTTAGGTTTAGGTTTAGGTTTATGTTCAATTTTAGTTTAGTTTTATTTATATTTATTATTTTTGGTTTAGGTTTTATTTTTTTATTTTTAGGTTTAGGTTTAGGTTTTATTTTTAGTTAATTTTATTTTATTTAGTTTAGGGTTTAAGTTTAGTTTATTTTAGGTTTAGTTTAGGTTTTATATATTTTAGTTTAGGTTTAGGTTTTTTTTAGTTTAAGGTTTAGGTTTTATTTATTATTTATTTTAGCTTTATTTTTTAGGTTTAGTTAATTAGTTTTATTTTAGTTTATTTATTTATTTTTTTATTTATTTTATTTAGGTTTTCTAAATTTTTTTTAGTTTATTTTTATTTTAATTTAGGTTTTAATTTATTCTATTTTAGTTTAGTTTTTATTTCTTATTTTAATATATTTTTAGTTTTAGGTTTTAGTTTATGTTTTTATTTTATTTGATTATTTTATTTTATTTCAGTTTATGTTTATTTATTTACTTTACTTTTAGGTTTTATTTAGTTTAGGTTCAAGTTTTTAGGGTCTAGGGGTTTAGGGTTGTAAGTTTTAGGGTTAGCTTTTTTTATTTTTTTATTTTTTATTTTTAGGGTTTAGGATTTAGGATTTAAGGTTTAGCATTTAGGTTTTAGGTTTAGGGTTCAAGTTCTAGTGTAGGGTTTAAGGTTTTTGGATTTTTTTTAATAGAGAACAAATTCAGATTCAACATTTCTTCTTTTCGATTTCATCAACCATGTAACACACCAAGTTTTCTAAGATACACATGACATAGATAAAAAATTAGCGCATATTAAAACCCTAGATATCTAAAACCGTCTCTTCAGAGTCATAGTTCCATATCTGTGGTCATTAGTCATTCTTGGTTTTGCGGTTCCCATCAGAACCACGGCTCAGAGATCATCTATGATCTCTCCCTCACCACCACCATGGTTTTAACCTCATGCTCCTCCCACCTAACCACTTGCTCACAACCTCCTCATATCCACCCATCCAGATCCCCACCACCAAATGCTACCTCCGCCTTGCCTCCATGAGATCTAGGCGAGCTTGGTGATGATGATGTTGATCAAGGTTCATTCTTAGGGTTTAGGTTTAGGTTTAGGTTATTAGGTTCTAGGGTTTGATTTTTTTTAAATTTTAGGTTTAGGTTTAGGGTTTGGGTTTAGGGTTTAGGGTTTAGTGTTTAGGCTTTAGGGTTTAAGGTTTAGGATTTAGGGTTTAAAGTTTTAGGGTTTATAATTTCAAGGTTTAGTTATAGGGTTTGTAGGGTTTGGGGTTTAGTAGTTTGGGTTTAGGTTAGGGTTTAAATTTTTTAAATTTTTAAATTTTTATTTTAAAATTAAGTAAATTTTAGGTTTAAACTTATTTATTTTTATTTTTATTTAGGTTTATTTTATTTTTTTTAGTTTAGTTTATTTAATTTGGTACTTATTTTAGTTTAGGTTTAGTTTAGGTTTAATTTAGTTTGTTTATTTTATTGTTTTAGGTTTACATTTATTTTTTTATTTTATATATTTAGGTTTAGGTTTTTCTAAGTTTTGGTTTTAGGTTTTATTTTGGGATTATTTTTTTTTTTAGGTTTAGGTTTGGGTTTTATTTATGTTTTTTAGTTTAGGTTTTATTTTTTTTATATTTAGTTTAGGTTTAGGTTTTAGGTTTTAGAGTTTAGGGTTTAGGGTTTAGGGTTTAGAGTTTAGGGTTTGGGTTTTAAGATTGTAGGTTTTAGGATTTAAGGGTTTAGGGTTTAGGTTTAGGGTTTAGGGTTAGGGTTTTTTTATTTTTTATTTATTTTTAAGGTTTAGGGTTTAGGGTTTAGGTTTTAGGTTTAGGTTCAACTTTTAGTTTAAGGTTTAGGGTTTCTAGTTTTTTTAGTGACAAATTTGATTCTTCTTCGATTTCATCAACCAAGTAACACAGTTTTAAGACATTTCAATGACGATAAATGAACATAGAAAATAAAACCAGATAAGAACAATCTAAATTTAGACACAATTCCATACAGCAGTCAAATCAATGGTTCTTAGTTTCTCTAGTTCCCATCAAACCACCACCTCTGAGTGGCGGATCACATTATATCCCCGATCTCACCTCCTCCACCACCAGGATGTACCCCTCCATGGTCCACCTCCATTGGTGCCACCACCTCCATATCCACGGGACCTCCAGATCCCCCCACCACCACTAGCCCCTCACCTTCTCATTTGGATCTAGGGTGTTAGCAGTTGTTCATTTGTCATGGCTCATTCTTAGGTTTAGGTTTAGTTTATTAAGTTTTAGGGTTTAGGTTTTTTTAATTTATTTATTAATTTAGGTTTAGGTTTAGGTTTGGGGTTTAGGATTTAAGGTTTAGTTAGTGTGGGTTAGTTTTACTTTAGGGTTTAAGTTTAGGTTTAGCATTCAAGGTTTAGGGTTTTTTAGGTGGTAGGGCTTAGGATTGTAGGTTTAGGGTTTAGTGTTTATGGTTTAGGGTTAGTTTTAGGGTTCAGGGTTTTGGGTTAGGGTTTTTGTTAATTTTTTTAAATTAAGTAAACTTGTAGGTTTAAGTTTATTTAGTTTATTTTTTATTTATTTTAGTTCATTTTATTTGGTTTATTTTTATTTTTATTTAGTTTAGTTTATTTATTTTAGGTTTATTTGCTTTAGTTTAGATTTTTTATTTTAGTTTATTTTTTGGGATTAAATTTAGCTTAAGGTTTACTTTTTCTTTAGTTTTTTTTTCAGGTTTAGGCATAATTTTTTATCTTTAGGTTCAGGTTTAGGTTTTTATTTTATGTTTTTAGGTTTAGGTTTTAGGTTTTTATTTTAGGTTTATTTTTAGGTTTAGGTTTATTTTAGCTTATTTTCTTTTATTTAGTTTATCTTTAAGTTTAGGCTTAGTTTAATTTAGGTTTAGGTTTTATTTTAGTTTAGATTTAGGTTTAAGTTTTTTTTAGGGGTTTATTTTTTTTTATTTTATTTTGGTTTAATTTTAGGTTTAGGTTTTAGTTTTAATTTTATTTTATTTTGGTTTATTATTTTTTTATTTTAGGTTTAGTTTTTTTTATTTAGGTTTTAGTTTAGTTTAGGTTTTAATTTAATTTAGTTTATTTTATTTTATTTTTTTTGGTTTAGGTTTAAGTTTACATTTAGGTTTAGGTTTTAGTTTATGTTTTAATTTTATTTTATTTTTTTATTTTATTTTGGTTTAAGCTTTTTTACTGATTTTATTTTTAGATTTTATTTAGTTTAGGTTTAGGTTTTTAGGTTCTTAGGTTTTAATGATTTATGGTTTAGTATTTAGGGTTTATGGTTTAGAATGGTTTGGTATAGGGTTTGGTTTAGCTTAGGGTTGGGTTTTTTGGGTTTTGGTTTATAGTTAGGGTTTAGTGTTTGGATTTGGATATGGTTTAGTTTAGGGTTTAGGGTTTAGTTGGGGTTTAGGGTTAGGGTTTTTTAATTTTTTACTTTTAATTTTATTTTAAAATTAAGTAAATAAGGTTTAGGTTATTTTGTTTATTTTTCTTTATTATAGTTTATTTTATTTATTATTATTATTTTTTTATTTTTTTTAGATTTTAAAAGTTTTTTTTTATTTTATTTAGGTTTATTTTATTTTTTTTAGGTTTAGTTTTATTTTATTTTGTTTTTTTTGGTTTAGTTTAGGTTTTATTTATTTTATTTATTTAGTTTTTTTTTTTATTTTCTTTTTAGGTTTAGGTTTAGGTTTAGGTTTTTTTTTAGTTTATTTTATTTTATTTTTTAGGTTTGTTTAGTTTAGGTCTAGTTTTTTAGCTTTTTTTATGGTTTAGGGTTAGTTTAGGGTTTTTGTAAGGAAATTAGGTAAATTTTTATTGCCACAAAGAAAAAGTACAAAGTCCTTAGGGGTAAATCTCAGCTAATAAAAACAATAAATCCTAAAGAGATAACCCTTCTATTACAATAATGAAGGAAAGAAAGCAAAAAAAAAAAAAAATCAAAATCAATGTGAAGAAACTTCATTTTTTTCCTTACACCAAGATCCTACAAGATTCTCCCTACTTATAAAAATCTGTAACATACTTTTGAAAGGATGAGTATAATTAATCCGACATATAAAGTAAGAAATAGAAGGAAATAAAGGGCTGGCCTTGGTTAATCATCTCAAGCAACACTGTATGACCAAACTTGGGAAGGGTTACAATTACATATAATGCTACCAAAAGAAGAAGAAAAAAAATCATCAAAGCTAGCATACATCATGTAGCCCATCATCCAAAGTCCTTCATCCATAAGGCGCAAATCCTCCAAGCCATATGATACCACCCAACAAACAGCCTAATAAGGAAGATAATCAACCAACAATCGGGATACTAGTAGTATAGTGGAACCACCACCAAAAAGAATAAAAATACAAAAGAGAAAGCATCATTACGAAACAACAAACCGAGATAAATAAGAGCAAAATAGAAAATACAAGTGCTCATATCCTCACCAATAAAAAGAAATGAGCTAGTAAAAACCTAACTAGAAAAGGGTGGGCATGAGTATCACTCAAATAGAAAAAAGGTTAAGCAAGCCAAGAGACAAAACAAATGAGGAAACTAGAAATATAGGTCCTTGAAAGAACACTAGTAGGTTCAGACATTCACCAAAGAGCGGGAAAATTTGGCCAAAATAGCCACCCCTCATAGCCAACCAATACAACCAAAAGCCAACATATCCTCTAGCCAACCATAGGAGAAAACCCAAGTTAGTGTAAGACCAACAATAGTCATCAGTTAAAATCATGCAAGAACTAGGAAAGGGTAGCATGATGGTTGCCAAAAAGGAAAAAGAAAATCAATCAAGTAGAAAAGCCAGAAGATGAAAGGTACAAAACTAGTAAGA
This sequence comes from Cymbidium sinense, assembly GCA_021442155.1. Classification (NCBI taxonomy): domain Eukaryota; kingdom Viridiplantae; phylum Streptophyta; class Magnoliopsida; order Asparagales; family Orchidaceae; genus Cymbidium; species Cymbidium sinense. The sequence continues at coordinate 97,602,459 of CM038216.1, forward strand.
TATACAAACCAAGCAGAAATAAAGCAATAGGCACCCTAGCAACTACACAAACAATCTTCAACTAATGAGAAAATACCCAAACCCAAAGCCATTGCATTAAAAGGAAGACCAATATAGGAGGTTAAAACCAAAATAAAAAAAAAAATCAACAAAAATGACCAAGCCCAGTCAACAAAACATAGAAAATAACATCCAATAACCTCATGATGCAAAATCAAGCGGAGATAAACCATCAACAACCCATCGGTCACCAATAAAAAATAAAGAAAATACCAAAACATTGAGCCATCAAATAATAACTAAACCAAAACTATGACCGATACAAAGCCACCATCAACCACCGGTAGAGAAGAATTATATAGAGAAAAACTAATAGTAATAGACACAACCCAAAAGGAAGATATAAAAATACCCAAGGAAAATTGTGTTAATCACCCATCAAAATAGATGCCACCAAGCTAAAAAACAAAAACCCTCACTTTTAAAGAGCAAAAACTAGGCTAATCCAAAACTAATAGATCAAAACATAACCGACTTAGGCCAATAAGATAAAAATAAGTTGATAACCATAACCCAGAGGGTTTAACAAGGGCAAACAAAAGCAAAGGCTCATCAAAACCAACACAAAAGAAACCAAGCTAAAAAATTATAAATGAGATAAGGCAATCCAATTATTTAGATTAACCAAGCCTCTTAATAGTCTAGGCAATGTTTGGTTGTCAAGTAAAGTTAACTCAATTAGGTTGGCACCTAAATTAGCCGAAATCGACAAGCATTACCTTCACGAAGGATGTGGGAAATTTTAAAACAAATTTGAAAAAGAATATTTTTTGTATGATTAAGGAGATAAAATAAAATAGCATTCCCATTTCTATTGGAATTAAGCATGTAAAGAAGTAAGAGAGCATCAACTTCAAACCATATGTTGAGAAAACCTTTAGTCAAACAAGTTTCAATAGCTTTATTAACAACTATAAGCTCAATAAAAATAACAGAATAGGCTTTGAGATGATAGGAAAAGCACAAATGACAACACCTTTAGAATCCCTAAGGATACCACCATAGCCATATTTATTGGAAGCTACAAAACCATCAGTATTCACTTAAATCAAGTTGTCTTTAGGTTTGATCCAATGGATAATCCTCACACCTTTATAAGGGTGCAAGTCAGGCAGAATGATACTCAATTTTTAGCCACAAATTTATAGCCTCTAAATTGAATGTTACTAATAAGATTGCCATTAAACAAAGCATGAATTTTATCTTAGTTCTATCCAAGACCCTTTTATGGTTCATAGAAGTGCCATGATATTTAGCATCATTTCTATCCATCTAGAAAAATCAGAGAAGGGTAATAGCAATTAAAACATTGATATGACCTTTCATAATTTTTAAGAAAGAGAACCCTGAAAATAATTGGTATTAAATAAATCATCATACCAAAGCCATAATTTAGAAGCAATAACACCATTAACAAAAACATGATTACATTTTCAATATGAAAGCAACAATAACATTTTGATGGTCAATAACCCTTTTGTCCATAGCAAAGAGTCCTCAAGAATAATTTTATTCAAAGTCCTCAAAGCTAAAATAAAATAGGAAATGAGAATGATATTGTTCCAAAGTTTAATAAAGACATTGGAGGGGTTCTTCTTAACTCTAATAAAATTTCAAACCTCTTTAAGAACAAAATCACAATCATAAGAAAGCTTAAAAAGAATTTGACCAGGTTAGTTAGAAGAAATGGGGATATTTCTAAAATTGTCAAAAATAGAAATAGGGATATAATTCTCAAGTTTACTTTCATTCCAATTATTATTAGGCCAAAAAGAGTTAACTTTGGTAGCAGTAGTAGAGTGGGTAGATAAAGGGGTGTCAATGGATCCGTTGCTAGTCCAGTTGTCTTGCCAAAAGAAAGAAGTACCTGAATGAATATTGCAAGATATTAAGGATTCATCAACCCATTTAATGAAGCAAAGCCTTTTCCAAACTGGAGAGTCACAAACTTCATAAGTACAGATAAGAGGGTGTTTACCTTAGCAATATTTTTCCATTATAAAATTAACCCAAAGGCCATCATTTTCTCTAAAATTCCACCAGAGCTTATGAGAGAAAGCGGTGATAATTTCACGAATAGGTTTACAACCTTAAGCACCTTCACCCAAAGGACCACAACATTTATGGAAAGATGTCCAATGCATTCTTTTGGTAGAGTTATTGGAGCCCCAAAAAAATATTAAATAAGCGATCAATTTTGATGAGAGTAACATTAGTGGGGATAATAGTTTGAATCAAATAGAGAGACATTGAATTGAGAGTGCTTTTAATAAATGTGAGCCCACCACCAAAGGAAAGTAAATGGAATTCCAAAAAAAAAATTTAATTTAAAATTTTTTAAATCAACTCAATAATGAGATGGGATCATTACGGGCCTTTAAAGAGAGGATCACCCAAGTACTTTAGAGGTAAGTGTTGATGCTTAAAATTAGTGATATGTAAGATTTGATTGATTTTATTATTGGAGATATGAGAGAAAGTGATAAAATAACTTTTTTTATCATTGATAGAAAGGCCACTTTCTCTACTAAATTTATTTAGAAATTAGTTGAGATGCTTGATGTGAGGAATAGAAGCATTGCAATAAATAATGAAATCATCTGCAAAGCTTAAATGGGAAACAGGAGGACAACCAAGAGTTTTGTAGTATATACTAGGATTGCTAAAGAATAAATCATTGATGCTCCTAGATAAGTTCTCAACAACGATAATAAATAAAGCAGGAGATAAAGGATCCCCTTGTCTTAAGCCATAGGAAGAGGGAAAGAAACCCAAGGCTTCCCTATTGAGCATTATCGAAAACCAAGAATTATTAATATAATTTTTAATTAAAAAATAAATTTATCAACCAAATAAATTCAGAATATGGAAAAGAAAGTCCTAAGAAATGTTATCAAAGGCTTTGGTAATATCTAATTTGAAAAGAATGTTGCCACCTCTAGTCTTAGCATCAATATCATGAATTAATTCTTGGTTTAGTAAAATATTATCCGAAATAGATCTACCTCTAACAAAAACAAGTTTGGTTCAAAGAAATAATTTTGTTAAGTAAAGGACTAAGCCTGTTGGTTAGAATTTTGGAAATCAACTTATTGAAGAAAGTGCAAATGTGAATAAGTCTAAAATCACTTCAATAGTTCGGATTATCTTTCTTAGGTATGAGAATGATGTAAGTACCATAAAAATATATAGGACGAGGATTTCCATTAAAAAAATCAACCACAACCTGAATCAAATCATTTTTATTGTTGAACTAACATTTTTGAAAAAATTGAGTAGTGAAACCCTCACTTAGTAGTTGCTCTAGGTCAAACAACATCTATCTTGCTAATGACAGACTATCCCGATGATCAATTCTGCTTGGAAAGTTGTAAGCCTGCATGCTTTCTTTCTAGATTGATCATTGTACATCGACGGGCACCTTAGATTGGATGGTTCTTACTATGATAATGGATACACCACTCATGTTGTGGATACACCTTAGGTTGGTTGGTTCTCGCACCTTAGGATACATTACTCATGGCAGATGTAAGTCTTCTTTGCTTTCTCCTTGAGTTGACCACCGTACACTTATAGTCTTTCTTTTCTAGGGCTCAAAATAACGCCCCTATTAGAACCTCCCCTATGAGCACTATATTTGGATCACATCCTTTGCGACCCTATTTAGACATTTTCCGGGTTACTATCGGATTAGACAATTCCCTTTTCCTAGTAGCCACCCTTATGGTTGGAGAATTTATCTTGTGGATGTGCTGATTCTCCCTTGGTCTAGTAAATCTGAGATAGGTCAAGGATGACATAGCCCCTTCTCAGTGTGGTCCCTTGCACACCAACAAGGTCCACATAAACATATAAATAAAATATATATTCACTTATGAATTAGGAGGACCCTAGTGGTACCTTTTCCCAACCAGGCATCCTATCTTTAAGGCAGTGGCAACAAAACTCCCTATAGGAATCGCCTAACTACTCTTGAGTTGATATAAGTTCCCAATAGCATTCACTTAGTAGTCACCCCTAAGTCGGGTTCTATTTGTTGTGCTACCAATAGGTCATCCCGGCTGTTGTTCCTTGCTTTAGAAGATGTACGTCTGCTACACCTTTGTTGACCTCATTTTTAGGATGATCTCTCAACCCCTCTATCCTGGACATAAGACTTCTCTTAGACTTTAGGAGTTCCTTAGTCTTCAGACACATTTAGTGATTAGGTGGACACTGAACCTAGCCCGAGAAGACCTAGAAGAGTTAGCCATAAGAATAGGTCATGCCTTAGGGGTGTTAGGAAAATTTCTTACCCTTAGCTTAAACCATTCCTCACTTTCCTTCCTTCAAGTCAAAGTCCAAATCAATTATATTTTATTTCCTTCAAATCAAAATCAACTCCATATGATTGAAAACCCATAATCAAAATCCATCAAAAAATTCCTAAGTCCAAATTTTGCTTAAGTCCTTAATCCTTCCCTTAAGGAATTAACCAAAATCATGATTCAGACCTATTCAAACCTTTGATTTTTTCTCATAATTCATTTATATTCACATATAAAAATGAAATATAAATTCAAGTCAATCAAACTAAACTTAAAACTCCAAATCAATTCATGAATATTTTCTTAAGTCCCTTTAATTTTCTATTAATGGACTTAGCCAAAATCAGTCCTAAACCTTGATCAAACCTATTCAAATTCATGGGATTTTCTCAAAACTTATTTATATTCTCATTTATATTCTCATATATAAACTAAATGTAAATATAAATCAATAAAATCAAACCCACAAATTAAATTCCAATTTTAAAATCCTTTAAATTCCCTTTAATAGATTTAACCTAAATCATGATCAAACCATTTCAAATTCATGGGATTTCTTCAAAACTTATTTATATCATCAGTTATATTCTCATATATAAATGAAATATAAATATAAATCAATCAAATCTAATGCAAAAATTAAATTTCAATTTAAAAATTCCTTGAAATCCATTAAATTCCCTTTAATGGATTTAACCTAAATCATGATTAAACCACTTCAAATCCTTAAAATTTTCTCATGATAAATTTATATTCTCATTTATATTCACATATATAAATGAAATATAAATTGAAACAATCAAAATAAATTCCAAAAATCAAACTCAAATCCACTCAAAATCAAGCCTTTCAAGCCAAAATCTTGAACTTAGTCAAATCACTTTCAAATCAAGACAAACTATTGATTTTATCTCATGGTTCAATCAATCCTACAATCATGAGCTCATATGTAAATCCAAACTTCAATCATTCAATCAAAACCTAATTAAAAATCAACCCCAAGACCCTTTCATATCCTTCCTTTGAATATGAAATTTTCAAATAGATCTAAATCCATTTGACTTCAAACCACTTGTAAATGGATTTATATTTCAATCAGAAGTCCATATATAAGATCAATAAACTTCAAATCAAGCTTTGACGAAGCCATTTGATCCACTTAGGCTCACTTGACCCAAAGTGACCTAAAGTACCTTTATGAGCCAATTTTGATCTTTACCAAATTGGATTGAACAAAACTCATATATCCCTCTCATCATGATCAACAATCATCATGTGATTATCAATCAACTAAGTTGGGTCAAACCAAGTCAAACCTAAGGGTTGAGCAAGTCAACAGTTAACCTAAAATGAAACCTTACATAACCAAATTCCACCATAGGCTAAATTGATTGAAACCATTGATATAACTTCACTCATGACCTATGTTTGAACTTGACCAATCCAACATTTGAGCCTAACCTAGCCCAATTGACCCACTTGACCCAAGTTGACCCTTTTTTATCGAAAGGGTCAAAATGTGTCAAAACTTAATCTAAGCCAAATTGATTGGAACCAATGGGTCAATTCTATCCCAAATCACTTGTGGAACTTGACCAAAGCCTCAATTGGCCTAGACCCAACTAGCCCAATTGACCGACTTAGACATGACTAAAGGGGTCATGTTGAGCCAAAAACTTAACCCAAATTGATTGGAAACAAAGATACCAATCCACTCCATATGACTAACCTAACCTACCCTTAACCTACCTCAAATAGGTCAAATGGGTCAAATAGGTCAACTTGACCCATTTGACCTAAGTGAAGTCATATGAGCCAAAACCAAATATATACCAAATTGAATCAAACCAAAGCCACCAAAACATTTCAAATGATCATATGAACTTGACCCAAACCTTAGTTTGACCCAATTTGACCTATTGGTCAACTTGACCCAAGTTGACATTTTGACCTAAATGGGTCAACATGAGCCAAACCTATCAAATGGATTCCAAATCCAATGAAACTTGGCCAAACCTAGTTTCTCCACATACCCATGTCCAAAGTGGAAAATAGCAAAATGACCATCCTTGCCATAGAACAAATTTTGGCCTAACCCATTGTAATTTGGTCATACCCTCTTCACAATCACTTGAGGCTTTCCTAAAAGCTCAAGGGGACTTAGTGATGAGTGGTGCACCCAACCAATGGGTTTGGGTCAATTTGGTCCCTAGACTAAACGACCCTAGCTTAAAATTGAAATTTCAAACTCCTCTTAAGCTCAAATTAACACATGGGAAGTTGGCAATCCATTCCTTAGATCAAACCGACCATGTGCACACTCAAAATAGATCAAACAACCCTCCCAATCTCATTAATTGGATCAAAATAGCAAGACCATTGACCATCCAATCCTTCAAGGGGGAGATAAACTCCCCCTAATTCACTTCTATTTTCTCACACTCAAAGTCGATTGAAGAGTAGGAAGCCAGAGGATCCATTAGGGTCCTTAGCCTCCTAGAGCTTTTCCCTGTTTCTTCTTCTCGAATTTTGAATAATGAAAAATAGGGGAGGTAGATTGAATTGCCAACTTCTTTTACACTTGATTGCCTCCCAATTCCTCTTACACACTTCTTCTAAGGATCAAGCTCACTCAAGCTTCCATTGGAGTTCCCATAGCAAGGAGAGAGGTGGATTAAAGCGCAATGATCTTCAAGTGGTGTTGGTCCATAGAGCAAGCCACTCAATCCCAAGGCCTAGGAATTTCAACTGGGCTTCATCTCCACTAGACAAAGCTACCTCACTCTGAGCACCGTGATCACCTCCGTGAGTATGGAATTTTTGATCACTAAACTCAATGTGGTGTGGAGCTTTTGAAAGAAATTTTCTTCATAATTTTGATTTTTGCGCTCTCTTCTCTAGATGGTGTGGGTTAATTTTGGTTTGATTCAATGCTAGATCAAGCTTGGATCTTCCCCTTGATCATGGACGGTCTCTGTTGATCAAGGGGGAGAACTTGGCTCATCTCAACCATCCATCCGTGCATTTTAGATGGACAAATGAGATTATTTAGCACGTTTATTTAACTGTTAATCATTTATAAACTATGTGTAAATCCTTAGCCACCTGATCTTTGATCGGAAGACATAGAATATAAGCGTGTTCACTACCACCGCCATTTGGGATGTGACATTTAAGTTACCCCTCATGGCGTGTGTAAAGTCGTTGAGCCGTATGCATCATTGCAGGTAGGGATTACTTATGGTTAATTAAAAATGCTTAATTAATTTTTGATTAATCCATGGATCTTCAAAAATGCATAACTCTTCATAAAAATTCAAAAAAATATGAAATAAAATGCTTTGGATAGATAATTAAACCTAGAACATTTTAAAATTAATTTTGATGAGTTTTGAATTATGATTTTCTCTGAATTTAGGTTTTATTATAAAGTGTATTTTACTAATTACTCTTTGATTACACTTTTGATTAATCCCAAATTTCTTGGGTAAGTTTTAGGGAATGACCTCTATCTCCCCTAATTTTATTGGGATTTATTGAAGGCTTGATTAGAGTAATTGCATGTGGTTTCCATAATTACCCTTCTTATGTAATTAAGCATAATTAGGGTATAATCGGTGGTTTTACCATCCATTAGGGTTGATTAAGGTCGATCAAGTAAGTAAAAGGTTTATGGAATAATTTTGGGGCATTTTCTATTCCCTAAACCTCCTCTTCTCTCCTTAATCTCCTCTTAATTAAGGGTTAATTCATTAATTATCCCCTTAATCAATTTTCTAAAAATTCTAAAAAGTTCCAAAAATTAATTAATCTACCTTGGGTAGATGCTTAGGTGTTTAATAGCCGAAGTTCAATTAAGAAAATCAAAACCTCATTTATAAGTATGAAAGGGTGTTTTGAAATTACTTAAGCTAACCCCTTAGCTTAATTAACTTTTAATTGTGAGCCAAATTGCATTAGGCCTTTTCATTATTAGGTGCATTGCAAATTTAAATTCTTTGTGGGTTTTATGTCATTTCATTGACTTATAATTATTTAGTTAATTCTTCTAAGGTGGTCTAGGTAAGGGTTAATTACTTAATTCATACCTTAACCTAATCAATACATAAAATGGATCTAATTATTTAAAAATTAAACTAAAAGATAAAACACATGTGGGAATGGGTTAGGAACTACAACTCATCTCACCTCAAAATTAAATCAAACTTCAAACTAAACAAAATTACTTTGAAATTCACTTTGATTTATTCTAAATATTCTTATTCTATAAGAATGTCTTTAGGATTTAAGTGAAGTGAGTTTGTTTACATGCTTTCATTACTTTGAATCTTTCCCAACATGTTAAGTTGTGATTTCATGCATTCATAATTTCATGTTTCAAATTTTAAAATGAAATTATTTACTTTATGTCAAATGTGCATGTGTTGGCTAAAATAAAATATGAGTGGCTATTATCACTACTAAATCCAAATTATTTTCAAAACTTATAAATGAAATATGAAATCTGAAAGTATGCTACTTATACTTTAATTATAAGCTTGCATGTGAAATATTATAAAGGTATGCTTAGTATAGGTTTCCTTTCTCTATGTTGGTATAGTTTTGAATAGGAATTTGGTGAGATACAAGGTTCATTTGAAAAGGACCTAATGCTCACCTAAGTTCATATCATATTCATCCCTATGCTACCATCTAAGAAGGGTTACCTACACTTACATATATAAATTTCATAAATAAAATAAATCTATTAAACAACTTTTGCAACTTCCTTTTCTATTTCATTTCTTTTGTATGATTGTTTGTATTTAAAGAAAGTAGTATATTAGTCTAGACAACCCCAAGGTTGTAAGGCTTTAAGTAGCCCTAAGTAGGTCTTATACCTTACACCACTGGTTAATAATGGTGCTATACTCACTTATGCCTTTCTTACTTTCATGTATGTATGTGAAATTTTGGATAAGGAAAACCTTTTCTACTTAAGAAAAATCATGCATATTCAACTTCTAAATTCATAAATGGATTACTTAGCATGCATCATAAAGTGTGTTAACTAGTCTCATTTGCATGTATAGATATGCTTAAGGTCCATCCATATGCATGTTATATATATATATATATGAAAAGAGATAGTAATGCATGTTATGTGAATTTTGATTCATTTTATTTAATCTTAAAATGCCTTTCTCTTTGAATAGGTTTGTTTAGGGTTTATCTAAACTTAGGATTGATTAAAGATGTAATCAAAACATTCACCTAAATGAAACTAAAATATGAACCCACTTTAGAAAATTACTTAAGGTTAGGAAGGAAAGAGAAGTTCTCTTCTCTTTCCCTCTTCACTTAGTAATTAATTTATAGGTTTCACTTAAACCAAATTAAAACATGAAATAAAATCAACCCAAAAATAACTTAAATGAAACCTTCCTCTAAGTTGAACATGTCCTTCACACTTAGAAAATTTGAACCTAAATCTATAGCTAAGCATACCACACAAACCTTCAAAGCACACATTAGCCTAAGTCACCACTTCTAGCCTTAGGTTAAAGTAGGTTGCATGGTTTGATGTTATGTTTCATTTTGTGATATATGTTTTAGACTGGATGTTAGGGTGTATGCTCATAGAATGAATGGTAGGACATTCTTAAACTATTCTTTTAGGGGATTGTGCTTAAGGGCTATCATAATAAAATATAAATGCTTTTGCTTGTAGGCTTTATACCCTAAGCATAATCCATAGAGGTGGACTTAGTCACCCATGTGTGGGGTGATAAGTATATACATGCTTGGGATTTGTGGTGTGTTTTAGCTAATCTTTTTTTCAGTGTTAGTTAGATTTCACTTTTCCCTTTTCATGTAAAATTTGTATAATTAGGATTTTGGAATGATTTCTTATGGGGATTAGGATGAGCATTGGTCATAAGATCCTATCTTATGCACCATATGAAGCCTTGGAGCATCTACCATCCAACCATCAAAGAAGGAACCAAAGAAGAAAAGAAAAGAAGAAAGAAGAAAGAAGAATAAAGCTTGAAGACCCCCATAACAATGAATTCCTTTGCTTAATTGTAATTTAATTCATTTGTAATTTGAGTTTTATAAGGGTAGAGCTCGGTTACCAACTTTTGATATTTTTGGGCTTGTGCAGTGGTGCCTGACCATAATGGCCATTTATTCTTTTTATGATTAGCTTTATAAATTGATTGATGATTTATTTAGATTTTGCATTAAGTGGCATGATTTTTCTAGTTTCTTCCTTGCTTTATGTATGGATGTGGATTAGGCTCTTTGGGAAAAATAAATCTTTTACCCAACTTAATAATTCAAATTAAAATTAAACAACTCATAACCTCACTGCTTAGGTTTAAAATCAAGATAAAAGAATTAGCAACCCTTAGTGGATGAGCATTTCTATATAATATCATGCACAAATGCATCTTATTTCACTCTTGATTGAGCTTCCACCTTTGCTAGAACCTTGATCTTTGAGAGGTGGAAACTCACCTCTTCCGTTCTTCAGATTTTGGCCAATAATCTTCTTTCTCATGCATTAGTCATAAAAATCCTATTAGCTTGAGTCAAAATATTTGTCCAAAATAAAAATAAAATGAAATTTTAATTTCATTAGATTTAGGTCATTTGAAGCATGTCCCTTTACATCATCTATCTCTCTTTAGTGAGTTTAAGGACTTAGTCTCTTTCTAAATAATAATAGCTAGCTATCTTGCATAAGCATAAAGAACTTTACATGTATTTAAAATCATAGGAGTTAGTTGGTGGCCACCCACAGGCAGTTGTAAGTCCAAGCTGTCAAGTGATTTGTCCTCTCTTATGGAGGCAAACCAAATTACCCATTTTTCACCTTAAATTTATGTTGTGCTTTCAACCCTCACCAAATCTCCCTAGATTTAGGTTCTGAGGTTACTTCTCCCCTTTCAGGGCCATAAGCATAATTCCTCACCTCTTAGGCATTTCCTTAATCTTATGTTAAGGAATCTTAAGTCTAAAATCTAATGAAAAAATTCAACAATAAACTAAATCAATTTCAAAATGTTAAATATAGGATAGTTTGAGATGCTCTTAGGTTTCCTAGCATCATGGGTCTTCTACTTATCTTTCATTATGGCTTCGATAATAAATCCCTCTTTTGATCAATCCCATTTTGATCTTCAAAGATAAACCAATCGATTGATAGTCCTTTCCTATTGAAATCTTCAAAGACAATGATCATTTTTCTAAATTGAGAGTTTTCCTAAGGAATCCCATCCTTTAAGATATAATTAGTTATGGGAGCTTTCCCCTGTAGGGAACTTAACGAACCCGGTTTAAAATAAACTTTGCTTTACTTTTCATGTAAAGTAGGGAAGAATCTCAGTACATATCGACCCATCATCCTTAGGAGTCCTTATTGAGGTGATTAGATCCATTAAAGGGTGTTTTCTATCTTTCAAGATAGTACACTATTTCCTTGATGATACGATCACGAATAAGTACATCATCGATCTACATGGCATCTCTTACCAAGATGAATTTCTATAGGTCTCTTCTTTTCTTTCTCCCCTTTGAAGGTGACTCCCTAGAATTTAATCACCTCTTTCTCAACCGTTGCACACCAAAAAGGTAGCTTACTAGTAGGACCTTTGGTATAGCCTCTTCTCTGGGTCCATCGCACAACATGGTCCATAAATTAAATCTATCAAATTTGAGATCACATCTCTACGGTTATGCCCTCAATTCAAAATCAAACTAAACCAAACAAACCATATCAAATGACATGAAATTAAGGTAAAATTAATCTTGACTACTTTTGAGTTGACATAATCCCAAATTCACTCAGAATTACGGTCAAGTTTGATTGTTGTGCATCCAACAAGTCACCTCAATGATTGTTCCTCGCTTCAAAAGATTTAAGTCTACATTCTTCCTAGCATTGCAAAAAGGTTGGGTTAGCTTTACCCCACATCCGATAGACTATCCATTTGGATTTGTAAACCTGAGGTAGGTCAAGGTTGATATAGCCCCTTCTCTATGGGTCCATCGCACACCGATAGGCTCCATACATTAACTCAGATTAAATTAAACCCGATATGATTTTCCCCAGTGGAGTTAAATCACACCCATTGGAGCCCCAAATCAAATATAAATAAGTCAAGCAAACAAATCAAATTCAAAACTAACCTCCCAGTGGAGCCAAATTAAACTAACTCCCCCAATAGAGTCTAAATCATAAAAATCCAACCAAACACTTATTCTTAGTGGATAGATCCCCAAACAAATCTATGAAATCAACTCAAATCTCAATCCCCAATAGATAGCTTGAATATGCTTCCCTAGTGGAAGGTTCATATACTTGATCCCCGGTGGACTCGAGCCCATATCTTTAGCAAATGTGCCTCCACATCAATTAAAATAAATTAAATTAAAGCCGATTTGATCTTAATCCATGGTGGATTATAGATTCTTATCCCCAGTAGATCTTCTTTCCATAAAACATATAATAAAATCAAATTCAAACCTTATCCCCAAAAAATTTTCTTCTTTTATGCCCTCGATATAGACCCTTCAGATGTCATAATGCACGTGTGATCCCTAGATCTCCCTCCATGTCCTTGACATGGAATTCTCATCAAATCTTATTTCTTCTCTTATGCACACCTTTAATACTTCAACCAAAAGCTTAACAATGTATTTGTTCAAATTACATCATCTTAACATTATCAATATTTTGTGATTTCGATGGTAAGCTCAAACTAACTATACAATACCATGCTAAACATATTATAGTGGGAATTAACACACTATATTATATTATAATATATGATGTTATATTATAATTTGATATAATATAATATATTGTCTAACATTACACTGCATTAGAATCACCTAAAAGGAACAAATAATAAAATTTTCTCAAAATATGAATAATGTTCATTTTGGATGTAAAATTGTTATTTTTCTATTAGAAATGGTACAAAATAGCATATTTTTGGTGTTGCTTCTTGGTGTGTGATGTATTTGGCCAAATTCTTCCATCTCAACCTTCAAATTAACATTTTTTATGAGTTTTACCCAATGTATTATAACAAAAGTAAAACATACTAAAATGTAAAATAACATTTAGTAACACACCACCACATTCATATATATGTGAAGTTATATTGTTATGTACATTATATTTTAATATGCTTTCATATAATATATTATCTTACATTACACCTTTAAATGAATCACTTTAAGTAAAACATTTATAAAATTTGGTTGATAAATGAACATTTATTTTGGATGCAAAATTCCTTTCTTTTGATTAAATGACACCATAGCACTAATGATGTTCCCTAAAAGCTTACCTTAAATTTGGCCAAATCCATCATCTCACTTATAAATCAATATTTTTATGAATTATACTAGTACAAACTCTACCACATCATACTATAACAAACTAAAATATGCTAAATAACAAGTAGTAATGCACAATAGTATGATATAATGCATGATGCTACACTATGTTATGGCATCCTATATTATAATACACTATAACATACTATATTATATTATATTGCATATCACATCACAAGGGATTGCTTCAAATAAAAATCATAAAATAGTCAAAATAATAAAATCTATATATTTTAGTCATATCACTTACAAATTTTAAATTGAAACAATATATTATGATGCCATGCTCTACCTATTATGAATTTGGCCAAATTCCACCATTTTAAAAAATCAACATTTTTATAAATAATGCTAGTGTAGGCTCTTGGATGATTTAAAATACTTAAAGAATTTAAAATGCAGAGTAATATATTATGATATATGATGCTATACTATGCTACAATATATAATATTTATTTTGAACATAAAATCTTACTTTTAGACTACAAGTGGTGTAGCACACCTTTGGTACTACAACCTAATTCCCACTTCAAATTTAACAATAAAATCTTACTTTCTAGACAAATTAATTGTAGCACACCTTTGGTACTACAACCTAATTCCACTTCAAATTTAACAAATTTCATCATCTGATTTATTAAATCAATATTTTTAGGATTTATATTAATATAAACTATAGGGCACAATACCATAATATACTAAAACATTTCAAAACATCTTATAACATCCAAAAATACATAACTACATGCTCAAATATATGATGATACATTATACTATAACATATGGTATTATAATATGATTTAGGGTGAGGGTTTAGCATATTCAAATCTCTAATAATCAAGGGAAAGTCTCTTGAAGAAATTTTATTTAGCTACCATAACTATGTTAGGATTAGGTCATTCCTTAGACCAACTCCTAATGACATTTTTATTTAAGGTTTAGGGTTTAGAGGTTAGGATTTGGGGTTCAGGGTTTAGTGTTAAGGGTTGTAGGTTTTAGGGTTTAGGGTTTAGGGTTTAGGGTTTTTTTTGGATAAAACCGACAAAGGGGAGAAATTTTATTGCCACAAAGAAGGATTACAAAAGTCCTTAAGAGGGGAAAATCTCAAAACTAACATTTCAGGAGCTACAATCAACCTAGAAGGAAAAATCCCCAAACTATTACAACCAGATGAAAGAAAAAGAAAAAGAAACCTAAGAAAATGAGCAACAAAACAAAATAAAAAAAGCAGCCAAAGACCACAAAGAGAACAGCAGGAGAGGGAGGGCAATAGAACCACAAGTAGAAGTTGACACGTGCAAAGAAAAGAAGAAATACTTGTAGAAAGGAAATCAAGAGAAGGACCAAGAAATAAAAGAAGAGGAAGGGGAGGAAAGTGAAAGAAAGGCTCAATCGGATAGAAAAAAGGGGCAACCAAATTTTGTGAGCATCCAAACTCAAAAGAAGGGTTAAAAAAAAAAGGCTACCAACCAAAAGCGGATAAAAGGAACATGCTATCCATCATTACAACAAACCTCAAAAAATGCACCAAAGCAACAAAGTCATCCAAGAACATGGGATAGCAACTGCCATCATTGAAGGAGAAAAAGAAATTAAGTAAATCTGACATAAGGCAAACCAACTTTATCTATGTTAGAAAGGCCTCTTAATTGCTTTGGAATTTTATCATTGGAAAATAAAGTAAAATCAGAAAGATTACTCCCAAGCTAAAAGTCAGTGGTACCTTTTCTCAAAATATGAGTCATCTTAAAAGATAGTTTAGAAATAAGCATTAATATTCCTAAGTAAATAGAAAAGTTTAGCATTACCCTTGTGATTAGAGTTGATCATAGTAACAACCATCTTAGCATCAGATTCTAACCAAATGGAAAGAAAATTCCTCTCCAAACAAAGCTTAAGAGCATGATAAATAGTCATCAATTCAGCCATAATAATAGAAGTAGTAGAGAGAGGAGTCGGAAAAGCCAAAACAATACTCTCAAGATTATTACGAAAAATACCACCATAGCCAGACTTGTTAAGCGCAATAGAGCCATCTGTATTAATTTTAATACCGCAACTAAGAGGCTTAATCCAATAAATGATTTTATAAGAAGGATGTAAGTCATAATAAGGAAACTTAATACCCAATTTAGAAGCAACAAACTTGTAACCTCTAAAATGAGTACCACTAAGATGCCCAACCTTGTGTAAAGATAAAATTTTTTTCTTTAGTCGTAGCAATAATCCTCTTATGATTCATAGGCACATTATGATGTTTAGCATCATTTCTGTCAAGCCAAATAAACCAAATCAAAGTAACACCCATAATAATTTTGATATGCCCTTTGACAGCATTAAGAAAGTCAGAGCTAAGGAGCTGCATTAAATTAAAATTACCATTAAAATAATTAAGGTTAATTAAGTCCTCATACCAATTCCAAACTTTAGAGGCAATAGAACCATTAACAAATACATGACTAACATTCTCAATATAAAAAAACACAAGCATTTAGAAGGAAGATAAAACCTTTCTCAAAAGTAAAGAATCAACAACAATAAAACCCTTAAAATCCTCCAAACAAGAATAGAATAAGAGGTAGGAATAATGTTATTCCAAATCTTAAAAGATAAGCGAGGGTTTATTATCTCTAATATGGTGCCAAGTATCTTTAAAGGAAAAATCACCATTACTAGAAATGTTGTAAAGAACATCGAAATAATACCATCAATAATCTTGATGATATTATTTCAAATGGAATCAAGAATCAAGTCATACAAAAAATAATGATTCCAATTATTAAGCATAAAATCAATAGATGTCTCCCCCATCCAATTATCTTGCCAAAAGAAAGAGGAGCCACTATTAATATGCTAGAAAATGAGAGGTTATGCTTGCCATTTAACAACACAAAGGTGTTTCCAACCAATAAAGTCACCATGCTTATAGATACAAGTTAAAGAATGTTTACCTTTGCAGTATTTATAATTCATAAAATTAGCCCAAAGACTAACATTCTTCCTGAAATTCCACCAAAGTTTATAAGAACAAACATTAGTGGAATCCAACAAGGACCAAGACAACCTTCAAATAAAGTACCACACATGTTAGACCAAGAAGACCAATGAAGCCTTTTGGCCGAAAGTCTAGAGCCCCTAAAAAAATTATTTAAAAGCCTTTCAATCTGCATAATAATAAGAGAAGTTGGAACAATATTAAGCAACAAATAAAAAGGAAGAGAGTAAAGAATACTTTTAGTAACAATTAATCTACCACCAAAAGATAAAAAATGAAATTCAAGGGTAGAAATCTTATTCTAAATATTTTGGATAACCTCATCAAAAAGGTGAGACCTCTTCAGACCATAGTATAAAGGAGAACCTATATACTTGATAGGAAGAAATTGATGAGAAAGTCCAGTAATATCCTTAATTATATTGATTCTATGAGCAGAAATAGAAACAGAGGGGATAAAATAGCGAGTACTAACCAAGAGGCCACTTTCCTTTTCAAACTTATTCAAAAGACCTTCAATTTTTTAACATATTTATAATGAGCCATTACAAAATATAATGAAGTAATCAACAAAACTTAAGTGGGATATAGCCAAACCACCAAGATTCCTGAAATACATGCTAGAATTCTTCTCAAATGAAAAATTAAGCCAACGAGATAAATATTCAATAACAATAATAAAAGTGATGGAGAAAGAGGATCACTTTGTATAATACCTTTGGAAGACTTAAAGAAGCCAAAATTTTCACCATTAATAACTAAAGAGAACCAAACATTACAAATGATATTGTTAACCAAAGAGATAAATTTAGTAGAGAAACTGAATAAAGAAAGAATGTTGTTAAAAAAATCCCAAGAAATGTTGTCATAAGCTTTAGTAATATCAAGCTTAAAAAGTTAATTGCCACCTCTAGTTTTCACATTTAAGTCATGAATTAATTCTTGCACAAGCAAGATGTTGTCAGAGATAGTCCTACCTTTCACAAAGCTAGTTTGATTAGGAGAAATAATCTTAGGAAGAAATTTACCAAGCCTACTAGTCAGAATTTTAGAAATCAATTTATTAAAGAAAGTACAAAGATTAATAGGTCTAAAATAATTCCAGAAATCAAGATTATCTTTCTTGGGATTAAGAACAATTTTTATAGAAGTCAAATATTAAAGAGTAGAATTCCCAAGAAAGAAACCCCTCATAGCATTAACAATATCAGATTTAATAATAAACCAAGCTTTTTGAAAGAATAAAGTAGAGTAGGCATCCGACCCTACAACAAAATCATCATTCATACCATTATAGATATTAAAAATTTCCTCATCTGAGGAGACCAATCAATCATTATCCTTAAGAGACATAATAGAAGGAAATGATAGGGGTTAGATAACTGATCAAGTTGACAATTTTTATTTAAAAGATCTTTAAAATAGTTAATTGTAGAAGAAAAAATATCCTCTTTTTCGGTGATCCAAGAACAATTAGAATTCTCGATTTTATGAATTTTCCCAAGAACTCTCCTTTTCATAACCAAAGCATGAAAATATTTGGTGTTTCTTTCTCCCTCAGAAAGATGTTTCTTTTGTCTCTAGTAGGTTTCCTCCATATCCTGAAACTTAATGAGGTTATCTTTAGCTTTAGCAAGGTTAGAGAAAAAAGAGGAATCATTAATAACATGTTCATCCAAATCTTTCACCTATTGCTCCATGTTGATATTATCAAAAAGATTTTTGAAATAATTTCTATTCCACCAATTAATATGATGCTTAAGCCTTTTCAGTTTAAGCCAAAATCTCTTCATACTAAAAGCAGAATCATCAAGAGCAAGAGGAGCATACCAATTAGAAGCAATAGCACCAAGAAAACAACTATCTTGTAACCGCATATTCTTTTGAAATCAAAAATTTTAATGACATTATTTTTATGAACAACATCCTTAATGGAAATCAAAAGAAGCATGATCAGAGAGTTCTACTAAGGTGTTCAACTAAAGTCAAAGGCCACGGTTATTAAATAAGGCACAATCTCAACATTTCAAAGTCTATGATTATTCCAAGTAAACTAAGAGCCAATAAAATATCATGTAGATTACAATCCAGATCATATTTCCATAGAATGTAAATTCAGAGAAGAACCCCTTTCCTTTCATTCATGAAAGGACCATCTTGAAATCCCCACCAACAATCAAGAATCATTAATAGTAGAAGCAAAAGTAGATAATAGATCCCAAAGAATCCTCCTCTCAATCTTATTATAAGAAGCATAAACAAAAAAGCCTAAAGCATGATAATCACCAAAAGAAATATCCACATTTACAACATGATGAAAATCATTAATTACATTAATAGAAAGAGGATTATTCCAAAATAACCAAATCTTATTGCAATTGTTAAAAAAATAATTGGAAAAACCATTCATTCTAGCATGCATAATTTTAGAAGAAAAAAATAAGAGGTTCAAGAATAATCAAAATGACATTATAAACACTACAAAGGTTCCTAATCCTATTCTAATGCAAGAGTACCAATGCCCTAACATTCCAAATAAGAAAATTAAAAATTAATTCTTATTGGGTAAAGAAGATGAAGAAGATCGAGTCAATTTAGAAACTTTAGGAGGAAAATTTTTGAACTATTTTTTTTTCAAAAAAATAGTTTGAAAACCAATTTCATTTCCCAAAGATTCATCATCAAAAGGAGCATTAGAACTCTTAACAACTGCAGATTTGGTAGGAGATTCCTAGTGATAAGGCACTAAAGAATTTTTATCAATTAATTGAGAAGAAAGCATAAGCAAACTGCCATCAGAATCAGTAGTTAAAGAAGGAGCAGAAATGGATTTGTTAAGCAAGCAAGAAATAGGTTGCACAAAATCCACCGTATCCATACCATCAACATCTTCCATATTTAAAGAATTTAAATCATCCTTTTCTTTCATAGGTTCTTGAAAATCAAAAAGAGAAACATTATCTTTAAAATTTTTAGGTTGTAAAACACAAGTATCTTTAAAGGAAGAAATCAAAACATGATTAGCATCATCTTGCACAATTCATGAAAGCAAAGGAATAAAAGCAGCTGAAATTTGGTTTTCATTCAAAATAATATGTTCATTTCTAGCAGCATTTTCAAAACCATTCTCAAGAGGTAAAGCATTAGAAAGATTCAGAATACCATCAACAACATCTTTATCTTTTAAGAAGTAAAAATTTATTTTATCGGTTAAATGATCTCCATTGATCAATCGACTTAGGAATTTTAATAGATTTTTCTTAAGTTGAGGATGAGAGTGAAATAATCTAAAGACATGGCCATGGGTTTTGCTGATTGCAAAAAATAGGAAGGTTTTCAAATTCAATCAATGAAAATAACCATACTTTTCAAACCCTATCAAAATCTCTTAGGAAACTTCTTTGAAACATTAATTTCAACAAGGATATATGACCAAGGTGAGACTTAGCCACAGTTGCTTGTTTGATTTATAAAGGTCTATAAAAAATAGACCCAACCACATGAAGAAATTGATAATTAACAAAATGAATCCTAAGATTAGGCAAAGCAATCCAAACCGACGCTATAGGAGATTCTTTTTGAATGCCAAAAAAGGAGTCCATTTAAGAATGTGCATTTGATAATTTTTAACATAATAAGAATGATGAGAGAAAATCTAGCTATAGTCAAGATCATTAGATAACTTAATGAGGGCATGACGACCATCCGAAAAATTGACTAAAAATGCACCGAAAAGATTTAAATCATGAAAGAATAATTGAATATCTTTCATATTAGGTTGATAAAAAAAATTACCAATTAGAGTAAAGGCATAAGGTTTGGCGAGTTTCTCAATATCCAAATCAAAACTCATTATAGTCGGAACACCTTTAAAAGTTGTATGAACAAGATTAATCAAAAATTCAAGGGAGGTTGAAGCATCCTTACCATGTAAGGCATCTTTGAAGGATTTAGAAGAAGCAACCTTAGATTTACCCAATAGAAATGCCCTACAGGTAAAAAATCTATTTAGCCTTGCCAAATGTGGATCAAACTCCAGCCATCAAAATCAAGGAGAGAGAGGAGGATAGCACAAAGGTCAAAAATGAAGGGCTTACCAGTGAACATCCTCACATCAGCCAGGAGAAATGACGAAGGAAATTGGGGTTCTTGAATCACCAATTTTTATAAAGGGGGAAGGCATATGAATAGGGTTTTTCAATTTATTTAGGTTATTAGGTTAGGGTTAGGGGTTTATAGGGTTTATGGTTTAGGGTTTTAGGGTTTAGGGTTTAGTGTTTTAGGGTTTAGGGTTTAGGGTATAGGGTTTAGGGTTTAGGGATTAGGGTTTAGGGTTTTAGGGTTGTGGGTTTAGTGTTTAGGGTTTATGAATTAGGGTTTAGGGTTTAGGGTTTTGTTTAGGATTTTAGTTTAGATTTAGGGTTTAGGGTTTAGGTTTACATTTTAGGTTTAGGGTTTAAGTTTTAGTTTAGGTTTAAGGTTTTTTAATAGAGAATAAATTTATTCAACATATCTTCTTTTCAATTTAGTATCACCCCAAGTTTCTAAGACACAAGTGATGACATAGATAAAAAATCAGCACCCATAGAGAAAATCAAAAACCCAAGATAAGTATAACCATCTCTACTATAAAGACATAATTCCATAGCGGTCGATAGGCCATTCTTCGATTTCTAGTTCCCATAAGAACTAACCCCTATCTCTCGAGTAGAGGGATCCACCATCGTATCCCTGATCTCTTCTTTCGCCACCACCATAACTTTAAACTCTGTCACTCCTCTCACCTCCATAACCACCATTACGCTGACCACCACCTCCATATCCACAAGAAACTCCAGATCCCCCACCACCACTGTGATAATTGCCACCCTACCTTTGCCTCCATTGGTAGATCTAGACTTAGCCTAGTTGATGGTGATGTTCATGCCATCAAGGTTCTACCCATTCTTAGGGTTTAAAGTTTAGGGTTTAGGGTTTAGGGTTTAGGGTTTAGGGAATGGGGTTTAGGGTTTAAGTTTTAGTTTAGGGTCTACAATTTAGGGTTTAGGGTTTAGGGTTTAAAGTTTTTTTAACAGAGATTAAATTCAGATTCAACATATCTTCTTTTTAATTTCATTAACCAAGTAGCACCCCAAGTTTTCTAAGACACAAGCGATGACATAGATAAAAAATGAGCCCCCATAGAGCAAATAAAAAAACCCAAGATAAGTATAACCGTATCTACTATAAAGACAATTCCATAAGCAATAGATCGGATCGGTCGTTCTTCAGTTTCTCCACCTCCCATCAAAATAACCCTTACCGCTTGAGTAGCAGCATCTGCCATCATATCCCCGATCTCTCCCTCCGCAATCACCATGGCTATAACCTCTGTCGCTCCTCCCACCTCTATAACCAACACTGCTCCGGCCACCACCTCCATATCCACCACCACTGTGATAACTGCCGCCTCCACCTTCACCTCCACGGCGGTGAGCCTAGTTGATGTGATGTTTTACGCCATCAGGTTTGCCCATTCTTAGGGTTTAGGGTTTAGGGTTTAGAGTTTTAGGGTTTACTATTTAGGGTTTAGGGTTTAAGGTTAGAGTTTAGGGTTTAGGGTTTAGGGTTTAAGGTTTATGATTAGTTTAATGTTTATGGTTTAGAGTTTTTTAGGATTTAGGGTTTAGGGTTTAGGGTATAAGGTATAGGGTTTAGGATAGTTGGTTTAGGGTTAGTTATATAGTTTAGGGTATAGTATTTAGGTTTTAGGGTTTATTTTTAAATTATTTAGTAGGTTTAGTTTATTTAATTTTTTATTTGAGTTTATTTTATTTTTTTTATTTTATTTAGGTTTATTTTTTTATTTTATTTAGTTTAGTTTATTTTTATTTTTATTTATTTAGTTTTAGGTTTATTTTATTGAGTTTTATTTATTTTATTTTGGTTTATTTTATTTTAGTTTATTTTATTTTATTTTTTTATTTTTTAGTTTTAGGTTTATTTTTTATTTTATTTATTTTATTTTAGTATTTTTATTTTATTTTATTTATTTTATTTTATTTAGTTTATTTTTTATTTAGGTTTTAGGTATTTATTTATTTTTTTAGGTTTATTTAGTAGGGATTAGGGTTAGTTTAGGTTTTAGGTTTAGTTTTTTTAGGTTTAGGGTTTAGGTTTAGGGTTAGTTTAGTTTAGGTTTAGGGTTTTTTAAGTTTAGGGTTTAGGTTTAGGTTTAGGTTTATAGTTAATTTAGTGTTTAGGGTTTAGGGTTTAGGATTTTAGGTTTAGGGTTTAAGTTTAGGTTTAGGTTTAGGTAGTAGGTTTTGGTTTGATTTAGGTTTAGGGTTTAGGGTTTAGGTTTAAGGCTTAGGGTTTAGGGTTTAGGATTTAGGGTTTAGGTTTTTTTTTTAAAATTTAAGTAGAGTAGGTTTAGTTTTATTTATTTTTTATTTATTTAGTTTATTTTATTTTATTTTATATTTTATTTAGTTTATTTTATTTATTTAGGTCTTTTTATTTTAGTTTTAGTTTTTTATTTTTGTTTATTTTTTAGGTTTATGTTTATTTTTTAGTTGAGTTTTATTTTTATTTTATTTTTTGGGTTAGGTTTAGGTTTTGGTTTTTATTTTATTTTAGTTTTTAGGTTTTTATTTTAGGTTTATTTTAGGTTTTATTTTTTTAGTTTTGTTTAGGTTTATTTTTAGTTTATTTTATTTATTTAGTTTATGTTTAGGTTTAGTTTATTTTAGTTTAGTATTAGGCTTATTTTATTTTGTTTATTTTATTTTTCTTTTTGGTTTAGGTTTTTTCTTAGTTTAGGGTTTATGTTTTATTTTTTATTTATTTTTAGGTTTATTTTTTAGGTTGAGGTTTTTATTTAGTTTTTATTTTATTTTATTTTAAGTTCATTTTATTTTTAGTTTTTATTTTATTTAGGTTTTTTATTTTTAGTCTAGTATAAGTTTTTATATATTTCATTTTAGCTTATTTTTATTTTATATTTTATTTTATTTTTAGGTTTAGGTTTAGGTTTTAGTTTAATTTATTTTATTTTATTTTATTTAGGTTTAGATTTTATTTATTTATTTTATGTTTAGGTTTTATTTAGTTTAGGTTTTTAAGTTTTAAGGGTGTAGGGTTTAGTGTTTAGTGTTTAGGGTTTAGAGTTTAGGGTTTTAGTGTTTAGGGTTTTAAGGTTTAGGATTTAGGGTTAGGTTTAGGGTTTAGGTTTAGGTTTATTTTAGGATTAGTTTAGGTTTAGGGTTTGAGGTTTAAGTTTAGGGTTTAGGGATTAGGGTTAGTTTAGAGTTTAGGGTTTAGGGTTTTTAGAGTCTAGGGTTTGTTTAGGGTTTAGGGCTTTAGGGTTTAGGGTTTATGATTTAGGGTTTAGTTTATAGTTAGGTTAGTTTAGGGTTTAGGGTTTAGGGTTTAGGTTTAGGGTTAGGGTTTAGGTTTAGGGTTAGTTTATTTAGTTTATTTTATTTTATTTTTTATTTTATTTTATTTAGGTTTGTTTTTTATTTTAATTATTTTAGTTTATTTATTTTAGGTATATTTATTTAGTTTAGTTTTATTTTAATTATTTTTAGGTTTGTGTTTAGGTTTATAATTAAACTTTTTTATTTTATTTTATTTTTAAGGTTTAGTTTTTTTTTAGGTTTAGGTTTATTTTATTTTAATTTTAGGTTTAGGTTTTAGGTTTTTTATTTTAGTTTATTTTTTAGGTATTATTTTTTTTAGTTTAGGTCTAAGATTATTAGTTTTTTTATTTTAGTTTTAGGGTTTAGGTTTAGTTTATTTTAGGTTTAGGTTTAGGTTTTACTTATTTTAGTTTTTTGTTTATTTTATTTTTTAGGTTTTTTTTTGTTAGTTTACGGTTTAGATTTTATGTATTTATTTTTAGGTTTTTTTTTAGGTTTTTTTTAGGTTTAAGCTTTTATTTAGTTTTTATTTTATTTTATTTTAAGTTTATTTTTTATTTTAAATTTAGTTTTTATATTATTTATGTTTTTATTTTTTGGTTTATTTTATTCTTTTAGTTTAGTTATGGTTTTTATTTATTTTATTTTATTTTAGTTTTTATTTTTTTCTTTTATTTTTATGTTTAGGTTTAGGTTTATGTTTAAGTTTTAGTTTAGGTTTTTATTTTATTTTATTCTATTATTTTATTTTGGTTTAGGTTTTTATTTTATTTTATTTTTAGGATTTATTTAGTTTAGGCTTAGGTTTTTAGATTTTTAGGGTTTAGGGTTTAGTGTTTGGGGTTGTAGGCTTTAGGGTTTAAGGTTTATGGTTTAGTGTTTTAGGTTTTAGGGTTTAAGGTTTACGGTTTACGATTTTAAAGTTTAGGGTTTATGATTTAGCGTTATAGGTTTAGTGTTCAGGGTTTAGGTTTAGTTTATTTTAGGTTTATGTTTAGGTTTTATTGCTTTTAGTTTAGTTTATTTTAATTTAGGTTCAAGTTTATTTTATTTTATTTATCTTAGGTTTAGGTTTTAATTTATTTTATTTTATTTTTAATTTATTTAGGTTTAATTATTTATTTATTTTTTAGTTTTATTTAGTTTAAATTTAGGTTTTAGGTTTTAGGTGGTTTAGGTTTTAGGGTTTAAGGTTTAGGTTTAGGGTTTAAAATTTAGGGTTTGAGGTTTAGGGTTTAGGGTTTAGTGGTTTAGGGTTTAGGGTTTTAAAGTTTAGGGTTTACAGTTTAAGATTTTAGGGTTTTAGGGTTTTAGTGTTTAGAGCTTAGTGTTTGGGCTTTTGAGTTTAGGGTTTGTAGGGTTTAGGGTTTAGGGTTTAGGGTTAGCTTAGGGTTTAGGGCTAGTTTAGGGTTTAGGGATTTTAGGGTTTAAGGTTTAAGGTTTAGGGTTAGCTTAAAGTTTAGGGTTTAGGATTTTAAAGTTTAGGTTTAGGGTTTAGTTAGTTTAGGGTTTAGTTAGAGGTTAGTAGGGTTTCAATTTAGGGTTTAGGGTTGAGGTTTAGTATTTAGGTTGAAGGTTTAGGGTTTAGGGTTCAATGTTTAGGTTTAGGGTTTTTTAGGTTTTAGGTTTAGGGGTTTAGGGTTTAGTTTGGGGTTTGGGGTTTTAGGGTTTAGGGTTTATGGTTTTAGGATTTAGGTTTAGGGTTTAGGGTTTAGGGTTGGGGTTTGGGTTTAGATTAAAATTATTTAAGTAAGATGTTTAGGTTTATTTAGTTTATGTTTTATTTATTTTAGCTTATTTTGTTTTTTATTTTTATTTAGGTTTATTTTTAATTTTATTTAGTTTTCTTTATTTATTTTAGATTTATTCATTTTAATTTAGTTTATTTGTTATGTTTAGGTTTAGGTTTATATTTATTTTTTACTTATGTTTTATTTTTATTTTATTTTTTAGTTTTGATTTATTTTTATTTTATTTTTTAGGATTAGGTTTTATTTTTTTTTTTAAATTTTAGGTTTATGTTTACATTTTTATTTTTTTTTTTTTAGGTTTAGTTTTAGGTTTTTATTTTATGTTTATTTTAGGGTTTAGGGTTTAGGGTTAAAGTTTGGGGATGTAGGTTTAGGGTTTTAGGTTTAGGGTTAGTTTTTGGGTTTAGGGTTTAGGATTTAGGGTTTAGGGTTTAGGATTTAGGGTTTAGGGTTAAGGGTTTTTTAAAAAAAAATTAGTAAATTGGTATATTTAGGTTTATTTAGTACATTTAATTAATTTTATATTTATTTTATATTATTCTAATTTCTATTTTTCATTCAAGTTTTTTATTTTAGTTTATTTTTTAGGGTTAGGTTTTCATTTTTATTTATTTTTTAATTTAGTTTTATTTTTATTTTATTTTTTTGGTTTAGTTTTTTTATTTTATTTTTTAGGTTTTGGTTTAGCTTTAGCTTTAGGGTTGTAGGTTTAGGTTTTAGGGTTTAGGGTTTAGGTTTAGGGATAGTTTTAGGGTGTAGGGTTTAGGGTTAGGATTTTCTTAATTTATTAAAATTTTTGAATTTTTTTTAAATTAAATATACTCATAAGTTTAAGTTTATTTAGTTTATTTTTTTTATTTATTTTAGTATATTTTATCTTTTATATTTTATTTATTTTAGTTTAAGTTTTTATTTATTTTATTTTAGTTTATTTTATTTTTCTATTTATTTAATTTTAATTTTATTTTAATTTTTTTATATTTTATTTTTAGGTTTTGGTTTAGGTTTTAGCTTAGGTTTTTATTTTAGTTTATTTCAAATGTTATTTAGGTTTAAATTTTTTTATTTATTTTATTTTTAGGTTTTATGTAGTTTAGGTTTAAGTTTTTATGTTTCTAGGGTTTAGGGTTTAGGGCTAGGGTTTTAGGTTTTAGGGTTTAGGGTATAGGGTTTAGGGTTTTAAGGTTTGGGGTTTAGGGTTAGGGTTTAGGGTTTAGTGTTTAGGCTTTAGGGTTTAGGGTTTAGGGTTTAGTGTTTAGGCTTTAGGGTTTAGGGTTAGCTTAGGGTTGAAGCTTTGGATTTTAGAGGTTTAAACTGTTTAGTTTAGTTTAGGGTTTTAGGTTTAGGTTTAGGGTTTAAGTTTAGGATTATTATTTAGGGTTTATATTTAGGTTTAGTTTAGGGTTTTAGGTTTTGAGTTTAGGGTTTGGTTTAGTTTATTTAGGTTTTAGGTTTAGGGTTTAGGTTTGTTTAGGTTTTAGGTTTAGGGTTTAGTTTTAGGTTTAGTTTAGGGTTTAGGGTTTAGGGTTTAGGTTTAGGATTTATTTTTGGGTTTAGGGTTTAGGTTTAGTTATTTAGGATTTTTTTTAAATTTTATTAGTTTAGTTTTATTTATTTTTTTATTTATTTTAGTTTATTTTTTTATTTATTTAATTTAGTTTGTTTATTTGAGTTTATGTTTTTTATTTTAGTTTATTTTTAGGTGTAGGTTTAGATTTATGTTTATTTTTTAATTTAATTTTATTTTTAGGTTTAGGTTTTTTTTATATTTTTATTTTGTTTAGGTTTACGTTTTTAGGTTTTTTAGTTTAGGTTTAGTGTTTTTTTTATTAGTTTTAGGGTTTAGGGTTTATTTATGATTATAGGGTTTAGGGTTTAGGGTTATTTTTAGTTTAGGGTTTAGTTTAGGTTTAGGGTTTAGTTTTAGTTTAGTTTTTATTTAGGTTGGTTTGTGGTTTGTTAGTGGGTTTGGGGGTTATGTGGTTTAGGGTTTGGGTTTAGGGTCTCATGTTGGGTTTATGGTTTGGGGTTTTGGGTTTAGGGTTTAAGATCAAGTTTTATTTTAGGTTTTAGGTTTAGTTTTAGGGTTGTAGGTTTATGGTTTAAGTTTAGGGTTTAGAGTTAGTTTAAGGTTTGTGGGTTTGGTGAGTCTTGAAGATTGGGATTTATTAAATTAAAACATACCAAAAAAAATCTATTAGATAGAAATAGAGAGCCGGAAGATTGGGATTAGAATAAGTTTTACATGGTTGAAATGGAATTGTTAAAAAATTACTTGTATTTATCCCACTACTAAGATCAATTATTTAGTTTTACTCTAAAAAAAACCAAAATTATAAATGAGTACATGAACAAATTTGAAGTATTGTTATTATCTTCTAAAATTACGAAAAGATTAAGCAAATGTTGTGTAGGTTTAGATCGACTTGAACCCTAAAAGAGACACTACACAAAATTAATTTGCATGTGTCTTTTCAACAAACTTTAGATTTCAAATAACATCAAGAATTTTTGCACCTAAAGGAATGTCATCAAATGTAGGAATTATTCTTTCCACCATTAAATCAAATTTAAATGAATACATCTAAATTAAGTAACACTACTACTAATAAAAAAATTAGAAATATGATAAATACTATGTTGGGATAAAAAATCTCTCTTAAATCATTTTTTTGATATCAGCATAAAATCTATGAGTGTCTTAAATCTCTCACCAAACTATGCCACCTATTTCTAAGCATTGACTTAGGAGTTTTACTTGAGCTTTCTTGCTTTTATGTTGAAGCAAATTATTTGTTACATTATGGGAGCTATAGTTCTAGAAATCCCTATGTAGAGATATTGAGTTTAGATTATTCTTGTTACGCACTAGATATTAAGAGATTTTTTCAGATACAATCATTATTGTAAAAATCTCATTCTCCCTAATTCGCTAAGATCTCGAGCACAATCTCAAAGCATTGAAATCCTACTAGAGAGAGCTTTTTAATGCATAGATTTAGCACCTTGACATATATGCTAAATTGCAAGAGGTGTAGTTGAGAAGAAAATATTGATTAGAGAGAAGTTTTATGTTTAGATAGGCTATCTCGGCTATAGAAGAGGATTGCTCACAAATGGACACTTAGGTGTCTAAACTTAAGTAGATTCTTTCTTCACTTGTCTATGAACAGGAAGCTACCCTTTTGCATCTCTATGAAACTTGAGAGAGGCGGTCTACTATTGCAAGAGGTGTAGCCGAAATCACTTTTATTTAGTTTAGGTTTTGGTTTTAAGTTTTTAGCTTTTTTAGGTTTAGGGTCTGGTTTGGGTGGGGTAGGGTCAGGGTAGGGTCAGCAGGTTTAATTGTTTAGGGTTTAGGGTTTAGGGTAGGTTTAGGGTAGGGTTTAGGGTTGGGTTAGGGCTCAGTTGGTAGAGCCACTTTTGGTCTAGGGCAAGTTTTTATATTTTATTTTTTTTTTAAATTAAGCAAACCCAAGGGTGTTTTTATTTAGTTTATTTTATTTATTTTATTTTAGGTTTATATTTTATTTAGTTTAGTTTATTTATTTAGGTATTTTATTTTAGTTTAGTTCTTTATTTTAATTATTTTTTTAGTTTTAGTTTAAGTTCATTTTAGTTTAGTTTTATTTTTATTTTATTTTAAGTAGGTTTTATTTTATTTTTATTAAGGTTTTATTTTATTTAGGTTTAGATTTTAGGTTTTTATTTTAGGTTTATTTTTAGGTTTTATTTTATATTTTAGGTTTAAGTTTGTTTTTATTTTATTTTATTTTATTTAGTTTATGTTTAGGTTTATGCTTAGTTTATTTTAGGTTTAGGTTTACATTTTATTTATTTTAGTTTAGGTTTTCTTTAGTTGGGTTTAGTTTTATTTTTATTTATTTTAGGTTTAAGTTTTTATTTTATTTTATTTTAGGTTAATTTTATTTTATTTTAGTTTAGTTTTTTATTTTATTTAGGTTTTTTATTTTTTTTGTTTAGTTTTATTTTATTTTATTTATTTTATTTATTTTATTTATTTTTCTTTTTTATTTTGGTTTAGGTTATAGTTAATGTTTTTTTTTTTTTAATATTTTATTTTAGTTTTATTTAGTTTTATGTTTATTTTTATTTTGGGTTTGGTTTTATGATTATGGGTATTTTTAGTGGTGGTTTAGGGTCTTTATGATTTAGGGTTTAGGGTTTAAGATTTAGGGTTTAAAGTTACTTTATTTAGCATATTTAGTTTATTTTATTTATATTTTAATTTAATCTTATTTTTATTTTTTATTTAGGTTTATTTTTATTTTTATTTAGTTTAGTGTATTTATTTTAGGTTTATTTGTTTTATTAGGTTTTATTTTAGTTTATTCTTTTAGGTTTAGGTTTACTTTTTATTTGAGTTTTATTCTTATTTTATTTTAGGTTTAAGTTTTCTTTATTTTTAGTTTAGATTTAGGTTTATTTTTTTTAGGTTTAGGTTTTTTTTTTTTTTTTAGGTTTAGTTTAGGTTTAGGTTCATTTTTAGTTTATTATATTTTATTTAGCCTAAGTTTAGGTTTAGGTTCAGTTTATTTTATGTTTTATTAAATTTAGTTTATGTTTATTTTATTTTGTTTATTTTATTTTTATTTTAGGTTTAGGTATTTTATTTATTTTTATTTATTTTATTTTATTTTATTTTATTTATATTTTAGTTTATTTTATTTATTTATATTTTTAGGTTTATTTTTTTAGGTTTTTTTTTATTTAGTTTTATTTTATTTTATTTTAGGTTTATATATTTTATTTAATTTTGTTTTATTTATTTTATTTTATTTTTTTAGTTTTTTTATTTTATTTTTATTTTTTCACTTTATTTTATTTTATTTAGGTTTAGGTTTTTAGTTTATTTTATCATTTTTTATTTTATTTATGTTTAGCTTTTATTTATTTTATTTTATGCTTTATTTAGTTTAGGTTTAGCTTTAGGTTTTAGGGTTTAGGTTTAAGGTTTATGGTTTAGTTTGGTTTAGGGTTTTTAGGTCAGTTTAAGTGTAGGGTTTTAGGCTTGGATTTGACTTTAATGGTTTAGGATTTGGGTTTAGGGTTTAGGGTTTAGGGAGGGTAGGGTTGGTGGTGGTTTGAGTCAGGGTCTGGTTTTGTTTATTAGGGTTTAGGCTTTATTTTGGGTAGGTTTAGTTAGTGTTGGGTTTCAGCTTTAGGGTTTTAGTATGGTAGAGTTTTTTAGGATTTTAGGGCTATTAGGTTTAGGGTTAGGGAGGTTTAGGGTTTATGGTTTAAGGTATTTTAGGATTTAGGTTTTATTTTTTTAAATTAAGAAACCGACAGATTTATTTATTTTAGTATAGTTAGTTTATTTTAGATATTTTTTTATTTAGTTTATTTTTATTTTTTTATTTAGTTTGTTTATTTTATTTTTTCTTTATTTATTGTAGTTTAGGTTTATTTATTTTAGTTTATTTTTTAGGTTTAGCTTTAGGTTTTTATATTTATTTTTTTATATTTTGATTAATTTTATTTATTATTAGGTTTAGGTTTAGGTTTTATTTTATTTTGTCTAGATTTAGGTTTTTTAGGTTTTATTTTTTAGTTTAAGTATAGGTTTATTTTAGTTTAATTATTTTAATTTAGTTTTTAGGTTAAGGTTTAGGTATTTTAGGTTTTATTGTATTAGTTTAATTGTTTATTTTATTTTGTTCATTATTTATTTTTTTAGGTTTTTTTTTTTATTTTATTTAGGTTTTATTTATTATTTATTTTTATATTTATTTTTTTTTGGTTTTAGGTTTATTTAGTTTTATTTTATTTTATTTTAGGTTTATTTATTTATTTTATTTAGGTTTTATTTTAGGTTTATTTTTTTAGTTTAGTTTAGGTTTTTATTTATTTTATTTTAGTTCAGTTTTTATTTTTTTTATTTTTTTTAGGTTTAGGTTTAGGTTTTTATTTTATTTTATTTTATTTTCTTTAGGTTTAGGTTTTCTATTTATTTCATTTTTTGGTTTTGTTTAGTTTTATGGTTTTAGGGTTTTTTAGGTGGTTTAGGGTTGGGTTGGGTAGTAGTGGTTTAGGGTTAGGTGGGTATGGTAGAGTTTAGGGTTAGTGTAGGGTTAGGATTAGGTTATGGTTTAGGGTTGTTTTAGGTTATGATTTTATTTTATTTAGGATTTATTTTAGAGTTTAGTAGGTTAGTTTTGGTTTAGTTTAGTAATAGGGTAGTTTTTGGGTTTATGTTTATTTAGGGTATTTATTTAGAGATTTATTTTATTTTATGGTTTATTTTTATTATTTTATTTATTTAGTTTTATTTTTTTATTTATTTTATTTTATTTCTTATTTTTTTAGGTTTAGTTTTTATTTTATTTAGGTTCTTTAATTTTTAATTTAGTTTAATTTTTTATTATTTTTTATTATAGTTTACTTTTTATTTTTTATTTTATTTACTTTTTAGGTTTAGGTTTTGGTTTAGGTTTAGGTTTTAGTTTATGTTTCTATTTTATTTTATTTTACTTAAAATTTTTTCATTTATTTTATTTTTTGGTTTTATTTAGTTTAGGTTTAGGTTTTTAGCTTTTTAGGGTTTAAGGTTTAGGGTTTAGGGTTTAGGGTTTAGGGTTAGTTTAGGGTTCTGGTTTAGGGTTTAGGGTTATAGGTTTGGGGTTGTATGTTTAGGGTTTAGGGTTTAGGGTTTAAGGGTAGTTTAAGGTTTAGGGTTTAAGGTTTAGGGCTTTTTAGGATTTAGGGTTTAGGGTTCTTTTAAAATTAAGTAAACCAGTAGGTTTAGGTTTATTTATTTTATTTTATTTTATTTATTTAGGTTTATTTTTCTTATTTAGCTTAGTTTATTTATTTTAGTTTATGTTTTTTAATTTAGTTTATTTTTTAGGTTTAAGTTTAGGTTTATATATTTTTTAGCTTAGTTTTATTTTTATTTAATTTTTTAGGTTTAGTTTTTATTTTGTATTTTTAGGTTTACGTTTAAGTTTCTATTTTATTTTTTTAGGTTTAGGTTTTCAGTTTTTATTTATGGTTTAATTTTAGGATTTATGTTTTAGTTTATGTTTTAGTTTATTTTTAGATTATTTTGTTTCATTTAGTTTGGGTTTATGTTTAGGTTTAGGTTTTATTTATTTTAGTTTAGTTTATTTTAGTTTAGATTTAGGTTTATTTTATTTTTATTTTAGGTTTAGGTTTTTTTATTTTAGGGTTTAGGTTTTATTTTTTTATTTATTTTATGTTTTATTTTAGGTGTGTTATTTAGCTTTAAGTTTTTATTTAGTTTTTATTTTATTTTATTTTAGGTTTATTTTATTTTTATTTTACATTTAGGTTTTATTATATTTAGGCTTTTTATTTTTAAGTTTATTTTATTTTTTAGTTTAGTTTTGGTTTTATTTATTTTATTTCAATTTAGTTTTTATTTTATTTTATTTTTTGGTTTAGGTTTTAGTGTGGGATTTTTGTTTTCTTTTATTTAGGTTTAGGTTTCTTTATTTATTTTATTTAGTTTAGGGTTAGGTTTTTAGGTTTTTTAAGGTTTAGGGTTTAGGGTATATGGTTTATGTTTTGGGTTTGGGGTTTAGGGTTTAGGGTATAAGGTTGTAAGGTTTAGGGTTTAGGAACTTAGGTTTAGGTTTGGGTTTAGTTTAGGGTTTAGGATTAGGGTTTAAGGTTTAGGGTTTAGGTTTAGATTTTGGTTTAGGGTTTATGGTTTAGGTTTTTTTTTTAAGAAGAACAAATTCAGAGTCAACATTTCTTCTTTTCGATTTCATCAACCAAGTAACACACCAAGTTTTCTAAGAGACAAGTGACGACATAGATAAAAAAAGAGAACACATAGAGCAAATCAAAAACCCAAGATAAAAAGAAACGTCTCTACTATAAAGACCCCAGCCTCTCGAGTAGCGGGATCCACCATCATATCCCCGATCTCTCCGTCTGCCACCACCACAACTATAACCTCCATTGTTCCTCCCACCTCCATAACCACCACTGCTCCGACAACCACCTCCATGCCCACCAGCACCTCCAAATCTCCCACCACCACTGTGATAACCGCAGCATCCTCCTTCGTCTCCACCGCCAGATCTGGACTAAGGTTGGTTGACGGTGATGTTTCTCCCGTCAAGGTTCTGCCCATTCTTAGGGTTTAGGTTTAGGTTTATTAGGTTTTAGAGCTTAAGTTTATTTTTTAATTTATTTAGTTACTTTAGGTTTAGTGTTTGGGGTTTAGGGTTTAGGGTTTAGGGTTTAGGGTGAAGGTTTAGGGTTTAGGGTTTAGGGTTTATGCTTTTAGGGTATAGGATTTAGGGTTAGGCTTAGGGTTTAGGGTTTAGGTTTTTTTATGGTTAGGGTTTAGTGTTTAGAGTTAAGGGTTGTATGTTTAGGGTTTAGAATTTAGGATTTAGTGTTTATGGGTTTTTTTTTTCAATTAACTAAATTAGTAAGTTTAGGTTTATTTAGTTTATTTTTTATTTTTACTTAGTTTAGTTTATTTATTTTAGTTTAGGATTTTTATTTTAGTTTATTTTCTAGGTTTATGTTAATTTTTTAGTTTAGTTTCATTTTTAGTTTAGGTTTAGGTTTATTTTATTTTTATTATTTAGGTTTAAGTTTAGTTTAAGGTTAAGTTTTTTATTTTTTATTTTAGGATTTATTTTAGGTTTATTTTTTAGGTTTAGGTTTTTATTTAGTTTTATATTTTTTTATTTTAGGTTTATTTTATTTTTTATTTTAGTTTTGTTTTTATTTTATTTATTTTTAGTTTTTTTTATTTAGTTTAGGTTTTTATTTATTCTATTTTAGTTTAATTTTTATTTTTTATTTTATTTTCTTTTTAGGTTTAGGTTTAGGTTTGGGTTTTAGTTTTATTTTATTTTATTTTATTTATTTTATTTTGGTTTAGGTTTTATTTATTTATTTTTTTAGGTTTTATTTTGTTTAGGTTTTATGCTTTTTAGGGTTTAGGGTTTAGGGTTAGGGTTTAGGGTTTATGGTTTAGGGTTTAGGATTTAGGGTTTAGGTTTTTGGGTTTAGGATTTAGGATTTAGGGTTTTAAAGCTTAGTGTTTAGGGTTTAGGGTTTAGGGTTTAGGATTTAGCATTTAGGGTTTAGGTTTTAGGTTTATGGTTCACGTTTTAGTTTAGTGTTTAGGGTTTTTGGTTTTTTTTAACAGAGAACAAATTCAGATTCAACATTTCTTAATTTTAATTTCATCAGCAAGTAACAAACCAAGTTTTCTAAGACATAAGTGGCGACATATATAAAATGAGCACATTGAGCAAATGAAAAACCCTTAACTAGAACATCTTTTCTTTTAAAGATATAGTTCCATAAGTAGCGGTCGGATGTTCTTCAATTTCTAGTTCCCATCCAGAACCACGACCTCTCTGGATCCACCGTCATATCCCGATCTCTCCCTTTGCCACCACCCAGTTAACCTCCGTAGCTCCTCCCCTTTCATTGCCTTGTCCAACCACCACCTCCCATATCCACCCGGCATCTCAGATCCCCACCACTTGTGATAAGCCCCTTCACCTCCATGATCTAAGCGAGCTTGGTTGATAGTGATGTTTCTACCATCAATGTTCTACCCATTCTTAGAGTTTTTGATTTTGGTTTAGGTTTATTAGGTTTTAGGGTTTAGGTTTATTTTCTAAGTTACTTAGTTTCTTTAGGTTTAGGTTTAGGGTTTGAGGTTTATGATTTAAGGTTTATGGTTATCGTTTAGGGTTTAGGGTTTAGGATTTAGGGTTTTAGGTTTTATACTTTTGGTTTAGGTTTAGGTTAGGTTTAGCTTTAGTGTTTAGGCTTTAGGTTTAGGTTTTAACTTTTAGGTTTAGGTTTAGGATTATGGTTTAGGGTTTATGGTTTAGGTTTAGTTTTATAGTTAGGTTTAAGTTTAGGGTTTAGAGTTTAAGTTTTAGGGTTTAGGTTTAGTTTAGGTTTAGTTTAGGTTTAGGTTTAGGTTTAGGGTTTTGAGTTTTAGGTTTAGGTTTAAGTTTTAGGGTTTAGGCTTAGGGTTTAGGTTTAGGTTTAGTTTTAGGGTTTAGTTTAGGGTTGTAGATTTAGGTTTAGTTAGTTAGTTTAGGGTTTAGGGTTTAGGGTTAGGGTTTTTATTTTTTATTTTTTATTTTTTTTTAAATTAAGTAAATTGGTAGGTTTAGGTTTATTTAGTTTATTTAGTTTATTTAGTTTATTTTTAATTTATTTTAGTTTATTTTATTTTATTTGGTAATATTTAGGTTTATTTTTTTTATTTAGTTTAGTTTATTTATTATTTATTTATTTTAGTTTATTTTTAGGTTTAGGTTTAGATTTATGTGTTTAGTTTAGTTTTTTTATTTTATTTTTTTAGGTTGAGGTTTTATTAATTTTTTTTAGCTTTAGGTTTAGATTTTTTATTTTATTTTTTTAGGTTTAGGTTTTTTTTAGTTTTTATTTTAGGTTTTTTTAGGTTTTATTTTTTAGTTTAGGTTTATGTTTATTATCAATTTATTTTATTTTATTTAGTTTAAGTTTAGGTTTAGGTTTTATTTCTTTTAGTTTATTTTATTTTAGTTTAGCTTTAGATTTATTTTACTTTTATTTTAAGTTTAGTTTTTTTTCAAGGGTTTATGTTTTATTTTTATTTATTTTTAGGTATATTTTTTATGTTTAGGTTTTTATTTTATTTTATTTTAGGTTTATTATATTTTTATTTTAGGTTTAGTTTTTATTTTATTTAGGTTTTTTATTTTTTTAGTTTAGTTTATGTTTTTATTTATTTTATTATAGTTTAGTTTTTATTTTTTATTTTTATTTTTTATTTAGGTTTAGGTTTTGGTTTTAGTTTTAGTTTTAATTAATTATTTATTTTATTTTATTTTTATGTTTTATTTAGTTTAAGTTTAGGTTTTGAAGGTTTAGGGTTTTTTAGGGAAATTAGGGGAATTTTATTGCCACAAAGAAAAAGTACAAAGTCCTTAAAGGGGGTAAATCTCTAAACTAATCAAGAGCTACAATAAATCTAAGAGATAAACCCCTAACTATTACAATATAAAAAAAATAAAAGTAAAAGTAAAACCAAATAATAATTGATCCATGTGTGCAATGACAACATCCACTAGGTCCTTCGATACTGCAAGATTCTTCCAACCTATAAAAGAAATCACATATTAATGAAAGGATGAGTATAATTAAGCAAGCATAAAGTATGATGAGCAAAGAAAAGCAAAGTAAAGAAAAGGGGCTCATACAATCATCTCAGATCAACACTATATGTAAGCATCCAAACTTAGAAGAAGGGTTACGATTACATATAGTGCTACCGATAAGAAGAAGAAATGAAACATCAAGGCCATTATTGCCATACCTCTTGTCATCCATCCATCTTGGAAGGCTACAAACTCTTCCAAGCAGACATAATAATAACCACAAAGCCACCAAAATAAATAAGCCCAATAAAGCGAAAGTCAACCAACCATCGGGGACAAATGATCTGAGAAACACCACCACCACCAAAGAGGAATAATAACATCAAGAAAGCATCATGACCTTAACAACACAAACTAGAAAAACCAAGACCAAAAAGAAAAAAAAAAGAGCTCATGTCCTCCACAAGCAAGCGGGAAAAGGATCACCAAACCAAAAGGAAGGCGCGAGAGAGAGAACCATAGTAGAGCGGACAGTATGTCACCAATAGAGCGAAAGAAAGGCCAAACACCATCCAACCATCATGAAAATAGCCAACAAACCCGGTTAACCAACATAGCCTACCACCACCACAGTAGAAAATCCAAATTGAAAAGACCAATAGCATCCATCATGCAAAACCACCCAAGATAACTAGGAAAAGTGTAGAACAAAAGAAATAAACCCAAACTAGCAAACAACAAACCTAATTCACAAAAGAAGAAATAACGGTCAACAAATAACCTCCACCTTACCAAATCAATCCAAAATTAGACCACCAACCCCTCCGATCTACCAATAGAAGCGGATAAATAGCCAAATAACTAGCCAACATAGCCACCACCCACCCTGACAAAAAATCCAACTTAGTTAAGGAAGCAACCAGCTCAGAGATATGGAAAACCCCATATAAAAAATAGCAGGCAAAGCCACAACCCAAATGAAAGTCATCAAAAATAACCAAGCAACAATAATCATCCAGCCAGGCAAACAACATCCACTAGGCTGAAAAAATCAAAATAACCTAGGCAGAAAAAAATAGGAACCAAGCAAACTAACCCCAAAGCAATAGCTCAAAATAAACCTAGAATAGGCCCAAGTGAAAATAAGCAAATGGCCACAACAGGGTTTAACAAAGGGAACCAAAAGCAATGGCTCATCAAAACTAAAAAAAAAAAAGAAAATTATAATAATGAGATAAGACAATCAGTGTTATCAGATTGACCAAACCCCTAAAAGTTTAGGCAAATTTTGATTGTAAAATAAAGTGAAATCAATTAAGTTGGCACCTAAAGTAGCCAAGAAATCAGCAAAAGCATTACCTTCATGAAGGATATGGGAAAGTTTATAACAAACTTGAGAAAGAAGATTTTCAGAATGATTGAGAAGATATAATAAAATAGCATTTCCTATTCTATTAGAGTTTAGCATGTCAAAAAGCAAGAGCACATCAACTTCAATCCAGATGTTGAGGAAACTTTTATTCAAACCAATTTCAATAGCTTTATTGATAGCCATAAGCTCCATAGATAACAGGACATGCTTTGATAGGATAGGGAAAAACACAAATGACATTACCTTTAGAATTTCTAAGAATACCACCACAACCATATTTATTTAGAGTAATAGAACCATCCATATTCACTTTAATCAAATTTTCTTTTGGGTTTGATCCAATGGATAATCCTAGCTCTTTTATAAGAATCAATATCAGGCAGAATGATACCCAATATTTTAGCCACAAATTTATAGCCTCTAAAATGAATGTTACTAATAAGATTGGCATTAAATAGAGCTTGAATTTTTTTGTTTGGATCTAGCCGGATCCTGTTATGGCTTATAGGAATACCATAATATTTAGCAATTTTTTTGTCCATCCAGATAAACCATATAAGGGTAATAGCAACTAGAACTTTTATATGACCTTTCATAATTTTTTGGAAATAGACTTCAAGAAGTTGGTATATGCAAAGATTGCCATGAAAGTAGTTGGTATTAAACAAATCATCTTACCATAACCGTAATTTAAAAGAAATAGCACCATTGACAAACACATGATTAACATTTTCAATATGAAAGCAACAATAGCACTTTGAAGGAAAATAAAACCCTTTATTCCAGAGCAAAAAGTCCACAGGGATAAATTTATTCAAAATCCTCCAAGCTAAATCGAATGAGAAATGGTTCCAAAGTTTAATGAAAATATTAGCGGAGTTTTGCTTATCTCTAATAAAATTTCGAACCTCTTTAAGAACAAAATCACCATTGTAAGAAAGCTTAAAGAGAATTTGGTCAAGTTTGTTAGAGAAAATAAGGATATTTCTAAAGTTATCTAAAGAGAAATACAGATATAATTCTCAAGTTTATTTTCATTCCGAGTGTTATTATGCTAAAAAGAGTTAACTTTGATAGCTTGATGAGTGGGTAGATAAAGAGATTCAATAGAGCCATTTCCAATACAATTGTCTTGCCAAATAAAGAAGAATGGAATGAATACCCCAAGATATTAAGGGTTCAACAACTCATTTAATGAAGCAAAGCCTTTTCCAAACTAGAGACTCACCAAATTTATAAGCATAGATAAGAGGGTGTTTACCTTGGCAATATTTTTCATCAAAAAATTATCCCAATGGCTATCATTCTTTCTAAAATTCCACGAGCTTATGAGAGAAGCCGTAATAGCTTCACAATCGGTTTACAAGACCACCTTCACCCAAGGGACCACAACATTTATGCGAAGTCCAATGCATTCTTTTAGTAGATTATTGGATCCCCAAAAAAAATTATTAAGCAAGCAATCAATTCGATAGAGTAGCATTAGTGGGGATAATAGTTTGAATCAAATAAAGAGGCTTTGAATTGAGAGTGCTTTTAAGAATAGTGACCTACCACCAAAAGTAAATGAAATTCTAAACATATATTTTATTTAAAATTTTTGAATTAACACATCAAAAAATGGGATCATTTTGGACATTTAAAAAAAGGAGCACCTAAGTACTTAAGAGGAAGGTGTTGGTGTTTAAAGTTAGTGATATGCAGGATTTGATTAATTTTATTATTGGAGATGCTTGGAGAAGTATTAAAACAGCTTTTGTTATCATGGATAGATAGACCAATTTCTCTACCAAATTTATTTTAAAAAAATCTTGAGATTCTTGATATGATGAATAGTAGCATGGCTGAAAATAATGAAATCATCTACAAAGCTTAAAAGAGAAACAAGAAGACCACCAAGAGCTCTATAATGCATACTAGGATTGTTTAAGAATAGATCATTGATGTTTCTAGAAAAGTACTTAGCAACAATAATAAATAAGGCAGGAGATAGAGGATTCCCTTATCTTAGGCCATGGGAAGTAGGAAAGAAGCTCAAGGCTTCCCCATTAAGCAAAATAGAAAACCAAGCATTATTAATACAATTTTTAATAAGAAAGATAAATTTATCAG
Organism: Cymbidium sinense; assembly: GCA_021442155.1. Taxonomy (NCBI): domain Eukaryota; kingdom Viridiplantae; phylum Streptophyta; class Magnoliopsida; order Asparagales; family Orchidaceae; genus Cymbidium; species Cymbidium sinense. The sequence goes on from CM038216.1 coordinate 97,642,972, forward strand.
AAAACCCAAATAAATTTAGAATATGGATAAGGAAATCCCAAGAGATATTTTCAAAAGCTTTGGTAATATCTAATTTGAATAAAATGTTGCCACCTTTAGTCTTAGCATCTAAATCATGAATTAGTTCTTAAGTAAGTAGAATATTATCGAAAATAGATCTATCTGAACAAAACCAATTTGGTTTAGAGATAATCCTATGAAGTAAAGGATTGAGCCTTGGTTGGTATTTTGGAAATCATCTTATTGAAGAAGGTGCAAAGACTAATAGGTCTAAAATCACTCCAATAGTCGGATTATGTTTCTTAGGTATGAGAGAAATATAAGTGCTAGAAAATATCTAAGAAAAGGATACCATTAAAAAATTTCTTTGAATTAACTAAAGGAGATGACTAAAATTTAGAACCTCTTTACCATTCTCTTGGTGAGGCAAGGTTCATCTCATACTTAAGAAAATAAACTCTTTGTAAAAATATATACTTTCAAAAGCACTTCTCAAATTAAAATTCACATGATAAAAGATCTACATTTAAAGATAACCAAATCTCATGAACCAATATCCATGATTGTTGCATGGAGGTTCTTTTCAAAATTTGAAATCAAATGATTTTAAAATCCATTTTCCAAAAGCACATATTTCAAAATAGTAATCTCCATTTAACACACTAAGCTTGTTGAATGAAGATTTTCAAACAAGATCGTGACATAAAATTGAAATTTCATTTAGCACATCCTACATGTTCTAAGTTGGAATTTCTCTTTTCAAAAGCAACATCACACACAAATATCCCATCTTTGAAAATTAGAAAGAGAAATATAATTGATTTCCATTTAACATACCTAAATTTGTTAAATGAAAGTCCCCTTTTCAAAATTACTAAAATTAAAACATATTTAAATTCCATTTGACATTACCAAATTTGTCAAATGAGAATTCACTTTTTCAAAATCAAAAGAAAATTGGATTCTACTTAACATACCATATTTGCTAAGTAGAGTTTCCTTTTAAAATCACAAATAAATCAAACACTTGAACTCCATTTGACATACCCAAATTTGTCAAATGAGAGTCCTACCTTTTCAAAATTGAAAACAAATTGAACTTTATTTAACATACCACATTTGTTAAATAGAAGTTCTCCTCTTTCAAAACAAAATAAAACAAACTCATCAAACACACTTGATCCCTACTTAATATGCCAAATTTGTTAAGGGTCTCATTTTTCAAAATACATCGAACACATTGGGCTTCACTTAGCATACCTAAATTTGCTAAGGGTCTCATTTTTCAAAATCAAATCAAAATACATCAAACACATTGGGCATCACTTAGCATACCTAATTTTGCTAAGTAAGGATCCCATTTTCAAATTAAATTCAACAAATCAAATGCATGACATATATCATCGTAAATAACAAAAAATGCTTTCAAAAATTGTTTTCAAACATGCACTTGAATCTCATTTAGCATAGATAAATTTGCTAAGTGAAGATTCCAAAATCAAATCAAAATAAATTAATTGACCCTCATTTAACATACCCAAATTTGTTAAATGAGGGTCCCAAACATAAAATCAAATTCAAATATGAGCACATGGAAGCATCAATTAAGTGCCTCTCCAAACATTTGAACCCCATTCAACATACCCAAATTTGTTGAATGTGGGTACTAAATTTAAATCAAATTCAAAGTCTCTTCTCCAAAAAAAAACAAAATTCAAAATCTCTCTAATATTTCAACCCCATTTAGCATACCTAAATTTGTTAAATGAGGGTTCCAATTCAACAATCAAATCAAGCTAACAATTCAAGTCAACAACATTCAAGCGAAGGTATGATATGGTTCTCTTTCCAGCAATGCAAAGATTGTAGCCGTCATGACAATCAGTAGAGATGATGTGGGAGACAAGAAGCCACATCTTCAGTTTGACCTACAATATGATTCTGAGTTTCCCTAACCAAAGGAGAAAGACCATAAAAGTTCCATCAAGAGGCAAGAATAAGATCAATAAGGATTTTTAGTATGTCTTATCCATTCTAGATAAGTATGACTCAAATGATTTGAATCTAATTTTGAAAAGAAGATAACTCTCAAAATGACAATCATAATAACAATCATAATCCATAAAATAGCTGATCTTGATGTCTTTAAGGATTCCAACTTCGGTAGATACCCCATTCTAAACTTTCGTGGTGTCACTATCAATAAAGAGTTTGAATCATCAGATCTAATAGAAGAAATTTTGGGCACCATAAAAGAGTAGGTAGACATCAATTCTACCTCTCTTTTAGAAGATATCACAGAAGCCAATTGCTGTAGTGGCAGGTTCCTACCACTTTGATCAACACCATAGGAAGAAAAAAACAGTCATTGAAAATAATCAAATTCTATATTGTTCTTAAGATACACCTCACAATCAAAATAAGGGCATCAAACATTAGAAGGTTAATCTTAAGGTCCTAAACTATCTTGGAAGGTTACCCACTAAGCTAAGAAGATAGAGAAGCTTTTGATTTGAACTTAACCTAATTCTTCCTTGCTCAGTTAGTGACAACCTCCTCAAGTCATACTCAATATAGAATATCCTATGGAAAGGAAAGATAAGAAATCCCCTCTAGAGAACACAATATAAACAAAGACTAAAAAAAGTAGAGAAAGGAAAAAATGAAACAAAAAGAGAAAAGAAAAAATGAAAAAAAAATGAATGAAAAAAAAGAGAAGAAGAGAAAGAAAAGAAGAAAAAGAGAAAAAGTAAAGCACTAATAATACACATTGACTCCAAAGGATAAATCAGGTGTATGAGGTGTAAATTTGAAGAAAAGGAGAGAAATATATATATATATATATATATATATATATATATATATATATATATATATATATATATATATATATATATATATATATATATATATATATATATGAAATAAATTTTGAGTCTACTTTTGACAAGTCTTTGGAGTAGATAGTAAAACAAAAGTTCTAAAAGGATAATTCATATGATATATATATATATATATATATATATATATATATACATTGACTCCAATTTCCACTTTCTCTCTTTCTTCAAGCTCAAAAGACGATTCAATAGTTGTAGATAAACCTTCAAATGAAGTAATTAAATCATCTTTTCTTAGTCTACCAAATTTTCTTAAAGAATTTAGAAGACTTTCAAGTAGAGGATACACTCCACAGTTGAGAAGAAAATTAGATCATCAACTGAGTTTTAAGGGATTAACCTCGAACATAAAGGTAGTCCACCCACCCTCCCAACATCCATACATGATAAGTTAGAAAGAAAATGCCAACGACTTGGTTAGGTTACTTTTGTAGTTTAAAGGCTGGTTTACCTAAGACCATAATGAAGTGCCCAATACATCTATAAAGGTAGCAGTCTATAAACTCAAAATTGAACCTATTGCTATTCTTACTTTGCAAACTATTGATCTGCTTATTTGAAGAAAAGATCTATTGATTATACATTCAAAGAAGGATGGACATTATGAAGATTTCGTTATGCATGTCTTGAAGATGAATCCACATTACCTATTTCAAATTTGATAGTAGACATAGCCTCTTTACATGCGTCTTCTTATTCGATGGGTCAAATGATGCTAGAGGATGAGAGGTCATTTTCACTTACAATTTCCATTGGAATTTATCATATAAGGTCATGCCTTTCTTTGGTCACCGGGTTAAAGAAAAGGAAGACCATCTTTATGATAGTAGTTGTCTTTGATTGGTTATGACACTACAACTTGAAGTTGAATCCCCAAAGTATACAATTAGGATGACTTTAGGGGAGTTTCTAACTTGTAGTAAAGCATCATGGGATAATAAGGATTGATCTAAAAGAGATTAAAGTGACATTAGAGATGCATCCTCCAAGATTCTACTTAATAGAGAGATTTCAATTAACATTGAATATTGATGGTTTAAACTCTTTCAAAGTTAGTCTATCTCAAAACTTTTCAAATCAAATTCTACTTTTCGATTATTGAAAGGCCAACCTTGGTGCTTTGAAGAATGGAAAGTAGTTTAAACCACTATGGTAAGGGAGCACCCAATGCTTCCAATCAACGGGTTCTATTTAAAGAAATACTATCCTTAAAATAATGTTTGAAAATATTTATCGTCAATAAAAATCCTATCTTTCCATTCATCAAATCCCTTCTTCATTGGAAGCATTTTTTTCTTATTTTGCGAATCCACCATGACTTGTTTAGGGTACGTGTAAGAGAACCCATCCTATCCTTCATCAACAGAAACACAAACTACATATGATTCTCTGGTGCTATTAAGATAGGTGTATAAGAACCTAAGAGGCATCATTTATTGAATAGTACAACTAAGTTAGGTGTAAGAGAACTTGAGCGACATCATTTCTTGGTGGAGTCACATTGCCCTTGTGGCACCATTTCATCCACTCTTTGATGTGTTTAAGGTAGGTGTAAAGAACCCAAGTGCCATCCTATCCTACATTAACATAACACAAACACATGAACAATACACATATTTTATCTCGGGCAACTTTGATGTGGGATAACGCCCCCCATGACCATCACTCATTGGCTGTTCTATGTTGGGCTGACGTGTTATCCTTCTAGTGTGTCACCCTAGTGGTCCTTTGTTCAGGAGGATGTAAATTTGCTATACTTTCCTTCTTAACTTGATCGTTGCACACTGATGAGTGCCTTATTCGCATGGTAGGTCTTACTGTGCGATCGGTACCTTCCTTCTTCTTAAACTAGCCATCATGAACTGACTTGGTTGAGCATATCTAACAAACCCACATATATGTCTTTTTTTCATGGGCTACTTTGATGTGGGATAATGCCCCATATGGCACTCACTCATTAGCTGCTCTAGGTCGGGCTGATGTGTTACCCTGCTAGTGCGTCACCGTAGTGTTCCCTTATTTAGAAGGATGTAAATCTACTATACTTTCCTTCTTGACTTGACCATTGCACACCGACAAGCATCGTGTTAGCATGGTAGGCCTTACGACATGGTCGGTAAGCTACCTTCATGTTGACTTCATTTAAGAGGATATAAATCTACTATATGCTTTCTTCTTGGACTAGCCATCGTGAACTGACTTGGTCGAGTAGAGGATTAGGTAAGGCCCCAGCGACACCTTTCTTCTTGACTACTTCAAGTCTAAGTCCAGTCCTTCTTTGTGACTCCTACTTAGTAGTCGCCCTTAGGTTGGGTTCAACTAGTTATGCCAATAATGGGTCACCCCAGTGGTTGTTCCTCACTTCAAAAGATGTAAGTCTGCTATGCTTTCTTCCTAAGTATAGCCGTTGCACACTGACGGGAAGCCCTAGGTCAGATAGCACCTGTCAAGCTGATGACAAACTATCCCGACAATCAGTTCAACTTTAGGGAGATATAAGTCTACATGCCTTCTTCCTAGACTAATTGTTGCACACCGATGGGAACCTTAGGTTGGTTGGTGTTCGCTATGCTGATAGTGACCCACCAGTGGATACACCACTAATGGTAGATGTAAGTCTACTACGCTTTCTCCTTGAGTTGGCTACCATACACCTATAGGCTTTCTTATTTACAGAGTCCAAGATAACACCCCTAGTGGTACCTCCCTTGTGGGCACTCTATTTGGCTCACATCCTTTTGACTCATTTAGACACAACGGGTTACTCTTTGGATTAGTCCCCATTTCCTATTAACCACCCCTGGGTTAGAGATCCTTCATGGATGCATAGATTCTCCCTTGGTCTAGTAAATCTAAGATAGGTCTAGTCCAACAAATAATATATATATATATATATATATATATGCTTGTGGATTAGGAATTATTGCCCCCTTACGGCACCTTTCCTAAGTAGGCATCTTATCTTTAGGGCAGTGTTAGCAAAACTCGCTATAGGAATCGCTGACTACTCATGAGTTGAGATAAGTCCCCCACAACACTTTCTCAATAGTCCCTTAGGTCAAGTTCAATCTATTCTGCCAACAATAGGTTACCTCGGTGGTCATCCGGGCTTTGGCAAATGTAAGTCTTCTATGCATTCTTTTCAGCAAGATTGTTGTACACTTAAGGGAGGCTCTAGGTCTATTCAATTTATTGCGCATCCAATGGGTCACCCCAGCAGTTATTCTTTACTTTGGAGATGTAAGTCTGCTACGCTTTGTCTAGCAAATCCATTGGACACTAAAAGGCACCCCTTAAGTTAGATTGTCCTACCCTTCGACCAGGAGACTAGCCCTTTGGATCGGTAAATCTAAGATAGGCCACGGCCGACATAGCCCCTTCTCAGTGTGGTCCATCGCACAGTGATGGGATCCATCAAAAGAAATTAAAACAAATGAAAATAAACTAATTCAAATTAAAAAAATCATTGAAATTAATGAAATTAATTTTAACTACTTTTGAGTTGACATAAGTCCCCTAGTGGCATTCTCTTAGTAGTCGCCATGAGGTCAGGTTCAATTTATTGTAGATCCAACAGATCACCCAAGTGGTTGATCCCAAGTTTGAAAGATGTAAGTCTACTATGCTTTCTTCCTAAGTAGCCATTGCAATCCAATAGGCAACCACTTAGATGGGATAGTCCTACCTTATGTCTAGTAGACTATCCCTTTGGATTCATAAATCTGAGATAGGTCAAGGCCGACATAGCTTCTTCTAAGTGGGTCCATCACACACCAGCAAGGTCCATAATAAACTAAATTTGAAACCAAGTGGAGTCAAATTAAAACATATTGAACAAACCAAACTTCTCCTTAGGGAGGCGCAAATCAAATTAATCTTTCCAGTGGAGCCATAAGAAATACCATCAAACTCTTATCCCAATGGTAGCCCAAACCTTCTTCCCTAGTGGAATGTTCACATTCCAAATCAATAGTAGATTATAGATTCTAATCTCCAGTGGATACACACCCAAACAAATCATATTCATAATCAAACTCAAATCCATATCCTCAGTGGATAGCTTGAACCTACTTCCTTAGTGGAAGGTTCACATACTCAGTCCCCCATGGATTCCATCTAGCTCTCTTATGCCCTTGGGATAAAGAGAGCTACTTTGAACTTAGATCGTGATTCTATCTACCTTTTGGGTTTAGGTATAAATCATTTTCATTAGTGTTTGCTCTTTTGATGTTGTTGATCACCTCGTTAATGCGATACATGTGGTGTGCCTTGTCACCACACCTATTGGGGTGGTCCTTTTGTTGACCTCACTTTTGGGTGAGTTTTCAACCTCCTCTTCTTAGATCAAGGAACCTAAACACTAAGGTTTCTTTAGTCATAAGACACTTCTAGAGTGGGTGAACACTTTACCTAGCCTAGAATTAGATGGGTTAATCATAGGATTAGGCCATGCCTTAGGGACTTAGAAAAATCAACTACCCTATAGCCTAAACCCAATCCATGTACACCTTTTTAAATTCAATTCAAATCTAAATTTCTAACCAAACCTCAAACTCAATTTCAAATCCAAGTCCAAACTCAATTACACATGATAGAAACTCAAGATCAAACCTAAACTTGAAATCTTTCCCAAGCTCTTTAATCAACCTTCACAAACTTAGCCAAATTTCCAACCAATTCAATACAAACTCAATTTATTTTCTTATAAATTAATTGTACCTTCAATTATCTTCTCAAATATAAATGAAATATAAATTCAAATAGCCAAAACCAAATCCAAAATCAAATCAAAACTCAATTTAAACCCTTTAAGCCATTTCCTTGAACTTGGCCAAAAAGGCCATCTAAATTAAGCCAAAATCAATGGATTTTCTCATGAATCAATCATTCCTTCAATCATCTATCCAAATATAAATGAAACCTACAATCATCTAGTCAAACCAAAATCAACCCAAGTCAAACCCAACCTAGCCCATTTGACTTGAAATATTCAAACAAACCAAAACTCATTTGAATCCAAACCAATTGTAGTTGAATTTATATATCAATCTTAAATCTATATATAAACTCAACTAAATCAAGCCAACTAAATCCAATTGGTTCACTTGACCCAAAGTGGCCAATTTGACCTACATGAACCAAAATCCAATTCAATCCAAATCAAAGTGAATTAAGCCAATCCAAACTTCATGTCATGATTGTTGATCACCCTAGGATGATCAATTGATATAAATTGGGTCAAACCAAGTCAACCCTTTAGCCTATATAAACCCAAACTAGCCAAATTGTAACTTAAGCTAAATTCATTGAAACCAATGATTTAAATCAACCCAAAATCAATATTTAAACATAGCTTGACCTTCAATGAGCTAAACTAGCCTTTGGTTATTGACCCAAGTTAAACTAAATTGACATAAAGGGTAAAATTAGACTAAACCTAAATTAAATCAAACTAAAGCATACAATCCTCTCCAAATAGTAATATGAACTTGACCTAATCTTTAGTTTGACCCTATTTCACTAATTGGTCAACCCTATTTTGATTATGACCCAAATGGGTCAAATTGAGCCAAACTAACCAAATGAACTCCAAATGAAATGAAATTTGGTCCAACTCACTTTTGACTCATTTCAAATCTGCCTAAATCAAATTCAATATCAAATGACCACTCTACCTTTGGGCTAAGGGTATAACATAAGATAAAACACCCAAATAAATTATCATTTCTCTTCCTTGGTCACTTGACACTCATTGATTGGTCCACCTAGGCTCTAAGGACACTGTCCAACCTAACCCAAGATGTGGTTGGGTCTTCCATGACTTATGGGGAGGTGAAATTACGTCCCCTCCATCATTAAAACACTTGGAATGAAGGACCTCCACTTTTTTTTGCTAGGACCCACTTGTCCTTCATAGCAGTCACCTCCTATTCCTTGGGCATCCAAATTAAGCCACCTAAGGAGAATCCCAACCACCTCAAAAAAGGACACCCACTTGGAGCCAAAAGTCACCATGAATGAGGTGATTTTTGGCCATTGTAAGGAGATAGAAAAAATAGAGGTAAAAAGTCTTGCTCACACACTCATTTCACTCTACTAGAGCTCCTAAACCAACTAGCAACCTTTCCCACTTGGTTTTTAAGTAAAAGCCATCAAAATCAACTAGATTCTGGTGAAGAAGTGGCAACCATTAGTGGATACTTTATTCTAAAGTGAAGTAAGAGCCCAAACCCATTCTAAAGCTTCTTCATCCACTCAAGAGCATGCTGATCATCACCACCACCAATCAATCACGGTGAGATAATTTTCAAAAACTGTAGTCGGCCTTAGGTTCTTTTATTTGTAATGGTTTTTGCTCAATTTTAGAATTTTCTTTATATTACCCTTGCATTTTTTTATTTTACATCATCCCCATGCATTTGGAGTGATTTTCGGAGTAGATTGATAGAAAATCAAGCCTAAAATGAAGTTTTTCATTCAATTTCTTTACAAGAATCACAAAAATCCTACCTGGAATAGTGTTCTATCCATTTCTTGTGCTAGATTGCTTAACAACCATTCGAACTCCCATTCAGGGAGATGGACAGTTCTGATTGTGCGGATCTCACAGCTCTAATTAATGGATCATGTGGCTCAGATCATGCAGATCGTGTGTATTGATCTGGACTGTCTGATACATGATTAGATGGTCAGATTTGATCTATGCATATTCTCACTCATCTGTGGTGGCATCGCTCCCCGGTCACGCATTAATACATGCCATGGTCAGTCGACCCGTAGCACTAGGTTAAGTAAGAAATTAGGGATTTTATGCTTTTTAAAAATTAATTAAAAACACCTAAAATGTCAAAAATTCACAAAAAAATAAAATACTTAACTAAAAATTGAAGATAAAAGCTCGTTGGATTTATCTTTTCGAGACGAATCCAATGAATCCAAAAGCCCTAAAATTTACAGAATATTATGAGCTTAATTTAAGCTTCAAAGAAAATCAAATTTCATTAATTAAACTATAAAGGCACATCAAATTGATTTGAAATTCTCTTAGATAAAAATTGAATGAAAAATCTACCTTCCATTAAAATTTCAAGTCAAAAGGATTTATGAATTAGAAGATATTGCATTCTGAAGTTCAAATAGATAAAATAAATTAATAGACTTTATAAAAATCATGGAAAATCATTTAAATCAGCTGAAACTTTGGAAAATTATAACAAATCATAGAAAAATCATAAAAATGCAAGTAATAATTTATTTTGAAGGTATTTAAGAGGAGATTCAATTAAAATTGATCCCAATTAATTTTGAATAATAATTAAGGCTTAATTTAAGTTTAATTAAAGAAATAATTAGCTTAATTACTCTCTAATTACCTAAGTAATTAATCCCAAACTTTTGAGGTTGATTAATGGGATGACCTGTGTCCCATAATTTTCTTGGTATTTATTGCTTGGTTAATTAGGAAATTGGTTATCTTAACCTTAATTACTTTCCTAATTAATTAGGCAATTAATTAATATTCTAAATAGTAAGAAAATCATTAATTAAGCTTTCTAATCATTGTGAAATAGTGAATGGGCATGTTGAATGAGATTAAGACCTCTTTCCCAATCATTTCCCTAAGTCCATTTCACTTGAATAGAAATTAATTTATTTGGGATTAATTGATGGTTTAATTCATTAATTAAATTGATTAATAATTAATATTTCAAACTATAATCACATGGAATCTTAATTAATCAATTCATTGGTAGATCTTTAGGTGTTCAATATCCTAAAGACATTTAAGGAAATTATGGTTAACCCACATGTGTGGGAAAACCATGAAAGTACTTAATTAAGTTTCTTAACTTAATAATCACTAATGTGAGCCAATTGCATTAGACCTCTTTCATTTCTTAGGTTCATTGCTGATTTAATTTTCAATGTATGCACATATATGTTGGATCATAATTACTTAGTTAATTAAATTAAGGCAATATAGGTAAGGGTTAATTAGTGTATTTAATGCATAGTACAACCTAATCAACCCATAAAATCAACTGAATTACTTTTCATTAAACCAAATTAAATCAAAAACATGGGAATGGGTTAGGATCAACAAATTTTCTCTCATTTCTTCAAGATAAATCAAATATGAAATTGAAAGTGATAATTAAAAAGTGTTGGTTTTCTTTAAATGCTTTTATTTGATTTGATTGTCCTTAGGAATTAATTTAATTGAATGAAATCACATGTTTATGCTCATTCATTCCTTTTCAATCATGTTAAATGTTGTATGTCATTTGAAATCACACATTCATATTTTCAAAATTAATTAAGTCAAATGGGTTTCCTTTATGTCAAGCTTGCATGTGTTGATTTAATTTATAATATGTGTGGCTATTATCACTATTAAATCCAAACATATTTTCCAAAGCTTATAAATGAATGGTTACATATGCTATGAATGTAAGTTATAAATACATAGGAGATGCATGTGATTATAGCTTAAATGTATGAAGTGAAGCTCTTTTCAGTTTATTCATGTATTGATTTATGTAAGTGAGAATGTTAATGGGTATATAGTCTAGACATCCCAAAAATATGAGGCTTTAGTTAGCCCCAAGGAGGTTATTTGATTAGCTCACTTCCCTAGTTTAACAATGGCACGTACTCCATTTGATTTCATTCTTATGTATTTCAATACTAAAATTTGGATGAGGCTTTAATTCATATACATAAATGAATCAATCAAATTAAATATCAATTTTTTGCATGATTTTCATTCTCCAAATTATGAATACATGTGTATGTATCTAAGAAAAGTGGTATATAGTATGGACATTCTGGGACTATGAGGCTTTAGCTAGCCCTAAGGAGGTCATTTGATTACCTCACTTCTCAGGTTTAACAAAGGCTCATACTTGCTTATGTCTTTTATACATACATGTGTGTATTTAATTAGAGAATGGTAATCCTTACTTTTTTAAAAAAATACATGCATTTGCAATTGTTCAAGTGATTGAATTAATTGATCATGTGATTTGGAGCTCTCTTTCTTATGTTCATGCATGTAAATTTACATATGGATTGAATGTAATGGTATATAGTCTGGATATACCGAGAATATGAGGCTTTAGCTACAGCCAAGGAGGTCATTTAATTACCTCAATTCCTTGGATAACAATGACACATACTTGTTTAATTTCATCCTATGTATTTTTTGCATAAGAATTTAGATAGAGCCTTAAATTAATATGAAAAAATAATTCAATCGAGAGAAGAAATATAAAGCTTCAAATGTACATACTCACATCCATCATTCAAGTATGCTAAAACATATTGTATGTGTAGGTATACTTAAGACTTAATCATATGCATGTTACATGTGATGGAGAGGAATGATTTAGCATGTCATGTGATAGTATTTCAATTATATTAATCTTAAGAAGCATTTCACATTGAATATAATTATTTAAAGAGAACTAAACTTAGGATTAATCTAAAATGTGTAATAAGCCATTCACTAAAGAGAACTAAATCAAATTAATAGGCTTTAGAAAGTGGTTTAAGGTAGGGATGAAAAGGCCAACCTCTTTTCTTCTCTTTACAACACTTAGTTGCTAAGTGTAGGTTATATGAAACAAAAGAAAACATAAATTAAAACTTGCAAATTAATTAAAGAACTTGAAGTGAAACCACCCTTTAAGTTGAATCTTTCTACACTTAGAAAATCTTAACTCTAAAGCCTAGTTAGGACATACCACACAAGCCTTAATACACACACATTAGATTAAGTCACCACTTCTAGCCTTATGTTAGGACGGTGCATGGTGTGATGTATGTTATATTTTGTGATGTATTATTTTAGACTAGATGTTAGGGTGTATGTTTTATAGACTAGATGGTAGGTCATGATTAGCCTGATCATATTTTCTGTAAGGGATTATGTTTAAGGGATCACTTAAAAAAATATAAATGCTCTCTTTGCAGGTTGCTTAAGCCCCTAAGCATAATCCATGTTAGGATAGATGGGCTTTTGATATAGGTGTTAAGTCCAAATTATAAATATAATTTCATGGGTTGTATGTGTCTTTATAACACTTATCTTATAGGTGTAGTTAGATTTACTTTTCTATTTTTAATGTAATTTTACATTAGAATTAGGATTAGTGCTATGGGGATGATAAGGATGAGCATTAGAAGGCTTATCATGGAGGCCATGTGAAGCCTTTGAAGTGGAGGAAACCAAGTCAAAGAAGAAGGAAGATACATGAATACATGAAGACCCCCCATAGTATTTATCATTTGTAAATTATAAATTATTCTTTTATGTACCAGTTGTATAAGGGTAGGGCTCGGCTACCCATTTTTTTTTTGAGTTGTATGGCGGCACCCAATCGCATTGTCCTGTTATTCTTTTACATTAGCTATAAAATTTGTTTGATGTTGTGTTTAAAGTGCACAATTAGGATGGCATGCTTTTCTTAGTTTATTTATTTGTTTGATGTTTGAATGTGTGGCCTTGAATGCAATTAGGCTCTTAGAAAAAATTAAACTTTCTGCCCAACTACAACTCATAACTAAAGTTTTAAACAATTCATAACCTCACATAAAGCCTATGACAAGAATCAAGATAATTAAAAGATTTAGTAACCCCTTAGCTGAATGTTGAATGGCCAACAACATGCACATCATATTATTTCACTCTTTAAAAAAAAAGGGATTTCCATCCTTGCAAGATAGGGGAATGCTTGACCTGTGAGGGCATCCTTTGTATTGGAAAACATCCGTTTCTTATTGATTTAGACAACAACCTTATTTTCTCATGCATGTAGGTATCATAAATCGAAAGCCTTTGTCAAAATGAAGTGTCAAAATAAATAAAATTTGAAAAGATGTTACATTAGACTAAGTCATATGCTCATACCACTCATGCTCTAGTCTCTTAAGGAGTGGGTTTAAGGACTTTAGTTTCTTTCTAATTAAACAACAGTCTAATTAATCTTGCTTATTATATGACCGGACTTCTTAGATTTAAAGCATAGGTGGTGTTAGCTAGCTGCTACTCCAGATGGTTGTAAGTTTAGCGGTTGGATGGTTTATCCTCTCTTATGGAGTTAAACTATATGCTTATTTTCACTTAGATTTAGGTTGTGCTTTAGCTTATCCTAAAGCTACCTATATTTAGGATCCAAGGTGGTTGTTTCTTTTGGGGTATAAGCATAAATCCTCACCCCTTAGGCATCTCCACAATCATGTGTTGTTGGATTACAAGTCCTAACTTTATAATGAAATGTCAACTTTAACAAAATTGATCTTCTCTTCAATTTCAAAATTCTAAAGTCCAATTATAGGATAGGTGGAAATGCTCACTAGGTTTCCTAGTATCAAGAGCATTCCCTACTCGTTTCCTTTAGCTTTGATAATAAGTCTTCTCCTTGAGTTTTCCTATACAAATAATCCTTTGATAGTCTAGCCTTCAAATCTTTTGAGACTTTAATTACTACTTTAATCGAGAGTATTCTTAAGGGAGTCACATCCCTTAGGATGTAATTAACTATGGAGGCTTGCCTCCATAAGGAACTTAACAAACTTGGCTTAATATAAATGCTACATTACTTTTCCATGTAAAGTAGAGGAAAGATCTTTGGTACATTCGAAGACCCATCATGCCTTAAGAGTCCTTATTAGGTGATTAGGTCCATTATAGGGTAATGATTTCTATCTTTTGAGATAGTGCATCTTTTCTTAATGTCATACCCGATCATTTCAATAAGTACCCCCTAAGATCTGTGTGGTGTCCCACATCTCAAAAATAAACACCACACACACCAAGTTTTTTGAGACATAACTGATGACATAGATAAAAAATGAGCATGCACAGAGCAAATAAAAAATCCTAGATAACTTGAACCATCTCCACTGTAAAGACACAATTATATAAGTAGCAAATCAGATCGATCATTCTTCAATTTCTCCAGTTCCCATTAGAACCATCTCGGCCTCTCAAGTAGCGGGATCGACCATTATATCCTTGATCTCTCCCTCCACCACCACCACGGCTGTAACCTTCATCGCTCCTCCCACTTCCATAACCACCACTGCTCTGACCACCACCTCCATATCCACTAGCACCTCTAGATCCCCCACCACCATTGTGATAATCGCCACCTCCACCTTTGCCTCCACTGCCAGATCTAGACTGAGCCTTATTAATTGTGATGTTCTTGTCGTCAAGGTTCTGCCCATTCTTAGGGTTTAGGTTTGGGTTTAGGTTTATTAGGTTTTAAGGTTTAGGTTAATTTCTTAACTTATTTAGTTACTTTAGGTTTAGGTTTAGGGTTTAGGGTTTAGGGTTAGGGTTTAGGGTTTAGGGTTTAGGGTTTAAGGTTTTAAGTTTTATGCTTTTAGGGTTTAAGGTTTAGGGTTTAGGTTTAGTGTTTAGGCATTAGGGTTTAGGATTAATTTAGGGTTTAGAGTTTTAGGGTTTATTATTTAGGGTTTAGGGTTTAGGGTTTAGGGTTTAGGTTTTACAGTTTGTGTTTACGGTTTAGGGTTTAGGGATTAAGGTTTTAGAGTTTAGGGTTAGTTAGGGTTATTTTGGGTTTAAGGTTTAGGGTTTAGGGTTTTTTATGGGGGAAAGTTAGAATTTTATTACAATGTCCTTAAAAGGGGTAAAGCTATAAGATTCAACTACTCTTTGAGATACAAGAAACTTAAAGAGCTAAACTCACATTTAAGTACATTAGAAAAAGAAAAGAAAATAAAAGAGCAAATTCAATAGCTAAAAATTATAAGAGAAGAAGACACAGAGTAAGACTAAAATAAATGCTTAAAATAGTAAAAGGATGAGTCAGCAGTAGTTCATGATTCCTTTGAGAAAGTAAGATAAGCAAGATCCACAACAATAGCACTTAGGTTGAGTAATGACCATTCCTCTCAAAGTTCAACCATAAGAAATATGCAAAACACTACAAAGGCAAAGTCATAGCTAAAAAGGATAAGGATGGAGAGAGGAAAAGGATAGAGCTGAGAAAGAGAAGGCTTAGGCTCAATTCGGATCATCCCAAGGGGCAACAATACATATGAGCATCCAAACTTTATAAAGAAGGATTACAATCATATGTAATGCTACTAACTAGAGAGAAGAGGTGAGTAACATCAAAGCCATCTTAGCCAGCATACGTGTTACATGTAAACATCCAAGGCTAGGAGTCTGTAGAGTTCCAGATCCAGCACCATTAAACAAAGAGCAACCGGCCAACAGCTAGCAAGCATCCAAACCATCAAAGGAAAACCACAACAGACTAATCATAATAACCTAGAGAGAGGCTAAAACAAACAAAAACCATTATCCAAATACCCATCCAAGCTCAAACCAAGGAAAACCAAAACCAGCCATCATCAAGCACTAGACCCATGCCAATTAATAGAGAAATAGCCAACAAAACCAAGATAGGAGCCCTCAAGATAAAGTATCAACTAGTAGCAGTCATCAAGCTAAACTAGGGTGACAAACCACAAATGACTAAACAGGTCGCAAATTAAACCATCAACTGAAGGAAACATAAGATGCAACTAGTGAAAATCACCAAAAGATAAAATAGCCACACAAAAGAAGGCCAAAGGCTGCCACCAACCACCCGATACCAAAAAGTCCAATCCAAAAGGATCAACAAAGGTTTGATCAACATAGCAAAAGTATCCAACAAATTGTCCAAGAAGAAGGAACATACCAACAAGAAAAAAATCAAGCAACCAAGATTCCAAGGATAACTAAAAGTCCTCCAACCAAACCAGCTAAGTAAAATAGCCATAAGGAAACCACCAGAGAACATCCCATCATAAGTAGCCAACAAAGGAATCATCCCCAATAGCCAAGGAAAAGTATAAAACCAACATAGCACCACACAACAGAGGTCCAAAAGAAGCACAACCACCATCGAAAGGCAATTACAGTAGCTAGCTAGGACCACTGAAAAACTAAACTGCCCCAGTAAAAAAAAGACTAACCTGATAGAAAGCATAATAACAACATAAAACTTGCTACAATTAACGCACCCAACAGAGGCTAATACTAGAAGAATAACCAAACACAAAAGAATGGTAAAAGAATGATCCAGCAATAAACAATAAAGAACTGGGAGGTAATCCCCAAAAATGTAGCCAAGAAACTCTCCAAAATAAAGCCTAGAAAGGCAACAACCAATTGTAGTTCCCACTAGGAAGGCCACCCATCCAACCATGAAAAACCAGCAAAAAGTAATTCAAGTTCAAGAGGAGAGGCAACAAAACAAACCGTGCAAAAAATAGAATAAAGCTAGAGTGGAAAACATGTCATCCACTAACAACCAGAGTAATAAAACAGAGAAGATAGTAGCCACCAAACTAAAAAAAACCTAACCAACCTAAGTTGGAAAGATAAGAATCACCAAGCCAACCCAAAAGTAAGAGGTCAAAAACATAACCCAGCTCAAGCCAAAATGTAAAAATAAGTTTAGGGTTTTTGGTTTAGGTTTTAGGATTTAGGGTTTAGGGTTGAGGGTTTAGGGTTTAAGGTTTATAGTTTAGAATTTAGGGTTTAAGGTTAAGGTTTAGGTTTTAGGGTTTAGGTTTTAGGCTTTAGTGTTTAGGCTTTAGGGTTTAGGGTCTTGAGGGTTTAAGTTTAGGGTTTATGGTGTTTAAGTTTAGGGTTTAGGTTGTAGGGTGGTTTAGGGTTTAGGTTAGCTTAGGGTTTAAGATTTGGGGTTTATGATTTAGGATTTGGGGTTTAGGGTTTAGGGTTTAGGATTTAAGGTTTAGGGTTTTAGGGTTTAGGGTTTAGAGTTTTAGGGTTTAGGGTTTAGGGTTTAGGGTTATAGGTTTTAGATTTAGGGATTAGGGTTTAAATTTTGGATTTAAGTTAGGGTTTAGGTTTAGGTTTAAGTTTTAGGTTGTTAAGGTTTAGGTTGTTGGCTTAGTTTAGGGTTTAGTGTTTTTAGGGTTTAGTTTTGGGGCTTTTTTAAATTTATTTTAAAATTAAGTAGTTTATTTAATTTAGTTTATTTTTTATTTATAGTTTATTTTATTTTTTTATTTAGATTTTTTTATTTTATTTAGTTTAGTTTATTTATTTTAGGTTTTTTTTATTTTAGTTTAGATTTTTTTTTTAATTTAGTTTATTTTTAGGTTTAGGTTTAGGTTTATGTTTATTTTTTAGTTTAATTTTATTTTAATTTAATTTTTTAGGTTTAGGTTTTATTTTTTATTTTTAAGTTTAGGTTTAGGTTTTATTTATTTTTTTTAGGTTTAGGTTTTAGGTTTTTATTTTAGGTTTATTTTCAAGTTTTATTTTTTAGTTTAGGTTTAGGTTTATTTTTAGTTTATTTTATTTTATTTAGCTTAGGTTTAGGTTTAGGTTTTATTTATTTTAGTTTAGTTTATTTTAGTTTAGGTTTAGGTTTATTTTATTTTTATTTTAAGTTTAGTTTTTATTTTATTTAGGTTTTTTATTTTTTAGTTTAATTTAGGTTTTTATTAATTTTATTTTACTTTAGTCTTTATTTTTTATTTTATTTTTTTAGGTTTAGGTTTAGGTTTTAGTCTTAAGTTATTTTATTTTTTATTTTATTTTAGTTTAGGTTTTTTTAAAATTTTTATTATTAGGTTTTATTTAGTTTAAGTTTAGATTTTTAGCTTTTTAGAGTTTAGGGTTTAGGGTATAGGGTTTGGGGTTTAGGATTTAGGGTTTAGGGTTTAGGGTTTAGGTTTTAGGGTTTAGGGTTTAGGGTTTATGGTTTTATGATTTAGGGTTTAGGTTTTAGGTTTTAGGGTTTAGGATTTTTAGGGTTTAGGGTTTAGGTTTTAAGTTTACGGTTTAGGTTTTAGTTTAGGGTTTAGGGATTTTGGTTTTTTTTAACATAGAATAAATTCAGACTCAACATTTTTGTTTTTTGATTTCATGAACCAAGTAATACACCATATTTTCTAAGACACAAGCGATGATAGATAAAAAATGAGCACGTATAGACCAAATGAAAAACCCTAGATAATTAGAACCATCTTTATTGTAAAGACATAGTTTCATAAGAGTCGGATAAGCCATTCTTGGTTCTCAGTTCCCACAGACCACCTTGGCTCTCAGTAGCGGATCCACCATCATATCTTGATCTCTCCCCTCCACCACCACCACGGCTATAACCTCCATGCTCCTCCCCTTCCATAACCACCCTTGCTCTCCCCTCCATATCCACCCTCACATCCCCACCACCACTGCAATAACCATTTCCTCCCATTTAGGTTCTACCCATTCTTAGGATTTAGGTTTATTTTTAATTAATTTAGTTACTTTATGTTTGAGTTTTGGGTTTGGGGCTTAGGGTTTAGGGTTTAGGGTTTAGGGTTAGTGTTAAGGTTTTAGGGTTTAGATTTTAGGGTATAGGGTTTAGGGTTTTGGGTTTTAGGTTTTATATTTTTCAGGTTTAAGGTTTAGGGTTTAGGTTTAGGGTTTAGGGTTTAGAATTTAGGGCTTAAGGTTTTAAATTAAGAATTAGGTTTAGGTTTATTTAGTATATTTAGTTTATTTTTATTTATTTTAGTTTACTATATTTTTATTTTATTTAGGTTTATTTTTTTATTTTTATTTAGTTTAGTTTATTTATTTTAGTTTAGATTTTAATTTAACTTTATTTTTTAGGTTTAAGTTAAGATTTAGGTTTATTTTTTAGTTGAGTTTTATTTTTATTTTATCTTATAGATTTAGATTTTATTTTTTATTTTTAGTTTTAGGTTAGGTTTTTATTTTATTTTCTTAGGTTTAGGTTTTAGGTTTTTATTTTAGGTTTATTTGTAGGTTTTATTTTTTAGTTTAGGTTTTTTTTATTTTTAGTTTATTTTATTTTATTTAGTTTATGTTTAGGTTTAGGTTTAGTTTATTTTAGGTTTAGGTTTAGGTTTTATTTATTTTAGTTTAATTTATTTTAGTTTAGGTTTAGCTTTATTTTATATTGTTTATTTAATTTTTAATTTAGGTTTAGGTTTTTTTAAGATTAGCTTTTCAATTTTATTTTTTATTTATTTTTAGGTTAATTTTTTAAGTTTAGGTTTTATTTAGTTTTTATTTTATTTTATTTTAGGTTTATTTTCTTTATTTTACATTTAGTTTTTATTTTATTTAGGTTTTATTCTTAAGTTTATATTATTTTTAGTTTAGTTTAGGTTTTTATTTATTTTATTTTAGTTTATTTTTATTTTGTTATTTAATTTTATTTTTAGGTTTATGTTTAGGTTTCAATTTAGATTTTATTTTATTTTATTTTTTTATTTTATTTAGGTTTAGGTTTATTTATTTTAATATTTTATTTAGTTTATGTTTAGCTTTTTAGGTTTTTAGGGTTTAGAGTTTAGGGCTTAGGGTTTATGGTTCAGGGTTTAGGATTTTAGGGTTTAGGGTTTTAGTGTTTCAGGTTTAGGGTTCAGGTTTATGGTTTAGGGATTAGGGTTTAGTTTTTAGGCTTTAGGGTTTTTAGGGTTTATGGTTTAGGGTTTGGGTTTAAGGTTAGCTTAGGGTTTAGGGTTACATTTTACTTTAGGGTTTAGGGTTTAAGGTTACATTATGCTTTAGGATTTAGGGTTTAGGGTTTAGGGTTTTGGCTTTAGGGTTTAGGGTTTTTAGGGTTTAGTGTTTAGGATTTAGGTTTAGGGTTAGTGTTTAGGGTTTAGGTTTAGTTTAGTTTAGAGTTAGTAGTTTAGGGTTTAGGTTTAAGATTTTATGTATAGGGTTTAGGGTTTCTTTTTAAATTTAGTAAACAGAAGGTTTTGGTTTATTTTATATCTTTTATTGAGGTTTATTTTTATTTTTATTTAGTTTAGTTTATTAATTTTATGTTTACTTATTTTAGTTTAGGTTTTCTATTTTTGTTTATTTTTATGCTTAGGTTTAGGTTTATGTTTATTTTTTAGTTTAGTTTTATTTTATTTTATTTTTTAAGTTTATGTTTTTTTTTTTTTTTAGGTTTAGGTTTAATTTTTATTTATTATTATTTTTAGGTATTAGGTTTTTATTTTAGGTTTATTTTTAGGTTTTATTTTTTAGTCGTGGTTTATGTTTATTTTTAGTTTATTTTATTTTATTTTGTTTAGGGTTTAAGTTTAGTTTATTTTAAGTTTAGGTTTAGATTTTATTTATATTAGTTTAGTTTATTTTAGTTTAGGTTTAGGTTTAGGTTTATTTTTTATTTATTTTAGGTTTAGGTTTTTTTTTTAGTGTAAGGTTTAGGTTTAATTTTTTTATTTATTTTTAAGTTTTATATTTAGTTTTATTTTTTAGATTCAGATTTTTATTTAGCTTTTATTTTATTTTATTTTAAGTTCATTTAATTTTTATTTTACTTTTAGGTTTTTTATTTTTAGGTTTATTTTATTTTTTTTAATTCAGTTTAGGTTTTTATTTATTTTATTTTAGCTTAGTTTATATTTTTTATTTTATTTTATTTTTAGGTTTTGATTTATGCTTATGTTTAGGTTTAGGTTTAGGTTTATGTTTTAGTTTAGGTTTTTATATTATTTTATTTATTTAGGTGTAGGTTTTTTACTTATTTTATTTTTTTATTTTATTTAGTTTAGGTTTAGGTTTTTAGATTTTTATGATTTAGGGTTTAGGGTTTAGGGTTTAAAGTTTAGGGTTTAAGTGTATATGGTTTGGGGTTTAGGATTTAGGGATTAGGGTTTAGGGTTTAGGGTTTAGGGTTTAAGGTTTAGGGTTTAAGGTTTTAGGGTTTAGGGTTTAGGTTTTAGGGTTTAGAGTTTAGGGTTTAGGGTTTAGGTTTTAGGTTTTAAGTTTAGGTTTTAGTTTAGGGTTTTAGGCTTTCCATTTTTTTTGAGAACAAATTACTCAACATTTCTTTTTTTTTATTTCATGAAAACACCATGTTTTCAATAGAGTGGCGAAAAATAAAAATGAGCATGCATAGAGCAAATCAAAATCCTGATAATTAGAACCATCTCATTGTAAAGACATAGTTTCATAAGCAGCGGATCGACCTTTCTTGGTTTCTCCGGTTCCCATCGAGAACCACCGCCTCTCAGTAGTGGGATCAACCATCATATTTTGATCTCTCCTCCACCACCACACTATAACCTCCGCTCCTCCTTCCAACATGCTCTATCCACCACCTCCACATCCATCTAGATCACCCACCACCACTTGATAATCATCCTTTCACCTCCATCCTGGATCAGACTAAGCTTGGTTGATGATGTTCCTCCGTCGTTCTACCCATTGTTAGGGTTTAGGTTTATTTTTTAATTTATTTAGTTACTTTATGTTTGAGTGTTGGGTTTGGGGCTTAGGGTTTAGGGTTTAGGATTGGTGTTTAGGTTTTATGGTTTAGAGTTTAGGGTTTAGGGTTTTAGGTTTTATGTTTTTTTGGATTTAAGGTTTAGGGTTTAGGGTTTAGGTTTAGGGTTGTAGGTTCAGGGTTTAGCGTTTAGGGTTTAGAGTTTCGAATTTAGGGGTTAAGGTTTTTTTAAATTAAGTAAACCGGTAGGTTTAGGTTTATTTAGTATATTTAGTTTATTTTTATTTATTTTAGTTTACTTTATTTTTATTTTTATTTAGGTTTATTTTATTTTATTTAGTTTGGTTTATTTATTTTAGTTTAGATTTCTAATTTTACTTTATTTTTTAGGTTTAAGTTTATATTTAGGTTTATTTTTTAGTTGAGTTTTATTTTTATTTTATCTTTTATATTTAGATTTTATTTTTTATTTTTAGCTCTAGGTTAGGTTTTTATTTTATTTTCTTAGGTTTAGGTTTTAGGTTTTTATTTTTGGTTTATTTGTAGATTTTATTTTTTAGTTTAGGTTTTTTTTATTATTAGTTTATTTTATTTTATTTTGTTTATGTTTAGGTTTAGGTTTAGTTTATTTTAGGCTTAGGTTTAAGTTATATTTATTTTAGTTTAGTTTATTTTAGTTTAGGTTTTGGTTTATTTTATATTATTTATTTAATTTTTAATTTAGGTTTAGGTTTTTTAAAAATTAGCTTTTCAATTTTATTTTTTATCTATTTTTTGGTTTATTTTTTAGGTTTAGGTTTTATTTAGTTTTTATTTTATTTTATTTTAGGTTTATTTTTCTTTATTTTACATTTAGTTTTTATTTTATTTAGGTTTTCTATTAAGTTTATATTATTTTTTAGTTTAGTTTAGGTTTTATTTATTTTATTTTAGTTTATTTTTATTTTATTATTTAATTTTATATTTAGGTTTATGTTTAGGTTTCAATTTAGATTTTATTTTATTTATTTTTATTTTATTTAGTTTCAGGTTTATTTATTTATTTATTATAATATTTTATTTACTTTATGTTTATTTCTTTTAGGTTTAGGTGAGCTCAGTATAGTTTATGGTTTATCAGGATCTTTTAGAGTCTTAGTGTAAAGCCCAGGTGTTTCATGGCCCAGTGATCAGTTTAGGGCCTCAGTTTAGGGTTGTGGTATGGCCCAGGTCAGGCTCATGGTCAAGGGTGTCACTTTGCCTAGTTTAGTGGACATTATGCCCAGGATCAGTGTTTCAGGGTCTTGGCTTTAGTGGGTTTTGGTGTGGCCCAGCTCAGTGGTCAGTTGGCTCAGTTTAGTCGGGTGTGAGTCTTGGGCTCAGGGTTTAGGAAGATCTTTATGTTTAGTTGATGGTCTTTTAAATCAAGCAAACCAGTTTTTGGTTTATTTTACACTTTTATTAAAGTTTATTTTATTTTATTTAGAATAGTTTATTAATTTATGTTAACTTATTTTAGTTTAAGTTCTATTTTAGTTTATTTTATGCTTAGGTTTAGGTTTATATTTATTTTAGTTTAGTTTTATTTTATTTTATTTTATTTTTTAAGATTATATTTTTTTTAATTTTTAGGTTTTGGTTTAATTTTTAGTTATTATTATTTTGTTTAGGTATTAGGTTTTTATTTTAGGTTTATTTTTAGGTTTTATTTTTTAGTTGTAGTTTATGTTTATTTTTAGTTTATTTTATTTTATTTATTTTAGGGTTTATGTTTAGTTTACTTTAAGTTTAGGTTTAGATTTTATTTATATTAGTTTAGTGTATTTTAGTTTAGGTTTAGGTTTATGTTTATTTTTTATTTATTTTAAGTTTAGATTTTTTTTTAGTGTAACATTTAAGTTTTATTTTAATTTATTTTAGGTTTTATATTTAGTTTTATTTTAGGTTCGATTTTATTTAGTTTTTATTTTATTTTATTTTAAGTTCATTTTATTTTATTTTATAGGTTTTATTTATAGGTTTTTATTTTGGTTTACTTTATTTTTTTTAATTTAGTTTAGGTTTTTATTTATTTTATTTTAGCTTAGTTTATATTTTTATTTTATTTTATTTTTAAGTTTAGGTTTAAGCTTATGTTTAGGTTTAGGTTTAGGTTTTTATTTTATTTTATTTATTTAGCTTTAATTTTTTTATTTATTTTATTTTTTATTTTATTTAGTTTAGGTTTAGGTTTTTTTATGATTTAGAGTGCAGTGGTTTAAAGTGTGGTTTGCATGTTTATGGTTGGGGTTTAGGATTTGGGGGCTAGGGTTTAGGTTTAGTTTGTGGTTTGGGTTTGTGGTTTAGGTTTTAGGGTTGTGGTTTAGGTTTTAGGGATTAGGGTTTAGGGTTTAAGGTTTTTAGGGTTTAGGGTTTAGGTTTTAGGTTTATGGTTTAGATTTTAGTTTAGGGTTTTGGGCTTTCCATTTCTTTTTTTTATTTCATGAACTAAACACACCATGTTTTCTAAGACAGAAGTGATGACAAATAAAAAATGAGCTTGCATAGAGCAAATTAAAAACCCTAGATAATTATATCCATCTCTATTGTAAAGAGATAGTTTCATAAGCAGCAGATCGGATCGGCCTTTATTTAGTTTCTCCAGTTCCCATCAGAACCGCCTTGGCCTCTCGAGTAGCGGGATCAACCATCATATTTTTGATCTCTCCCACCGCCACCACCACGACTATAACCTCGGTCGCTCCTTCGGCTTCCATAACCAACACTGCTCTATCCACCACCTCCAATCCACCAACATCTCTAGATCGCCCACCACCACTGCGATAACCATCGCCTCTCGCTTCACCTCCATCACTGGATCTAGACTAAGCTCGGTTGATGGTGATGTTCCTCCGCTCAGGTTCTACCCATTATTGTTTTAGTTTATTTTTAATTTAATTAGTTTTATGTTTAAGTTTTGGGTTGCTTAAGTTTAGAGGTTTAAGTTTTAGGTTTAGAGTTGTGGTTTAGGTTTATGGTTTGTGGTTTTAGGTTTTATGTTTTGGTTTGGGGTTTGTGGGTGGTTTAGTTTGTGTCAGGTTTAGGGTTTAGGGTTTAGGGTTTAGGATTTAGAATTAAGGTTTTAAGGTTTTTTTTAAGAAAATTAAGTAAACTAGTAGGTTTAGGTTTATTTAGTATATTTAGTTTATTTTTTTATTTATTTTAGTTTACTGTATTTTTTATTTTTATTTAGGTTTATTTTTTATTTTTATTTAGTTTAGTTTATTTTATTTTAGTTTAGATTTTAATTTTACTCTTTATTTTAGTTTAAGTTTAGATTTAGGTTTATTTTTAGTTGAGTTTATTTTTTATTTTATCTTTAGATTTGGATTTTATTTTTATTTTAGTTTTAGTTTTTTATTTTTTTTTTTTATGTTTTGGTTTTTTTATTTTAGGATTATTTGTAGGCATTATTTTATTTTAGTTTTTATTTTTAGTTTATTTTATTTTATTTATGTTTAGTTTAGGTTTAGTTTATTAGGTTTAGGTTTAAGTCTTATTTATTTTAGTTTAGTTTATTTTAGTTTAGGTTTAGGTTTATTTTATATGTTTATTTAATTTTAATTTAGTTTAGGTTTTTTAAGATTAGCAATTTTATTTTTTTATTTATTTTAGGTTAATTTTAGGTTTAGGTTTTATTTAGTTTTATTTTATTTTATTTTAGGTTTATTTTCCTTTATTTTACATTTAGTTTTATTTTATTTAGGTTTTCATTCTTAAGTTTATATTATTTTTAGTTTAGTTTTTTTATTTTATTTTAGTTTATT
Organism: Cymbidium sinense; assembly: GCA_021442155.1. Lineage (NCBI taxonomy): Eukaryota > Viridiplantae > Streptophyta > Magnoliopsida > Asparagales > Orchidaceae > Cymbidium > Cymbidium sinense. The sequence goes on from CM038216.1 coordinate 97,668,919, forward strand.
TTATTTTATTTAATTATTTTTTAGGTTTATGTTTAGGTTTCAATTTAGATTTTATTAATTTATTTTATTTTATTTAGGTCAGTTTATTTATTTTAATATTTTATTTAGTTTATGTTAGCTTTTGGTTTTGTGGGTTAGAGCTCAGGGGTTTATGGTCTGTGGATTTTAGATTTTAGGGTAGCATCTTGTTTAAAGTTTAGGGTCAGGTTTATGGCTCTAGGATTGGTTTAGTTTTGTGATTTGTGCCTAGTTTGTGGCTCATGGCCTGGGTGTGCTCAGTTTTCAGGTCACATTTTCTGGGCCTGGTTAGTCAATCATGCCTTTAGGACTTGTGGCCCAGTGGCCCAGGATCTTTGGCTAAGGCCTAGGGTTTTGTGGCCTAGTGCCTTAGAGCTGGGTCAGGTTTGGAGTTTTAGGGTTTGAGTCAGTTAGGCTGGCCTGGGCCCAAGATCTTTATGTTTAGGTAGGGTTTCTTTAAATCAAGCAAACCAGGGTCTGGTTTATTTTACACTTTATTGAGTTTATTTTATTTTATTTAGATATTATTAATTTTATGTTAACTTATTTTAGTTTAGGCTCTATCTTTAGTTTATTTTATAGGTTTAGTTTATGTTTATTTTTTAGTTTAGTTTTATTTTATTTTATTTTTAAGTTTATGTTTTTTTTTTATTTTAGGTTTAGTTTTATTTTTATTTATTATTTTTTGTTTAGGTATTAGGTTTTTATTTTAGGTTTATTTTTAGGTTTTATTTTTATTTTATGTCATTTTTTAATTTTTTATTTTATTTTAGTTTAGTTTTAGTTTATTTTAAATTTAGGATTAGATTTTATTTATATTAGTATTTATTTAGTTTAGGTTTAGGTTTATTTATTTATTTTAGGTTTAGATTTTTTGTAACGCTTAGTTTTTTTATTTTTTTTAGGTTTTATATTTAGTTTTATTTTTGTGTCAGATTTTATTTATTTTATTTTATTTTAAGTTCATTTTATTTTATTTTAATGCCAGTTTATTTATATTTAGTTTTATTTTTTAGGTTTATTTTATTTTTTTTAATTAGTTTAGGTTTAAATTTTTTTTTTTGATTTTACTTTTATATTTTTATTTTATTTTATTTTAGGTTTAGTTTAGCCAGTTTAGGTTTAGGTTTAGGTTTATGTTTTAGAGGTTTTATTTTTTTTATTTATTTAGGTTTATATTTTTTTATTTATTTTATTTTTTGTTTTATTTAGTTTAGTTAGGTTTTATTTTTATGATTTAGTTTAGGGTTTGGGGGTTTATAGCCAGTGGTTAAGTGTATATGGTTTGGGGTTTGGATTTGTGGGTTTGGGTGGTTAGGGTTTAGGTTTTAGGATTTGAGGTTTAGGTTTAGAGGGTTAGGGTTTGGTTAGTTGTGGTTTAAGGTTTGGTTTAGTTTTAGTTTAGTTTATGGTTTATTTAGTGGGCTTTCCATTTTTTGTTTAATAGAGAACAAATTGACTCATCTCTTTTGATTTCATGAACTAAGTAACACACCATATTTTCTAAGTGTGACGATAAATAAAAATGAGCATGCATAGAGCAAATCAAAAACCCTAGATAATTAGAACCATCTCTATTGTAAAGACATAGTTTCATAAGCAGCAGATCGGATCGGCCTTTCTTTAGTTTCTCCAGTTCCCATCAGAACCATCTTGGCCTCTCGAGTAGTGGGATCAACCATCATTTTTTTGATCTCTCCCTCCGCCACCACCATGACTATAACCTTCGTTGCTCCTCCTGCTTCTATAACCAACACTGCTCTATCCACCACCACCACATCCACCAACATCTCTAGATCCCCCACTACCACTGCGATAACCATGGCCTCTCGCTTCTCTCCATCACTGGATCTAGACTAAGCTTGATGGTGATGTTCCTCCCGTCTAGGTTCTACCCATTGTTAGAGTTTAGGTTTATTTTTTAATTTATTTAGTTACTTTATGTTTGAGTTTTGGGTTTGGGGCTTAAAGTTTAAGGTTTAGGTTTATTGTTTAGGTTTTAGGGTTTAGAGTTTTTAGGGTTTATGTTTCGTGGTTTAAGGTTTAGGGTATTGGGTTTAGGGTTAGGTAGTGGTTTAGGGTTTAAAGTTTTTTTTTAAAATTAAAACCCAAGAGTAGATTTATTTAGTATATTTGGTTTTATTTTTATTTATTTTAGTTCACTTTATTTTTATTTTAATTTGGTTTATATTTTATTTTATTTAGTTTATTTAATATTATTTTAATTTTAATTTTATTTTTGGTTTATGTTTTAGATTTAGGTTTATTATTTTAGTAGAGTTTTATTTTATCTTATCTAGATTTAGATTTAATTTTATTTTAGTTTTTAGATTTTTATTTTATTTTAGTTTAGGTTTTAGTTTTATTTTAGATTTATGTTGGTTTTATTTTATAGGTTTTGGTATTTAGTTTATTTTATTTTATTTAGTTTATGTTTAGTTTAGTTTATTTTGTTTTAGGTTTTATTTATTTTAGTTTAGTTTATTTTATATATATATTATTTTTTAATTTAAGATTAGGTTTTTTTAAGATTAGCATTTCAATTTAATTTTATTTAATTTAGGTTAATTTTTTTAAGTTTTATTTAGTTTTATCTTATATTTTAGGTTTATTTTTTATTTTACATTTAGTTTTATTTATTTAGGTTTTATTCTTAAGTTTATATTACTATTTATAGTTTATTTATTTTATTTTAGCTTATTTTATTATTGAATTTATTTAGGTTTAGGGCCCAGTTTAAGATTTATATTTTATTTTATCTTATTTAGGTTTAGGTTTATTTATTAATGTTTTAGTATTTTAGCCTAGCTTTTTGTGTTTAGGTTTAGAGCCCAGCAGAGTATGGCCCAGTGGATCTTGGGCCTGTGGTCTGGTTGCCTGGCCCAGGTCAGTGTCTTTTGGGATGGCCTAGTTGGCTTTGTGGCTCAGTGGTCTGATCTATGGTTTGGATCTGGGTTAAGTCATAGGCTCAGGTCACACTGCCTAGTTTCAGTTTAGTCACACCATGCCTCAGGCCTGGGGCCCAGTTTAGGGCCTGAGCTGGCCTCAGTGGCTCAGATCTTTAGTAGGTAAGGCTCAGCTCAGGTCAGTAAGGTATGGTTTAGTGGCCAGTGGTCAGGGCCTAGAATGGGTAGGGCCTAGGGTATAATTTATGGGATCTAGGGTTCTTTAAACTGTCAAGGCTAGTATTTTATACATTGAGGTTATTTATTTTTATTTATTTAGTTTATTAATTTATACTTATTTTAGTTAGGTTTCATCTTAGTTTATTTTAGGCTAGCATAGTTTATGTTTATTTTAGTTTTATTTTATTTTATTTTAAGTTTATTTTTTTTATTTTTAGGTTTAGGTTTATTTTATTTATTATTTTTGTTTAGTATTTTTAGGTTTATTTTAGGTTTTATTTTTGGTTTGGGTTTAGGTTTATTTTTAGATATTTTATTTTATTTAGTTTAGGGTTTAGTTTAGTTTAGTTTATTTTCATTTATTTATTTTAGGTTTAGTTTTTTAATGTAAGGTTTAGTTTATTTTATTTTATTTTAGGTTTTATATTTAGATTTATTTTAGGTTTAGATTTTTATTTTATATTTTATTTTATTTTAAGTTCATTTTATTTTTTATTTTAGGTTTTATTATATTTAGGTTTTATTTTAGGTTCATTTTATTTTTCAATTTAGTTAGTTTTATTTATTTTATCTTAAATTATTTATATTTATTTTTATTTTAGGTTTAGTTTAGAGTTTAGGTTTAGGTTTAGTTTATGTTTAGTTTAGGTTTTTATTTTATTTTATTTTGGTTTTATTTAGTTTATGTTTATTTTGTTTTACACCTAGGTTTACATTTTGTTTAAAGTTTAGGGTTTGTGTAGTTCTGTTTTGGATTTAGGGCTTGGGTTTGTGGTTTAGGGTTTATTTTAGTTTAGAGGTTTGTAGGGTTTAGGTTTTGGGTTAGGGTCATGGTTTTGACGTTTGGGTTGGGGGGTTATTCATTTTGGTTTTAGGTTTAGGTTCAAGTTAATTTTGGGTTTAGAGTTTTGGTATTTTAACAGAGAACAAATTCATATTCAACATTTCTTATCGATTTCATCCAAGTAACACACTAGTTTTTAAGACAAGTTTAATTAACTTAGATAAAAAAAAATGAGCACGCATAGAGCAAATCAAAAACCCTAGATAACTAGAATCGTCCCTAATGTAAAGGCACAGTTCCATAAGTAGAAGATCATATCGACTATTCTTAGTCTCCCCATCAAAACCACTGACCTCGAGTGGCGTGATCCACCATCATATCCCCGATCTCTCCTCTCGCCTCCCACCAGTCTCAGAACCTCCGCCGTCCCCGCTCCATAACCATAATAATCCAACCACCACCTAGATATCCACCAAGACTCCTCCATCCCACCACCACAAGGATAACCACCACCTCGCCTTCCACCGCTAGATCTATGCTAAGCCTAGTTGATGGTGATGTTCTTGCTGTCAAGGTTCTACCCATTCTTAGGGTTTAAGTTTAGGTTTAGGTTTAATAAGTTTTAGTGTTTAGGTTTATTTATTTTAATTTATTTAGTTAGTTTAGGTTTTTTTAGTTTGAGTTTAGGGTTTAGGGTAGTTTATATTTTGGGTTTATGTAGGGTTTGGGGTTAGTGTGGTTTTTTTTGGTATGGTAGGTTTAGGATTAAGTTTATAGTTTAGGGTTTAGGGTTTAAGATCTTTATGGTTTTTTTTTCAAAAAAAAATTAAGTAAACAGATTTAGTTTATTTAGTTATTTATTTTATTTTTTTTATTTAGAATTTTTTTTATTTTATTTAGTTTAGTTTATTTATGTTGCTTTATTTATTTAAGTTGTTTTTTGTTTTATCTTTTTATTTTTTAGGTTTAGTTTATTTAGTTTATTTTTAGTTGAGTTTTATTTTTATTTTATTTTGGTTTAGGTTTTATTTTTTTATTTTAAGCAGGTTTAGGTTTTTATATTATTTTCAGTTTAGGTTTAGGTTTATTCTTAAGTTTTATATTTTAGTTTAAGTTTATTTTAGTTTATTTTCTTTTATTTAGTTTTGGTTTAGTTTAGTTTATTTATTTAGGGTTTTTTATTTATTTTAGTTTAGTTTATTTTAGTTTAGGTTTATGTTGATTTTATTTTTATTTTAGGTTTAGGTTTATTTTTATTTTAGGTTTTAGGTTTTTTTTAGGTTTATTTTTTTTAGGTTTAAGTTTTTATTTAGTTTTTATTTTAGGTTCTGGTTTAGGATTGGCTACTTAAAACTTATCCGACTCCAAGCCTACGTGGTGGCGACGGAGGCGCTTTCTCGTCCGCCATCTGATATAAGATTGGATGGCTATGATTAATCCCATAGCTTAATAAGATTAAATCAGATCGATCTAGTAGATCTAATCACAACCATCCATTTCAATCACGTGGAACAGATGATGGGTGATCTAACGTCATGCGAGTGAGGGAGAATGGAGTCCATCCTCCATTGCACACTTGATCCGAGCTTACCCAAGCTTGGATCAACTCCAAAAGGATCCCACACCTTCACGACATCGATCGGAGGGGATCCAACAATCAAGATCACAATGCAAGTTTTCTTCAAAAAGCTCCAACCCATTTTTGCCTAAGGATCAGTTTTGGAAGCATGCCTCATAGGAGCTCAAGGTCGGTGGCTCGAACGATTGAGGAAGCTTCATCTAGTGGAGACGAAGCCCTATTGAACAACAATTGGATCAATTCCTCGACATTCACTCATAAGGCCATGAATCAATGATTTGGAGCTCAACTTTGATAGAGGTCCCACTTCCTGTGCTCAAGAAGCTTGGGAGATGATTCATTATTGCTTGACGAGGCCTAGGGAAGGTACATGCAAAGTTAATTTGAGTTTGATGTAGAAATGGGTAAGTTAGGTTGGAAATGGGTGTGTCCTATTTTGGGACAAATAAGAATGGCATTTTTCAATCGAGGAACAAGCTTGGGAGCTTAGGGAAATGGGAGTGCCCCATTTTAGAATGTAGAAGAATGGAATTTTCAAATCGAGGAATGAGCTTGGGAGCTTAAGGAATGGCTCTGGCGGGTCGTCTTGCGTAGCTAGGGCTTTGAGGAATGATTTTTTTGTGCATTTGAGTAAAAATGAGGGGGTGTATACCTCTGTTCATCTTGATCTGATGGTGGGATTGGGTTTGACTTCTAGTGGTCGTCCAACCATCTCGTGGAGTCGGGTGTGGGGAGGAGGTGAGTTGGCTCTTTGGTTGGTTGAAGTTGTGGAGGTGGTCGCCAAAGAGGAATCATAGTGCCCCTATGGGTTTGAAATGTTCCAATGGGGGTGAGGTGATTTCACCTCCCATGGGTCAGACCCAACCACCCCTTGGATCAGTAGTGTGCCTGTGGACCATTGAGAGAGTACCAAGTGGCCAAGGAATGGAAATGACTTGTTACATGGGTAATTTGTCTCATGTGATGTCCTTGACCTAAGGGTAGAATGATCATTTGGCATTTAATTTGATTTGGATAGATTTCAAATGATCCAAAAGTGGGTTATCCTAAATTTCAAGTCAATTGGAGTTGATTTGGTTAGGGTCAGATCAATTTGACTCATTTAGGTCAAATTAGATTAGGTTGGGTCAAGTTGACCAATTAGTCAAATTGGGTCAAACCAAGGGTTAGGTCAAGTTCATATGATCATTTGGGATATTTTGATTCAATTGATTTTGTTTAGTTTGGCTTAGATTTAATTTTGGCTCATTTGAATTCATTTTGGTCAAAGAAAGTTGACCAATTTGACCAAATTGGCCAAATTGCTTGGGTTGGATGTTGGTTTGGGTTGACTAATTAAAGATGATGGTAGGCTTTGGTTTCAATTAAGTTGGATTTGGTTTTGATTTATTAGGCCAACTTGAACCTTTAGGTCAATTTGGGCTAAGTAGGACAATTGGGTTCAATTGGATCTAAACATGGCTTTGGTCAAGTTCAACAATCAATTTGGAATGAACTTGAGCCATTGGTTGTAATCAATTTGGTTTATATTTTGATTTGACCCAATTTGGTCTTTTAGGTCAATTTGGATCAACTTGGGTCAAGAGCGACAATTCAGTTTTGTTTGACTTAATTGAAAGTCAAATCATATTAAAATATTGATTTTAATTTGGTATGAATCATTGGTTTCAAGAGATTTCGCTAGCTTGCAATTTGGCTAGTTTTGGTTCATATGGGTTAAGGGGATGACTTGGTCAAATGACCAAAGTTGACTTAGTTTGACCTAATTTATGATAATTGATCAACCTAGGTGATCAACAATCATGATGGGAGGTTTTGATTGGTTCAATCCAATTTGGGTAGGATTAGAACTTGACTCAAATAGGTCAAATTGGCCACTTTGGGTCAAGTGGACCAATTGGGTTTAGTTGGCTTGATTTTGGGTTGAGTTTGATTTAGTTTAGTTTATATATGGATTTGGGATTGATATATAAATTCAATTGCATTTGGCTTAGGTTCAAATGGGTTTTGTTTCATTTGAACATTTGAAGTCAGAAGGGTTAAGTTGGGTTTGACTAGGGTTTATTTTGGTTTGGCTTGATGATTGTATATTTCATTAATATTTATGAATATTTATGAGAAAATCAATTGAATTGGGGTTTTGGAATGATGGAATTTTGCTAAGTCCATGAAGTTGGGTCATGTGGCTTAGGTTTGGATTTTGATTTGGTTTGATTTAGTTTTGATGATTTAAATGTATATTTCATTTAAATTTGTGAAGATGATTGAAAATTTGATTGATTTGTGAGAAAATCAATTGAGTTTGACTTGATTTGGATTAAGATTTGGCTAAGTCCATGGGATAGGTCATATGGCTTAGGAAGGGTTTTTTCATTTAATTTGATTTAGTTTTGATCATCTGAATGTAGATTTGATTTATATTTAGGAAGATGATTGAAGATATAAATTGATTATGAGAAAATCAATTGATTTTGGATTAATTTGGATTAAGATTTGGCTAAGTCCATGGGTTAGGTCATATGGCTTGAAGGTTTTCAAGTTTGGATTTGATCGGTGGCTTCAATCATTTAGTTTTGAAATTTAGGTTTTGATTTGGATTTGAATTTGATGTTTGAATTGAACTTGAGGTTTGGTTTGAGAAGGTGAACATGGATTGGATTTGGGTTGTAGGGTAAGTGGATTATCCTATTCCCTAAGGCATAACTTAGTCCTATGGTTAACCATTCTAAGTCTTTAGGCTTAGGTTAAGTGTTTACTTAATTGTTAGAAGTGTCTTATGACTAAGTGTCTAGAAGACTCTAAGTCTAAGATGGGAAGATTGAATCGCACTCCAAAAGTGAGGTCAATAGGCCTTAGGCTCCATAGTGTTGTCTTTGGAGATAGATGATTGGAAGATTGAAGCCAAGTTTCACATTATAGACTTGGATACATCTTTCAACACTTTGCTTGGGAGACCATGGATACATGAGAAGAACATAGTTCCATTCTCTTTACATTAGTGTATGAAGTTCATGAGAGGTGGGATCATTTGCTATGTCAAAGGAGATCTCATGCCATTTAAAGTTCACGAGGTTTGCATATATGAGGATACAACACTACCTCCCTCAAAATCAATAAGTCTATTCTCATGAACTTGGCCAAAGTTTAAAAATAAAATTAAAAATACAAAGAAAAATAAAAAGAAAGATAAAAGAAAAAGAAAAGAAAATGAAAAAAAAATAAAAAGGGAGCGAAAATAGACTTGGAGGAGGAAGTGGAGCTTGACATTAGATTCCACCCAATGTTCGTTACTCCATTCGAACATATGGGTAGGACAAGCTGACCTCCACCAGGTAGAGGAAGAGGCTAGTTCAGAGGTGGTCCCAGGGGTGAAAGACCTCCTTATTGGCCAGCCGATAGAAGATATGTCTCAGCTACCAAGAGTACATCTGCTATCCATATAGACTTAGAATCTAAATCATAGGATGAGTCTTATATGGTTAGCTCACTAGCCATCTCTTCTCAATAGTAGATTCCCTTGGAGGTGACACTTGAGCTAGATAATAATGAAGACTGGGCTCCAAAGCAAAGCATAAGTGTATCCAAGTCTATATGTGAAACAGTTAGGCATCAGTTGGGAACCTTAGCTCTAACCCCACTTTTATCTCAAAAAGTTGAGGGTTTGGTAGTTAAGGAAGCCCTTAAGTCATCCACATGTGTGAAGACTCAAAGTTTTTTCTGGGAGCATCATCCTCAAGTCAAGAAGTTGATGTAAAACTTGAGGATGATTCATATAAAGATTTAATAGAATTACCTTTTGATTGGTACTTACCTTGTGTTCATAATTTAGCAAAAAATGGTTAATCCCACATACTTGGTCAAAGCACAGTTTGACTACTTCAGAATATGGAAGAACAAATGCAAAAGCTCTCAATCATGACCAAGACTACGATTCGCGGTGTAGTCGATGATGAGATTGCTTATTACCAATCATTTGGAATTTGATAGGCTCTTTTCAAATCACATTAACTCATATGAGGCTGCGCTTAGAAACTTGATTTTGAAGTCAAAGATGCACCGAGTTCAAAAAAGATATCAAGTCAACCATCGACAAGCTCAAGGAAATCAACTTAGGAACTGAAGAAGATCCACCCGACATACATCAGTTCTTTGTTGAATGAAATTGAAACCAATGACTTAGTTAGGCTATTGACTAAGTTTAAGGACTACTTTGCATGGAGTTATGAAGAGATGCTAGATTGGCTCATGTGGTGGTCCATAAACTAGTAAGAGCTACGTCTAACCTATCAAGCAAGCTCCTAGACATACGATTAGACATAGAATAGTCATTTAAGAAGTTAAAGCGATCGATCTTCATTGGAAGAATAATACTCCTTCTTGGTTAGCCTATGTCATCCCAATTAAGAAAAGGAATGGCCAAATTTACATATACATCAATTTTAGGGATTTAAATAAGGCATGTCCAAAAGACGAATTTCCACTACCAATCTCAGAGTTGATGGTGGACATTGCCTCATCTCATGCGATTCTCTTTCATGGATGGCTCATCTAGATATAACCAAATAAAGATGGCCCTCAAGATGAAAGAAACACTACTTTTAGAACTCCATTGAATCTTTTACTATAAGGTCATGCCTTCCACTTAAAATGATGGTGCTACATACCAGTGAGCTATGACTTGAATCTTTGATGAACTCATTCATCATCAAGTTAAGTGCTATGTTGATGATCTCATGGTCAAAAGTAGAGAAAAGAAAAACCATCTCTTTGAATTGAGAGTAGTTTTCAAATAGTTAAGAAAAATGAACCCTCTAGAGTGTGCATTTAAGGGAGCTTCAGGGAAATTCCTTGGCTTTTTTGTCCATCACTAGGGAATCAAAATAGATCCGGAGAAGATCAAGGCAATATTATGAATTCCACCCAAAAAAGTTTAACTCAACTCAGATCATTCCAAGGGAGGTTAGCATATCTAAGATGCTTTATATCCAACTTATCAGGAAGATGTTAGCCATTCTCAGCACTTGTCAAAAATAATGCCAAGTTCAACTAAGATAACAAGTGTGAGCATGCCTTCAAAGACATCAAGCATTACCTGATAACACCATCGATTCTAGCTCTAGTGTAAGTCGCATACTTTACATTGTACATCGATGACTCCCTTGGTGTTGGCCAAAGCCAATAAAGGGAAGAAAATGCACTTACTCCATCCTAATCCCTTCTCAGGCTAAGTATCCACCCATTGAGAAGCATTGCCTAGCTTTATTCTTTGTATCCCAAAAGCTACAACACAACATGCTTCTTCATAAGGTGAACTTAATCCTTAAGACCAATTTAATACAGTATCTCATGACACTGCTATCCATGGTTGGCATGATGGTCCATGATCCTCTTATAGTTTGACATTACCTTCCTACTCTGCAAGTAAAAGGACAAGCGCTAGATTTCTTAAAGACACCCACTTCCCGCTTACTCTTCACTTAGTGATGATCTCCACGATGAGCAAATCATGAACTTAGGGGATACTGGCATTCACCACTAGGAGATGTACTTTGATGGTGCGGCTTCCACTCAAGGAGGAGAAGAACCAAAACCTACTATTGCAAGAAAGGCAAGTGTAGGAATAGTTCTCTTAACTCTTGATCATGATGTGATGAGATTCTCATATCATCTGTCCAATCCATGCACCAACAATGAAGCCGAATATGAGGCTCGAGTGTCCGAGTTACGTTACTCTAAGCATCCAACATCAACATCTTCGGGATTCTCGCTTATCAACCAAATCACTGGGTCCTCTAAAGTTATAAAGCCCAAGCTCCATCATACAAGTACATAGACTTGTTGGGCCAAATCCTAGAGGTTACCATTTATAAGATTCCTTGAGAAGAAAATGTTGTAGCATGTATTTTAGCCAAGCTTATCAAAGAGTTGGCATATCTGGAGGATGAATCCATATCATTAAAGGTCTAAAATAGACAAGTCTTATCTCTTATTGATGTTGAACTCAAAAGTACTCTTTTGAAGGGTAGGTTACCATTACCAAAAAGGATGAAGAGTTAGATTGGAGGAAACCATTCATGGATTACCTAAATAAAGGAAAACTACCTCAAGAGAAGTCCCAAGCCCATCAGATGAAGCAAAGAGTACTTTCCTATGCTGTTGTGGATGGTGGCTTATACCGGTGGTCTTTCGATCATATGTCATTACATTATTTATTTAAGCACAAAGCCCATAAGATCATGATCGGTACACTTAGGATTATGTGGAGCCAACCCAATCAGTCGAAGATGAAAGCCAATATCAAGATATTAGGATACTATTGGCCATCGATGATCAAAGATTGCATGGATACGGCTAGGCGATGTCATAAATGTCAAATACACTGTGTGGTCCTTCACCAACCACCCAACATTCTACATCCAACGTTGGCCTCATGGTCATTTGATTGTTGGGGTACCGACATAGTGGGTCTGATAGATCCTTATTCTTCAATGGGTCATCAATTCATCTTAGCTGCTACTGACTATTTTTCCAAATGGGTGAATGAGATTACTCTCAAAGAGGTCACAACTCAGTATGTACTCTAATATTTTAGAAATCATATCGTATATAGGTTCAGAGTGCATCGATGAATTATATCTAATAATAGTACTGCATTCAAGAGCACCGAGATCAAAAACTTTTCCTGAAAACACAACATTTATTGAAGATATTCTACCATCAACTACCCAAGGGAAAATGGCTTAGCAAAAGCCTACAACAAAACTCTCATCCAAATACTGAAGAAGACACTCGATAACAACAAACGACAGTGGCATGAGTAGTTAGTTGAAGCCTTGTTGGCCTACTGGACCACATATAGAACTCCAACTCAATCTACTCCTTTTTCCTTAGTGTATGGGCCCAAAGCCATTCTACCATTAAAAGTTCAACTCTCATCACTAAGGATAGCTATGAGTAGCAAGATCATATAAAGCGAGCAAGTTGTAGTTAGAAGAGCTCAAAGGTTTGGAGGAGAGATGCACGTGTCATGCAAAAAACCTCGAGTTGTACAAAGCTAAAATGATTCAAGGTCACAACAAGTTGGTCTGCCCTATAGCTTTTCAAGTAAGAGAGATTATTTTTTTATTTTAAGAAGATTGATTGTTGCTCTTCATAAGATGGGAGGCAAGTTTGAACCCACTTGGGAAGGCCTTTTTGCCATAGAGAAGGCCTACCTAGTAGGATCTTATCACTTATTAATGATAAAGGAGCACCCCATGCTTCCAATCAATGGGCTCTACTTAGAGAAATATTATAAATCATGTTTAAAAATAATTATCATCAATGAAAATTCTACTTTGAATTCAATCTCTTCCATGTTGAAAGTGTTCTTGTTTGGGAATTAGCCATGATGTGTTTAGGGTAGGTGTAAGGAACCCGAGTGGTATTCTATCCTTCATCGATAAACACAAACTACACACAAACATATAAAATAAACAAATATCTTTTATCTTGGGCTACTCTGAGTTGAGATAATGACACTCACTCAGTAGTTGCTCTAGGTCAGGCTGACGTGCTACCCTATTAGTGTGTCACCCCAGTGGTCTTCTTGCTTTGGAGGATGTAAGTCTGCTACACTTTCCTTCTTTACTTGATCACTGCACACCGATGAGCACCTCATTAGTTTGGTAAGCTACCTCATGTTGGCTTCATTTAAGAGGATGTGAGTCTATGCTTTCTTCTTGGATTAGCCTTCATGATCTGGTCAAGTATATTTAAGGTTTAGGATAAGTCCCTAAACTCTTCCCTCCTTCCTTCAGTTTGGGTTTAGTCCTTCCTTGAGCTCCAATATAAACACTATAGGTGCCTACATCCGCTAGATTGATAAACCAGCCATAATGGTTCTCACTTGATAAGTTATAAACTACATGAACCATGGTTGGTTGGTTCACCTTAGGATACGCAACTCATGGCAGATGTAAGTCTACTACACTTTCTTCTTGAGTTGGCCACCATACACCTATAAGCTTTCTTTTCCAAGGCTCAAGATAACACCTCTAGCAACACCTCCTCTTCGGGCACTATATTTGAATCACTTCCTTTACGACCCCATTTAGACACTACCTAGGTTACTATCGGATTGGATAGTTTCCCTTTCATAGTAACCACCCCTGTGGTTGGAGAATTCATCCTGTGGATTTGAAGATTCTCCCTTGGTCTAGTAAATTTGAGATAGGTCAAGGCTGACAAAGCCCCTTCTCAGTGTGGTCCCTCGCACACCAACAAGATCCACACAAACATATAAACAAAATATATGTTCACTTTTGGATTAGGAGGACACCCTTAGTAGTACCTTTTCCCAAGCCGGCGTCCTATCTTTAGGGAAGTGTTAAAAACTCTCTATAGGAATCGCCTGACTACTCTTAAGTTGATATAAGTCCCCAACGGCATTCACTCAGTAGTCACCCCTAAGTCAGGTTTGATTTGTTGTGCTACTAATAGGTCACCCCAATGGTGCTACACCTTCTTCTTAGCATAGCCATTGCACACCGAAAGGCAACCCCTTAGGTTGGCTAGTTCTACCCATGACTAGTAGACTATCCCTTTGGATTAGTAAATGGATGAGTTGATATAACCCCTTCTCAGTGGTACATCACACATTGATATGGTTCATAAATTAAATATATCAAATTTGATCATGCTAACAAGCCTAGCAGATATGCCCTCAATTCGAAATCAAACTAAACCAAACATACCTTATCAAAATCACATGAAATTAAGAAGAAAATTAATCTTGACTACTTTTTAGTTGACATAAGTAGCTAGCAACATTCACTCAGTAGACGCCTTAGGTCAGATTCGATTTATTGTGCATCCAGTAGGTCACCCCAGTAGTTGTTCCTTTCTTTGGAAGATGTAAGTATGTTATGCCTTCTTCTTAGCATGGTAGTTGCAAACTGAAAGGCAACCCCTTTGGCTAGCTCTACCCCACAGCCGGTAGACTATCCCTTTTGATTTATAAACTTAAGGGGTTAAGGCTGATATATACCCTTCTCAATGGGTCCAAGACACACCAACAAAGTCCATACACTAACTCAGATTAAATTAAACCCAATCTAATTTTTCCAGTGTAGTTAAATCACACCTTTCTCTCTAGTGGAGCACCAAATCATATATAAACAAGTCAAGAATACAAATCAAATTCAAAACTAATCTCCCAAGTGGAGCTAAATTAAACCAACTCTCCCAATAATGTCTAAATCAAAGAAATCTAACCAAACACTTATTCATAGTGGATACATCCCCAAACAAATATATGATATCAAACTAAAATCCTAAACCTCATCAGATAGCCTGAACTTGTTTCCCTAGTGGAAGGTTCAAATACCTAATCCCCAATGGACTCGAGCCCATATCTTTAGCAGATATGCCTCCACATCAATTAAAATAAAACAAATTAAAGTTGATTCGATCTTAATCCCTAGTGGATTATAGATTCTTCTCCCCAGCAGAACTTCTTTTCATAAATCATATAATCAAATCAAATTCAAACCTTATCCCAGTATTTTCTTCTTCTATGCCCTCGATATAGACACCTCACATGTCATGTCCAATGCATGTGTGATCCCCTAGAAGATCTCCTTCCATGTCCTTGACATGGAATTCTCATCAAATCTTATTTATTCTCTTATGCACAGTTTTAATACTTCAACCAAAAGCCTAACAATGTATTCATTCAAATTACATCATCTTAACATTGTAATCAACATTTTATGATTTGTGATGGTGGAAGCTCAACCTAACCATACAATATCATGCTAAAAATATTATTATGAATTAACACACTATATTATATTATAATAGATGATGTTATATTATAATTTGCCATTATATAATATATTGTCTAACATTACATCTCATTGGAATCACTTAAAAGGTTCAAATAACAAAATTTTCTCAAAATATGAATAATGTTCATTTTGGATGCAAAATTATTATTTTTCTATTAGAATTGTTCCAAAATAGCATAATTTGGTGTTGCTTCTTAGTGTGTGCCATCAATTTGGCCAAATTCTTCCATCTCTATCTTCAAATTAATATTTTTGGGAGTTTTGACCCAATGTATTATAATGTAAAACATACTAAAATGTACAATAACATTTAGTAACACACCACCACATTCATATATATGTGAAGTTATATTGTTATGTACATTATATTTTAATGTGCTTTTATATAATATATTATCTTACATTACACTTTAAAATGAATCACTTTAAGCAAAGAATTTATAAAATTTGATTGAAAAATGACCCTTTTTATGCAAAATTCCATTCTTTTGATTAAATGACACACCTTAGCACACCCTGAATGATGTTCCCTAAAGTTTACCTTAAATTTAGCCAAATCCCATCATCTCAGCCTATAAATTAGTATTTTTTATGAATTATACAAATACAAACTCTACTACATCATACTATAACAAACTAAAATATGCTAAACAAAAGTAGTAGTAATGGTATGCTATAATGCATGATGCTACACTATGTTATGTCATCCTATATTATAATAAACTATAACATGCTATATTATATTATATTGCATATCACATCATAAGGGATTGGTTAATATAAAAAATTATAAAATTAGTCTAAATAATAAAAAAACTATATTTTTTAATCATATCACTTACATATTTTAAGGTGAAATAATACATTATGATGCCATACTCTACCTATTATTAATTTGGCTAAATTCCACCATTTTAAAGGCTAAATCAACATTTTTATAAATAATGCTAGTGTAGGCTAGACTGCATGATTATAAAATACTAAAAGAATTTAAAATGCGCAGAACAATATATTATGATATATATTGTTATACTATGCTACAACATGTAATATTTTTTTTAACATGAAATCTTACTTTTTTTACTACAAGTGGCATAGCACACCTTTGGTACTACAACCTAAATCCCACTACAAATTTAACAAATTTCATCATCTTATTTATTAAATTAATATTTTAATGATTTATATTAATATAGACTGTAGGACACAATACCATAATATACTAAAATATTTCAAAACATCTTATAACTTCCAAAAAACATCGCTACATGCTCAAATATATGATGCATTTAGGGTTAGGGTTTAGGGTATTCAAATCTCTAGTAGTTGACGAAAAGTCTCTTGAAGACATTTTCTTTAGCTATGCTAGGATTAGGTCATTCTTTAGATCTACTCCTAATGACATCTTTATTCAAGGTTTGGGGTTTAGGGTTTAGGGATTATTTAGGGCTTAGGGTTTAGGGTTAGTTTAGGGTTTAGGGTTTGGGGTTTGGGGTTTAGGGTTTAGTGTTTAGGGTTGTAGGTTTTAGGGTTTAGGGTTTAGGGTTTTATGGTTTAGGGTTTAGGGTTTAGGGTTTTAGGGTTTAAGGTTTAGGGTTTAGGTTTTAAGTTTAGGTTTTATGGTTTAGGGTTTTGGTTTAGGGTTTAGTGTTTAGGGTTTAGGGATTATAGGTTTTAGGGTTTAGGGTTTAGGGGTTAGTGTTTAAGTTTTAGGTTTAGGGTTTAAGTTTTAGTTTATGGTTTAGGGTTTAGGGTTTAACGATTTTTTAATAGATAACAAATTTAGATTCAATATTTCTTTTTTTTGATTTCATCAACTAAGTATCACCCCAAGATTTCTAAGACACAAGCGATGACATAGATCAAAAATAAGCACCCATAGAGAAAATAAAAAAACCTACATAAGTAGAACCGTCTCTACTATAAAGACATTATTTCATAAGCAGCAAAATGGATTGACCATTCTTTAGTTTCTGCAGTTCCCATCAGAACCACCCCCACCTCTCGAGTATAGGGATCCGCCATCATATCCCCAATCTCTTCCTCTGCCATAACCACAACCGTAACCTCCTTCACTCCTCCCACCTCCATAACCACCACTACTCTGACCACCACCTCCATATCCACTAGTAGCTCTAGATCCCCCACCACCATTGCGATAACCATTGCCTTTGCCTCCACATCTCTTGAGCTTAGGCGATATGATGTTCACGCCATCAGGTTCACTATTCTTAGGGTTTAGGGTTAGTTTAAGGTTTAGGTTTTAGGGTATAGGTTTTAGGGTTATATGTTTTAAGGTTTAAGGCTTAGGGTTTAGGGTTTAGGGTTTTAGGGTTTAGGGTTTAGGGTTTAGGGTTTAGGGTTTAGGTTTAGGGTTTAGGGCTTAGGGTTGTAGGTTCAGGGTTTAGGGTTAGTTTTACTTTTTAAGGTTTAGGGTTTTTTTTTGAAATTAACTAAATCGATAGGTTTAAGTTTATTTAGATTATTTAGTTTATTTTTTATTAATTTGAGTTTATTTTTTTATTTTATTTAGGTTTATTTTTTATTTTTTTATAGTTTAGTTTATTTATTTTAGGTTTATTTATTTTAGTTTAGGTTTTTTTTAGTTTGTTTTTTAGGTTTAGGTTTATTTTTTGGTTGAGTTTTATTTTTATTTTATTTTTTAGTTTTAGGTTTTATTTTTTATTTTTAGGTTTAGGTTAGGTTTTTATTTTATTTTTTTTAGTTTAGGTTTTAGGTTTTTATTTTAGGTTTATTTTTAGATTTTATTTTTTAGTTTAGGTTTAATTTTATTTTATTTTATTTTATTTTATTTAGTTTAGGTTTTTGTTTAGGTTTAGTTTACTTTAGGTTTAGGTTTAGGTTTCATTTATTTTAGTTTAAGTTTAGTTTAGTTTATTTATTTATTTTTAATTTTTATTTTAGGTTTAGATTTTTTTTTAGTTTAGGATTTAGGTTTTGTGTTTTATTTATTTTTAGGTTTTCTTTTTTAAGTTTACTTTTTTAGGTTTAGGTTTTTATTTTATTTTATTTTATGTTTATTTCATTTATTAATTTTAATTTTATTTAGCTTTTTTATTCTTAGGTTTATTTTTTTAGCTTAGTTTAGGTTTTTATTTATTTTATATTTTATTTTATTTTATTTTAGGTTTAGGTTTAGATTTTAGTTTAGATTTTATTTTATTTCATTATTTTATTATATTTAGGTTTAGGTTTTTTATTTATTTTCTTTTTAGGTTTTATTTAGTTTAGGTTTAAAGTTTTTAGGTTTTTAGGGTTTAGGGTTTAGGGTTTAGGGTTTAAGGTTTAAGGTTTAGGGTTTAGGGTTTAAAGTTTAGGGTTTTAAAGTTTAGGGTTTAATGATTTAAGGTTTATGGTTAAGGTTTAGGGTTTAGGGTTTAGTTTAGGGGTGTTTGCTTTAGGGTTAGGATTTTAGGGTTTATAGTTTAGGTTTAGTTTAGGTTTAAGGTTTAGAGTTTGAGTTTAGGTAGGTTTTAGGTTTTGGGTTTAAGCTTTAAGCTTTAGGGTTTTTAGGGTTTAGGGTTTAGGGTTTAGGGTTTAGGTTTTAGTGTTTAGGGTTTGGGGTTTAGGATTTGGGGTTTAGGGTTGTAGGTTTTAGCATTTAGGGTTAGGGTTTAGGTTAGCAAGTTTAGGTTAGTATAAGGTTTAAGGTTTAGGGTTTAGTTTAGGGTTTATGGATTATAGTTTAGGTTATGGTTTAGGTTGGTTTAGTTTAGGTTAGTTTAAGTTATGGTTTAGGATTAGGGTTATTTTAATTTTATTATATTATATTTTTTTATTTTTTTAAATTAAGTAAACTAATAGGTTAAGGTTTATTTAGTTTATTTTTTATTTATTTTAGTTTATTTTATTTTATTATTTTTATTTAGGTTTATTTTATTTTTATTTAGTTTAGTTTGTTTATTTTAGGTTTATTTATTTTATTTTATTTTAGTTTAGGTTTAGGTTTATTTTTAGTTTAGCTTTATTTTATTTTATTTTTTAGGTTTAGGTTTTAATTTTTAATTTTAAGTTTAGTTTACATTTTATTTTATTTTTTTTTTTTAGGTTTAGGTTTTGGTTTTATTTAAGGTTTATTCTTTGGTTTTATTTTTTAGTTTAGCTTAGGTTTATTTTTGGCTTATTTTATTTTATTTTTGGTTTAGGTTTAAGTTTAGGTTTATTTTATTTTTATTTTAGGTTTAGTTTTTTTTAGTTTAGGGTTTAGGTTTTATTCTTTATTTCTTTTTAAGTTTATTTTAGGGTTTAGGTTTTTATTTAGTTTTTATTTTATTTAATTTTTAGTTAAGTTTTTTATTTTATTTAGGTTTTTTATTTTTGTAGTTTAGTTTAGGTTCTTATTTATTTTATCTTAGTTTAATTTTTATTTTATATTTCATTTTCTTTTTAGGATTAGGTTTAGGTTTAGGTTTTAGTTTATCTTTATATTTTATTGTATTTTTTATTATATTTTGGTTTAGGTTATTTATTTATTTTATTTTGAGGTTTTATTTAGTTGAGGTTTAAGTTTAGGGTATAGGGAATAGGGTATGGGGTCTAGGGTTTAGGGTTTAAGGGTTATGGTTTATGGTTTAGTGTTTAGGTTTTAGGGTTTCCATTTTAGGGTTTATGGTTTTTGGGTTTAGGGTTTAGGGTTTAGGGTTTAGGGTTCATGGTTTTCAGGGTTTAAGGCTTAGGGTTTAGGGTTGAGGGTTTAGGTTTTAGATTTTAGGTCTAGGGTTCAGGTTTTAGTTTAGGGTTTATGGTTTTTTTTTTTTAGAGAAAAATTCAAATTCAACATTTCTTCTTTTTGATTTCATCGACCAAGTAACACACCAAGTTTTCTAAGACACAAGTAATGACATTGATAAAAAATGAGCACGCTTAAAGAAAATCAAAAACTCTACATAACTAGAATTTTCTTTATTGTAAAGACAGTTCCATAAGCAGCAAATCAGATCGATCACTCTTTAGTTTCTCTAATTCCCATCAGAACCACCTGGTAGTCATATCCTCCCCTATCTTTTCCATCATGGTTGTAACCTCTCATCACTCCTCCTCCATAACCACGCTCACCACCACCTCCATATCCACAACCTCTAGATCCCCACCAACACTACGATACCTCCACCTTGCCTCCATTATCTAAACTGGTTGATGGTGATGTCCCTACTTATCAAGGTTACCCATTCTTAGGGTTTTCTTAGGTTTTATGATTTAGGTTTATTTTTTAATTTATTTAGTTACATTAGGTTTAAGTTTAGGGTTTTGGGTTTAGGGTTTAGGGTTTAGGGTTATTAGGGTTTAGGGTTTAGGGTTTAGGGTTAGTTTAGGGTTTAGGGTTAGTTTAGGTTTTAGGGTTTAGGGTTTAGGGTTTAGGGTTTGGGTTTCAGGTTTACGATTTAGGGTCTAGGGCTTAGGGTTTAGGGTATAGGTTTTTGTAGGATTTAGGGTTTAGGGTTGAAGGTTTAGTGTTGTAGGCTTACGATTTAGGGTTTAGGGTTAGTTTTAGGGTTTTTTTAAAAAAAAATTAAGTAAACTCGTTGGTTTATATTTATTTAGTTTATTTTATTTATTTTAGTTTATTTTATTTTTTATTTTTATTTTGGAATATTTTTTATTTTTATTTAGTTTGGTTTATTTATTTTAGGTTTACTTATTTTAGTTTAGGTTTTTTATTTTAGATTATTTTTTAGGTTTAGGTTTAGGTTTATGTTTATTTTTTAGGTTTAGGTTTTATTTTTTATTTTTAGGTTTATGTTTAGGTTTATTTTTTTAGGTTTAGGTTTTAGGTTTTTATCTTAGGTTTATTTTTAGGTTTTATGTTTTAGTTTAGGTTTAGGTTTATTTTTAGTTTACTTTATTTTATTTAGTTTAAGGTTTAAGTTTAGTTTATTTTAGGTTTAAGTTTAGGTTTTATTTATTTTAGTTTAACTTATTTTAATTTGGGTTTAGGTTTATTTTATTTGTTTATTTTATTTTTATTTTAGGTTAATTTTAATTTTAGTTTAGGGTTTGGGTTTTATTTTTATTTATTTTTTAAGTTTTTTTAGGTTTAGGTTTTTTTTAATTTTATTTTATTTAATTTTTGGTTTATTTTATTTTTAATTTAAGTTTAGTTTTTATTTTATTTAGGTTTTCTATTCTTAGCTTTATTTTTTTTATTTAGGTTAGTCTAGTTTTTTATTTTTTTTATTTTTTTAGTTTATTTTTATTATTTATTTTATTTTATTTTTTAGGTTTAAGTTTTAGTTTAGGTTATTATTTTATTTTATTTTATTTAGGTTTAGGTTTATTTACTTATTTAATTTTTTAGGTTTTATTTACTTTAGGTTTAGATTTTTAGGTTTTTAGGGTTTAGGGTTTTAGGATTTAGGCTTTAGTGTCAGGGTTTAGGGTTTAGGGTTTAGTGTTTAGGCTTTAGTGTTTAGGGTTTTAGGGTTTTGGTCTTCAGGTTTGGTGTTAACTTAGGGATTAGGGTTAGTTTAGGATTTAGGGATTAAGGTTTATGGATTTTGCTTTAGGGTAGGTTTTTAGGGTTTAGGGTTAGTTTAGAGTTTAGGGTTTATGGTTTTAGGGTTTAGGGATTAGGGTTTAGGGTTTAGCATTTAGCATTTAGGGTTTAGAGTTTAGGGTTTAGGGTTAGTTTAGGGTTTAAGGTTTAGGGTTTAGGGTTTAGGGTTAGTTTTAGGGTTTAGGATTTAGGGTTTAGTTTTATGATTTATTATTTTTTTTTAAAAAAATTTAATAAACTAAAAGTTTAGTTTATTTTATTTATTTATTTATTTTAGTTTATTTTATTTTTATTTATATTTAGTTATAATTTTTATTTTTATTTAGTTTATTTTATTTATTTTAGGTTTATTTATTTTAGTTTAGGTTTATGTTTATTTTTTAGTTTAGTTTTATTTTTATTTTATTTTTTAGGTTTTGGTTTAGGTTTTGATTTTCATTTTACTTTTTTAGGTTTAGGTTTTAGATTTTTATTTTAGGTTTACTTTTAGGTTTTATTTTTTTAGTTTAGGTTTAGGTTAATTTTTAGTTTATTTTATTTTATTTAGTTTAGGGTTTAGGTTTAGTTTATTTTAGGTTTAGGTTTAGCTTTTTTATATTTTAGTTTAGGATTAGGTTTATTTTATTTTGTTTAATTTAGGTTTAGAGTTTTTTTAGTTTAGGGTTTAGGTTTTATTTTATTTATTTATTTTTAGTTTAGTTTTTTAGGTTTAAGTATTTATTTAGCTTTTATTTTATTTTATTTTATATTTATTTTATTTTTATTTTATGTTTATTTTTTATTTTATTTAGTTTTTTTTATTTTTGGGTTTATTTTATTTTTTATTTTAGTTTAGGTTTTTATTTATTTTAATTTAGTTTAGTTTAGGTTTTTATTATTTTATTTTAGTTTAGTTTTTATTTTTTGTATTATTTTATATTTATGTTTAAGTTTAGGTTTAGGTTTAGGTTTTTATTTTACTTAGGTTTAGGTTTTTAATTTTTTTATTTTTAGGTTTTTTTTTAGTTTAAATTTAGGTTTTTAGGTTTGTAGAGTTTAGGGTTTAGTGTTTAGGGTTTGGGGTTTAGGGTTTAGGGTTTATGGTTGTAGGTTTTAGGGTTTAGTGTTTAATGTTTAGGTTTAGGGTTTAGGGTTTAGGGTTTAGGGTTTTAGGATTAGGGCTTAGGGTTTAGGGTTTAGGGTTTAGGGTTTAGGGTTTAGGGTTTTGGCTTAATTTTAGACTTTAGGGTATAGGGTTAGAGTTTTTTTTTTTAAATTAAGTAAATTTGTCAGTTTATGTTTATTTAGTTTTTATTTATTTATTTTAATTTATTTTATTTTTAATTTTTATTTAGGTTCATTTTTGTTTATATTTAGTTTAGTTTATTTATGGAGTGTAATTTTAGTTGTTGAAGTTATAGTGTAGTGTTGTATTGTGTGATAGAAAAGTACTACTTAAACTTAAGGGAAAATTTTATAAGATGGTGGTAAGACCTACAATGATTTATGTTGCAAAATGTTGGCAAATAGAAGAGAAGCATGAGACTAAGTTAAGTTTTACAGAGACGAGGATGCTCAGGTGGATGAGTGGCTTTACTCTTAGAGATAAAATGCAAAATCTGACTGTTCGAGAAAAAGTTGGAGCAGCTCCAATGGTAGAAAAAATTAGAGAGAGTGGCTTTAGATGGTTTGGCCACATAAAGCGCCGGCCGTCCAATGACCCAATTAGGAGAGTAGATGCATTTGATTTTCCTTATGTTAAGAAAGGTAGATGTAGACCCAAAAAGGCATGGTTAAGATGTATAAAAAATGATCTTAGCATACTTGAATTGAGTGATAATTAGACACATAATAGGACACAATGGAGACAAAGGATTTATGTAGCCGACCCCACTTAGTGGGATAAAGGCTTGTTGTTATTTTCGTTGTAGTTTAGTATATTTAATTTTATTTAGGTTTTTATTTTAGTTTTTTTTTTTAGGTTTAGGTTTAGGTTTAAGTTTATTTTTTTAGTTTAGTTATATTTTTATTTTATTTTTTAGGTTTAGGTTTTATTTTTATTTTAGGTTTAGGTTAAAGTTTTATTTTATTTTTTTTATTTTGGTTTAGGTTTATATTTTAGGTTTTTGATTTTACTTTAGTTTAGGTTGAGGTTTATTTTAGCTTATATTTTATTTTAGGGTTTAGGTTTAGGTTTATGTTTAGTTTATTTTAGGTTTAAGTTTAGTATTTGTTTATATTAGTTTAGTTTATTTTAGTTTAGGTTTGGTTTATTTTATTTTATTTTAGGTTTAAGTTTTCTTTAGTTTAGGGTAAAGGTTTTATTGTTTATTTTTAGGTTTATTTTCTAGGTTTAGATTTTATTTAACTCTTTTATTTTTAATTTAGGTTTATCTTATTTTAATTTTAGGTTTAGTTTTAGTTTATTTAGGTTTTATTTTTAGTTTAGTTTACATTTTTTTTTAGGTTTAGGTTTATGTTTAGGTTTTATTTTATTTTTTTATTTTATTTTGTTTTATGTTTTTTAATATAATTTATTTTTAGGTTTTATTTAGTTTAGGTTTAGGTTGTTAGCTTTTTAGGGTTTAGGGTTTAGGGTTTAGGGTTTAGGGTTTATGGATAGTTGAGGGTTTAGGGTTTAGGGATAGTTGAGGGTTTAGGGTTTAGGATTATTTGAGTGCTTAGGGTTTGGTGGTTTGGGGTTTAGAGTTAGTGGGTTTAGGGTTTAGGGTTTTGGTGGTAGGGTTTGTGGTTTAGGGTTTAGGGTTTAAGGTTTAGGGTTTAGGGTTTAGGTCTAAGATTCAGATTTTAGTTTATGGTTTAAGGTTTAATGTTTTTTTAATAGAGAACAAATTTAGATTCAAGATTTCTTCTCTTCTTTTCGATTTCATCAACCAAGCAACACACGGAGTTTTCTAAGAAACGAGCGATGACATAGATAAAAAATGAGCACGCATAGAGCAAATAAAAAACCCTAGATTAGTATAACCATCTCTACTGTAATGACACAGTTCCATAAGCAGCATATCAGATCAACCGTTATTCAATTTGTCTAGTTCCCATCAAAACCACCTTGGCCTCTCGAGTAGCAAGATCCACTATTATATCATTGATCTCCCCCTATACCACCACCATAGTTGCATCCTCTATCTCTTCTCCTGCCTCCATAACCACCACTACTCCGATAACCACCTCTATATCCAAGAGCACCTCCAGATCAACCAGCACCACTACGATAACCATCGCATCCACCTTTGCCTCCACCGCCAGATCTTGACTGAGCCGAATGGATGATGATGTTCCTGCCATCGAGGTTCTGCCCATTTTTAGGGTTTAGGTTTAGGTTTAGGTTTATTTGGATTTAGAGTTAAGGTTTTTTTTAATTTTATTTAGTTACTATAGGATTAGGTTTAGGGTTTGGAGTTTAGGGTTTAGGGTTTAGGGTTAGGGTTTAGGGTTTATGATTTAGGGTTTAGGGCTTAGGGTTTAGGGTTAAGGTTTAGAGTTTAGGGTTTAGTTTTTTAGGGTTTAGGGTTTAGGGTTGTAGTTTTTTTTTATTTAAGTAAACTGATAGGTTTAAGTTTATTTAGTTTATTTTTTACTTATTTTAATTTAATTTATTTATTATTTTATTTAGGCTTATTTTTTAGTTTTATTTAGTTTTGTTTATTTATTTTAGGTTTATTTATTTAGTTTAGGTTTTTTATTTTAGTTTATTTTTAAAGTTTTGGTTTAAGTTTAGGTTTATTTTTTAGATGAGTTTTTTTTTAGTTTATTTTTGAGGTTTAGTTTTTATTTTTTTTTTTAGGTTTTGGTTTAGGTTTTTATTTTATTTTTTTAGGTGTAGGTTTTAGGTTTTTATTTTATGTTTATTTTTTGGTTTTATTTTTAGTTTAGGTTTTAGTTTTCTTTTAGTTTCTTTTATTTTATTTAGTTTAGGTTTAGGTTTAAGTTTAGGTTTAGGTTTTACTTATTTTAGTTTAGTTTTAGGTTTATTTTATTTTTATTATAGGTTTAGTTTTTTTTAGTTTAGGATTTAGGTTTTATTTTTATATATTTTTAGGTTTTTTTATAGTATATTTTTTAGATTTAGGTTTTTTTAGTCATTATTTTATTTTATTTTAGGTTTACACTATTTTTATTTTATGTTTAGTTTTAATTTTAGTTAGGTCTTTTATTCTTAGGTTTATTTTATTTTTTATGTAAGTTTAGGTATTTATTTATTTTATTTTAGTTTATTTTTATTAATTTATTTTATTTTATTTTTAGGTTTAGGTTTTAGTTTAGATTTTTATTATATATTATTTTAAATTTTATTTAGGTTTAGATTTTTTTATTTTATTTTTAGGTTTTATTTAGTTTAGGTTTATGTTTTTCTATTTTTAGGGTTTAGGGTTTAGGGTTTACAGTTTAGGCTTTTCGATTTTATGGTTTAGGGTTTTAGGATTTAGGTTTTATGGTTAGGGTTTAGGGCTAAGGGTTTAGGGTTTAGGGTTTAGGATTTAGGCTTTAGGATTTAGAGTTTTTAGGGTTTAAGGTTTAGGGTTAGGGTTTAGGGTTTAATTTTTCAGGTTTTGGGTTTAGGCTTTAGTGTTTAGGGTTTTTAGTTTTTATGGTTTAGGGTTTAGGGTTAGTTTAGGGTTTAGGGTTTAAGGTTTTAGGGTTTAGGGTATAGGGTTTAGGGTTTGGGGTTTAGGGACAATTTATGGTTTAGGGTTTAAGATTTAAGGTTTCAAGTTTAGGGTTTTTCAAGGTGTAGGGTTTAGGGTTAGTTTTAAAGTTTAGGGTTTAAGGTTTAGTCTTTAGGATTTAGGGTTTAGGATTTAGGGTTTACTGCTTAGGGTTTTCTTTCTAAAAGCAAGTGGTAGGTTTGCTTAGATTAGTTTTATATATTTTAGCTTATGTTCTTTTTTATTTTTTATTTTTATGTAGGTTTACTTCTTATTTTTAATTTAGTTTTGTTTATTTATTGTAGGTTTACTTATTTTAGTTTATGTTTTTTATTTTAGTATATTTTTTAGGTTTAGGTTTAGGTTTTATTTTTTATTCATAGGATTAGGTTTAGGTTTTTATTTTATTTTTTTACATTTAGGTTTTATGCTTTTATTTTAGGTTTATTTTTAGCTTTTTATTTTTAGTTTTGGTTTAGGTTTATTTTAAGTTTATTTTATCTTTTTTAGTTTAGGGTTTAGGTTTAGGTTTTATTTATTTTAGTTTAGTTTAATTTAGTTTAGGTTTATGTTTATTTTATTTGGATTCTTTTAGGTTTAGGTTTTTTTTTGTTTAGGGTTTAGGTTTTATTATTTCTTCATTTTTAGGTTTCAATTTTTATTTAGTTTTTATTTTATTTTATTTTTGGTTTACATTATTTTTATTTTACATTTAGTTTTTATTTGGTTTAGGTTTCTTATTTTTAGGTTTATTTTATTTTTTTAGTTTAGTTTAGCTTTTTATTTAATTTATTTTATTTTAGTTTTTATTTTTTATTTTATTTTATTTTTAGGTTTATGTTTAGGTTTAGGTTTAGGTTTTAGTTTAGCTTTTAATTATATTATATATATTTATTTTATTTAGGTTTAGGTGTTGTTATTTATTTTATTTTTAGGTTTTATTTAGTTTAGGTTTAGGTTTTTAGGGTTTTAGGGTTTAGGGTTTAGGGCTTGGGGTTTAGGGTTTAGGGTATTGGGTTGTAGGTTTTAGGGTTTGTGGTTTAGGGTTTAGGGTTTAAGGTTTGGAGTTTAGCATTTTAGGGTTTATGGTTTAGGGTTTAGGGTTTTAGGGTTTTAGGGTTTAGGGTTTAGGGTTTAGGTGTTTGGGTTTTTTTATTTATTTTTATTATTTTAATATTTTTTTAAATTAAGTAAATTGGTAGGTTTAGGTTTATTTAGTTTATTTTTTTATTTACTTTAGTTTATTTTATTTTTTATTTTTATTTAGGTTTATTTTTTGTTTTATTTAGTTTAGTTTATTTATTTTAGTTTATTTTTTAGGTTCAAGTTTAGGATTAGATGGGCACACATAAAAAACACAAATAAAAATATTTTTAAGAGGAAGCTACAAGAGCTTAGAATTTGGGATAGTCATAAGGATGCTAATGTTATGTGTGAAAAAGTAGCATGTGAAATTAAGCAAGTTGCTAAAAATGTGCTTGGAGAATCAAAAAGAAAAGCTTCTTTTAATAAAAATAGTTGGTGGTGCAGTCAGAGTGTGTAAGAAAAGATAAGAAATAAGAAGCATTGTTATGAAACTTGGTTTAGATGTAAAAACTCAGAGAATTGAGAAATATATAAAGTGGTTTGTAGAGATTCTAAGAAAGTAATATATGATGCAAAAAATTTAGCTTTTAGTGATTTATATGATAGATTAGATACCAAAGAAGGTGAAAGATGTATGTATAAGTTAGCCAACCAAAGAGATAGGAGAAGTAAAGACCTAGTTCAAGTGAGGTGTATTAAGGATAAAAATAATAAAGTGTTGTTCTTAGAAAAGGATATTGAAAATAGGTGGATGAAGTATTTTGATAAACTTTTCAATGAAGGATCTGAAATGCGATTGATTTTTAGTTAATATCCTAAACAAAAATAGAAAATTTTATTTTTATCATCGTATTAGTAAATATGAAGTTAGAGAAGCTTTAAATAAAATTAAATGTGGAAAAATAGTAGGACCTGATGATATTCTAATAGAAGTGTGGAAATGTTTAGGAGATCAAGGAATTTCTTAGCTTACAAATCTTTTTAATGTTCTTTTAAAGACTAAAAAGATGCCAGATGAGTGAAGAAAGAGTTTGTTGGTCCCTATATTTAAGAATAAAGGTGATGCACAAGAGTGCGCAAATTATAGAGGAATTAATTTAATGTGTCATACATTAAAATTATGGGAGAGGGTAATTGAGCATAGGTTACGATGTGATACAAAAGTTTCTCACAATCAATTTGGTTTCATGCAAGGTAGATCTACTATGGATGCTATACATTTGTTAAGAGGTTTGATGAAGAAGTATAGAGAAAGTAAGGAGGATCTACAATGATATGTATTGATTTAGAGAAAGCTTATGATAAAGTTTCAAGAGATGTTCTTTGGAGAGTTCTAGAACAGAAAAAAGTTAATATTGGTTATATTCAAGTCATTAAGGATATGTATACTACAACTATTGCTTGTGTCCAAACACAAGGTGGATTGATAAAATATTTTCCTATTTTAGTTGGATTACATCAAGGATCAGCTTTAAGCCCTTATCTTTTTGCTTTAGTTATGGCTGTTCTTACTAGGCACTTATAGGAAGATGTACCTTGCTGTATGCTTTTTGCTGATGACATTCTTCTTATTGATAAGACTAGAGAAGGAGTCCTAGAGAAACTTGAATTATGGAGGTCAACATTAGAGTCTAAAGGTTTTCGTTTAAGTAGATCTAAAACTAAATATACAGAGTGTAATTTTAGTTGTAGAAGTTCTAGTGGTAGTGTTGTGATATTAGGTGAACAAGTCATTAATAAGAGTGAGCGATTCAGATATTTAGGCTCTATTATTCAAAATGACGGTGAAATAGATGGAGATGTTATTAGTAGAATTCAAGTTGGATGGTTAAAGTGGTGGAATGTATCTGGCCTGTTGTGTGACAGAAAAGTTCCACTTAAACTTAAGCAAAAATTTTATAGGATGGTGGTAAGACTTGCAATGACTTATGGTGTAGAATGTTGGCCAATAAAAGAGAAGCATAAAACTAAGTTAAGTGTTACAGAGATGAGGATGCTCAGGTGGATGAGTGGCTTTACTCTGATAGATAAAATGCGAAATGAGTATGTTCGGGAAAAAGTTGGAGTAGCTCCAATGGAAGATAAGATTAGAGAGAGTCACCTTAGATGGTTTGGCAACATAAAGCGTCGGCCGTCTAATGACCCGGTTAGAAGAGCAGATGCTTTAGATTTTCCTTATATTAAAAAAGGTAGAGGTAGACCTAAAAAGACTTCGTTAAGATGTATAAAAAATGACCCTAGTATACCTGAATTAAATGAGAATTTGACACATAATAGGACACAATGGAGATGAAGGATTCATGTAGCCAATGCCACTTAGTGGGATAAAGGCTTCTTTTTATTGTTGTTGTTATTGTTGTTTAGGTTAAGGTTTAGGTTTTTTGGTTTATTTTTATTTTTATTTATTTTTTATTTTTATTTAGGTTTATTTTTATTTTTATTTAGTTTAGTTTATTGATTTTAGGTTTATTCATTTTAGTTTATTTTTTAGTTCAGTTATATTTTTATTTTTATTTTAAGTTTAGGTTTTAGTTTTTATTTTTAGGTTTAGGTTTAGGCTTTGTTTTATTTTTTTAGATTTAGCTTTTAGGTTTTTATTTTAGGTTTATTTTTAGGTAATATTTTTTAGTCTAGGTTTAGGTTTATTTTAATTTAATTTTTTTTATTTAGTTTAGGTTTAGGTTTAGGTTTTGCTTATTTTATTTTAGTTTATGTTTTGGTTTATTTTATTTTTATTTTAAGTTTATGTTTTTTTTAGTTTATGGTTTAGGTTTTATTTTTTATTTATTTTTAGGTTTTATTTTTTGGTTTATTTTTTAGGTTCAGGTTTTTATTTAATTTTTATTTAATTTTATTTTAATTTTAAGTTTAGTTTTTATTTTATTTATGTTTTTTATTTTTTAGTTTAGTTTATGTTTTTATTTATTTTATTTTAGTTTAGTTTCTATTTTTAGGTTTAGGTATAAGTTTATGTTTTAGGGTTTAGGGTTTAGTGTTTAGGCTTTAGGGTTGTGGGTTTTTAGGGTTTAGGGTTTAGAGTTTTGGCTTAGCTTAGGGTTGTAGGTTAGTTTAGGGTTTAGTGTCTAGGATTCATGGTTTAAGGTTTTTAATGTTTTGGGTGTATGGTTTAGGGTCAATTTTGGGTTTAGGGTTTTGGTTACTATTTAGGGTTTAAGTTTAGGGTTTAGGGTTATTTGAGGGTTTAAAGTTTATTATTTTATAGCATTTAAGGTTTTGGGTTTAGGGTTTAGGTGTTAGTGTTGTAGGTTTAGGTTTGTAAGTTTAGGCTTCGGGGTTTAGGGTTAGTTTTAGGGTTTAGGGGTTAGGGTTTAGGGTTTAGAATTTAGGGTTTAGGGTTTTGTGTTTAGGGTTTAGGGTTTTGAAAAAAATAAGTAAACTAATAGTTTTTTTTTAGTTTAATTAGTTTATTTTTTATTTATTTTAATTTAGGTTTATTTTTTATTTTTATTTAGTTTATTTTAATTTTAGGTTTTCTATTTGAGTTTAGGTTTTTTGTTTATTTTATTTTTAGGTTTTATTTAGTTTAGGTTGAGGTTTTTAGGTTTATAGGGTTTAGTTTTTAGGGTGTAGAGTTTAGGGTTTAGGGTTTAGTGTTTAAACTTTAGGGTTTTAGGATTTAAGGTTTTAGGGTTTAGGGTTTAGGGTTAGGGTTTAGGGTTTCAGGTTAAGGGTTTAGCATTTAAGTTTTAAGGTTTAGGGTTTAAGGTTAGCTTAGGGTTTAAGGTTAGAATAAGGTTTAGGGTTTATGGTTTAGGCTGTAAGGTTTAGGGTTTTTTTTGGGTTTAGGGTTAATTTAGGGCTTAAAGTTTAAGGTTTCAGGGTTAAGGATTTAGGGTTTAGGGTTAGGGTTAAGATTTAAGGTTTAGGGATTAAGGTTTTTTAGTGTTTAGGGTTTAGGGATTAGAGTTTAGGGTTATAGGTTTAGGGTTAGTTTTAGGGTTTATAATTTAGGGTTTAGGATTTAGTGTTTAGGGTTAAGGGTTTAGGGTTTTTTAAAAAAAATAAGTAAATTGATATGTTTAGGGTTATTTTTAGTTTATTAAGTTTATTTTATATTTTTCTTTAGGTTTATTTTTTATTTTTATTCAGTTTAAATAATTTATTTTATGTTTATTTATATTAGTTTAGGTTTTTTATTTTAGTTTATTTTTTAGGTTTAGATTTAGGTTTATGTTAATTTTTAGTTTAGTTTTATTTTTATTTTATTTTTTAGGTTTAGGTTTAATTTTTTATTTTTAGGTTTTGGTTTAGGTTTTTATTTAATTTTTTAGGTTTATATTTTAGGTTTTTATTTTAGTTTTAATTTTAGGTTTTATTTTTTAGTTTGGATTTAGGTTTATTTTTAGTTTATTTTATTTCATTTAGTTTTGGTTTTATTTATTTTTGTTTAGCTTATTTTAGTTTAGTTTTAAGTTTATTTTATTTTGTTTATTTCCTTTTTATTTTATGTTTAGGTTTTTTATAGTTTAGGGTTTAGGTTTTACTTTTTATTTGTATTTAAGTTTTATTTTTTAGGTTTAGGTTTTTATTTCAGTTTAAGTTTATTTTGTTTTTATTTTACAACTAGTTTTTATTTTATTTAGGTTTTTTATTCTTAGGTGAGTTTATTTTTTAGTTTAGTTTAGGTTTTTATTTATTTTATTTTAGTTTATTTTTATTATTTTATTTATTTTATTTTTAGGTTTAGGTTTAGGTTTTAATTTAAGTTTTATTTTATTTTATTCTTTTATTTTATTTAGGTGTAGGTTTTTTTATGTATTTTATTTTTAGGTTTTATTTAGTTTAGGTTTAGGTTTTTAGGTCTTTAGGGTTTAGGGTTTAGGGTTTAGAGTTTTAGGGTTTAGGGATTTAGGATTTATGGTTTAAGGTTTAGGGTTTAGGGTTAGTGTTTAGGCTTTAGGGTTTAAGGTTTTTATGATTTAGGGTTTAGGGTTTAGGGTTAGCTAGGGTTTTGGGTTTTTAGTTTAGGTTTAGTTTATTTTAGGTTTAGGTTTAGGTCTAGGTTTTACTTATTTTAGTTTAGTTTATTTTAGTTTAGGTTTAGGTTGATTTTATTTTGTTTATTTTAGTTGTAGGTTTTTTTTAGTTTATGGTTTAGGTTTTAAATTTTATTTATTTTAGGTTTTATTTTTTGGTTTATTTTTTAGGTTTAGGTTTTTATTTAGTTTTTATTTTATTTTAGGTTTATTTTGTTTCTATTTTACATTTGGGTTTTAGTTTGCAGTTCAGGGTTTTAGGGTTTATGGTGTAGGCTTTAGGGTTTATTGTTTTAGGTTTTAGGGTCTAGGGTTTAGGGTTTAGGGGTTTATTTTTTTATTTATTTTCATTATTTTTATATTTTTAAAATTAAATAAATTGGTAGGTTTAGGTTTATTCAGTTTATTTTTTATTTAATTTAGTTAATTAATTTATTTTATTTTTATTTAGATTTATTTTTATTTTTATTTAGTTTAGTTTATTTATTTTCGGTTTGTTTATTTTAGTTTATTTTTTTAGGTTTTGGTTTATTTTTTAGTTTAGTTTTATTTTTAATTATTTTTTATTTTCATTTAGGTTTATTTTTATTTTTATTTCATTTAGTTTATTGATTTTGGGTTTATTTATTTTACTTTATTTTTTAGGTTTAAGTTTAGGTTTAGGTTTAGTTTTTAGTTTAATTATATTTTTATTTTATTTTTTAGGTTTTTGTTTTTGTTTTTATTTTTAGATTTAGGTTTAGGTTTTGTTTTATTTTTTTAGGTTTAGGTTTTAAATTGTTATTTTAAGTTTACTTTTAGGTAGTATTTTTTAGTTTAAGTTTATGTTTATTTTTAGTTTAGTTTATTTTAATTAGTTTAGGTTTAGGTTAATGTTTGGCTTATTTTAGGTTTAGGTTTTATTTATTTTAGTTTAGTTTATTTTAGTTTAGGTTTAAGTTTATTTTATTTTTATTTTAACTTTAAGTTTTTTTTAGTTTAGGGTTTATGTTTTATTTTTTGGTTTATGTTTTAGGTTTAGGTTTTTATTGAATTTTTATATATATATTTTTTATTTTAGGTTTAGTTTTTATTTTATTTATGTTTTTTATTTGTTTAGTTTAGTTTCAATTTTTGTTTATTTTATTTTAGTTTAGTTTTTATTTTATATTTAATTGTATTTTTAGGTATAGGTTTAGGTTTTAGGGTTTAGGGTTTAGGGTTTAGGTTTAGTGTTTTGGCTTTAGGGTTGAGGGTTTTGAGGGTTTAGGGTTTAGGGTTTAGAGTTTAGGGTTAGCTTAGGGTTGCAGGCTCGTTTAAGGTTTAGGGTTTAGGCGTGAGGGTTTAGGGTTTTTCGGATTTTGGGTTTATGGTTTAAGGTTAGTTTGGGGTTTAGGATTAGGGTTAGTATTTAGGGTTTAGGATTTTGGGTTTAGGGTTTTGTTTTTTTTATTTTAGTTTATTTTTTAGGTTTAGGTTTTGGTTTATGTTTATGTTTATTTTAATTTTATTATTTTTTATTTTTTTCATTTAGGTTTTATTTTTTATTTTTAATTTTAGGTTTTTATTTATTTTTTTAGGTTTAGGTTTTAGGTTTTTATTTTAGGTTTATTTTTTGGTTTTATTATTTTATTTTAGATTTAAGTTTATTTTTAGTTTATTTTATTTCATTTAGTTTAAGTTTAGGTTGAGGTTTAGTTTATTTTAGGATTAGGTTTAGGTTTTATTTATTTATGTTTAGTTTATTTTAGTTTATAGGTTTATTTTATTTTGTTTATTTTATTTTTATTTTATGTTTAGGTTTTTCTAGTTTAGGGTTTAGGTTTGTATTTAGTTTTTTATTTTATTTGAGTTTTAGTTTATTTTATTCCTATTTTATGTTTAGTTTTTCTTTTATTTAGGTCTTTTTATTCTTAGGTTGATTTTATTTTTTTAGTTTAGTTTAAGCTTTTATTTATTTTATTTTAGTTTATTTTTATTATAATATTTTATTTTATTTTTTGGTTTAGTTTTAGGTTTTAGTTTAGGTTTTTATTTTATTTTATTCTTTTATTATATTTAGGTTTAGGTTTTATTATGTATTTTATTTTCAAGTTTTATTTAATTTAGGTTTAGGTTTTTCTTTTTTTAGGGTTTAGGGTTTAGGGTTTAGGGTTTAGGGTTTAGGGTCTAGGGTTTAGGGGTTTAGGGTTTATGGTTTTAGGGTTTTTGGTTTAGGGTTCGGGCTTTGGGTTTAGGGTTTAGGGTTTAGTGTTTAGGCTTTAGGGTTTAAGGTTTCTATGGTTTAGGCTTTATGATTTAGGGTTAGCTTAAGGTTTTGGGTTTTTAGTTTAGGTTTACTTTATTTTGGGTTTAGGTAAAGGTTTTATTTATTTTAGTTTAGTTTTTTTTAATTTAGGTTTAGGTTGATTTTATTTTTTTTACTTTATGTTAAAGTTTTTTTTAGTTTAGGTTTTAGGTTTTATTTTTTATTTATTTTAGGTTTTATTTTTAGGTTTATTTTCTAATTTATGTTTTTATTTAGTTTTTATTTTACTTTATTTTACTTTATTTTAGGTTTATTTTATTTTTATTTTACATTTGAGTTTTAGTTTATTGAGGTTTTTTATTTTTTTAGTTTTGTTTAGGTTTTTATTTATTTTATTTTGGTTTAGTATTTATTTCTTTATTTTATTTTATTTTTAGGTTTAGGTAGAGGTTTAGGTTTATGTTTTTATTTTATTTTATTCTTTATTTTATTTAGGTTTAAGTTCTTTCTATTTATTTTATTTTTTGGTTTTATTTATTTTAGGTTTAGGTTTTTAGCGTTTAGGGTTTAGGGTTTACGGTTTAGGGCATAGCTTTTAAGGTTTACGGTTTAGGGTTTAGGATTTAGGGTTTTAGAGTTTAGGGCTTCAGGTTTAGGGTTTAAGTTTTTTGGTTAGTTTTAAGGTTTAGGGTTTATGGATTTTTGGGGTTTGGGGTTTAGTGTTTAGGGTTTAAGGTTAACAGTTGTACGTTTAGGGTTTAGGTTTTAGGGTTTAGGATTTAGTGTTTAAGGTTTAGGGTCCAGTGTTTAGGGTTTTTTTAAATTAAGTAAATCGATAGCTTTAAGTTTATTTAGTTTATTTTTTTTATTTTTTTGTTTATTTTATTTTTTATTTTTATTTAGTTTCGTTTATTTATTTTAGGTTTTTATTTCAGTTTTTTTATGTTAATTTATTTTTTTTAAGTTTATGTTTAGGGTTAGCGTAGGGTTTAGGGTTTAAGATTTAAGGTTAGCTTAGGGTTTATGGTTTTTTTATTAAGTAAACTAGTAGGTTAAAGTTTATTTATTTTAGTTTATTTTATTTTTTATTTTTATTTACGTTTATTTTTTTTATTTAGTCTTATCTATTTATTTTAGTTTAAGTTTTTTATTTTAGTTTATTTTTTGCGTTTAGGTTACTTTTTTAATTGAGTTTTATTTTTATTTTATATTTTTGGTTTAGGTTTTATTTTTTATTTTTAGGTTTAGGTTTAGTTTTTTATTTTATTTTTTTAAGTTTAAGTTTAGGTTTTTATTTTAGGTTAATTTTTACATTTTATTTTTTTATTTAGGTTTAGGTTTATTTTTAGTTTTTTTGATTTTATTTAGTTTCAGGTTTAGGTTTAGTTTATTTTAGGTATAGGTTTATGTTTTATTTATTTTGGTTTAGTTATTTATAGTTTAGGTTTAGGTTTCTTTTATTTTGTTTATTTTATTTTTATTTTAGGTTGAGGTTTTTTTTCATTTAGGGTTTAGGTTTTATTTTAATTTTTATTTTAATTTATTTTTGGTTTATTTTAGATTTATTTTTTCATTTTATGTTTCAATTTTATTTTACTTAGGTTTTTTATTCTTAGGTTTATTTTATATTTTTAGTTTAGTTTTAGTTTTTACTTATTCTAAATTAGTTTAATTTTATTAGATTATTTTATTTTATTTTTAGGTTTAGGTTTAAATTTTAGCTTAGGTTTTTATTTTATTTTTTATTTTATTTTATTTAGGTTTAGGTTTTTTTATTTTTTTTATTTTTAAGTTTTATTTAGTTTAGGTTTATGCTTTTAGGTTTTTAGGGTATAAGGTTAAGGGTTTAGGATTCACGGTTTAGGGTTTAGGCTTTTAGGGTTTAGGGTTTTTGGGTTTTGGGTTAGGGTTTAGTGTTTAGGGTATACAATTTAGTGTTTAGGCTTTAGGGTTTAGGGTTTTTAGGGTTTAGGGTTCAGGGTTAGCTTAGGGTATAGGGTTAGTTTAGGGTTAAGGGTTTATAGTTTAAGGTTTAGGCTTTAGGGTTTAAAGTTTTTAGTATTTAGGGTATTTGATTTAGGGGTAGGTTAGGGATTAGGGTTTAGGTATTTAGGGTTTAGGGTTTAGGGATTAGGGTTTAGGGTTTAGGGTTAGTTTAGGGTTTAGGGTTTAGGGTTTTGGGTTTAGGGTTTAGGTTTTTGGGTTTTAGGGTTTAGGGTTTAGAGTTTAGGATTAACTAGGTTTAAGGTTTGATTCTTTTTTTTATTTTATTATTTTTTATTTTTTAAGTAAACTAGTTGGTTTATGTTTATTTAATTTATTTTTCTATTTATTTAAGTTTATTTTAGTTTTTATTTTGATTTAAGATTTATATTTTAGTTTATTTTTTAGGTTTAGGTTTGTGTTTAGGTTTTTTTTTTTGTTTAGTTTTATTTTTATCTTATTTCTTAGGTTTAGGTTTTTTTTTTAGGTTTAGGTTTAGTTTTTATTTTATATTTTTAGGTTTAGGTTTTTGGTTTTTATTTTAGATTTATTTTTAGGTTTTTTTTTTATGTTTAGGTTAATTTTTAGTTTAATTTATTTTATTAGTTTATGGTTTTGGTTTTATTTATTTTAGGTTTAGGTTTAGGTTTTATTTATTTTAGTTTAATTTAGTTTAGTTTAGGTTTAGGTTTATTTTAGGTCTTAGTTTTTTTTTTAGATTAAGGTTTAGGTTTTATTCTTTATTTATTTTTTGGTTTTATTTTTAGGTTTATTTTTTCGGTTTAGGTTTTTATTTTATTTTATTTTTATTTTACAATTGGGTTTTATTTTATTTTCTATTTTTTAGGTTTATTTTATTTTTTTAGTTTAATTTTGGTTTTTATTTATTTTATTTTAGTTTAGTTTCTATTTTTTATTTTATTTTATTTTTAGGGTTAAGGTTTAATTAGTTTAGTTTAGTTATTTTAATTAATTTTTGTTTTATTATGTTTATTTGTTAGTTATTTGTTTATTTAGGTTTAGGTTTATCAGTTTAGTTTATTATTATTATTCTTTCTTTAGTTATTTGTTTTTATTTTGGGTTTATTTGTTTTTAGGTTCAGTGTTTTTTTGGGTTTATTGGGGTTATTATTATTTAGTGTTTTTTAGTTTAGTTTTAGTTTTTGGTTTTTATTTAATTTCAGTTTAGGTGGGGTTTATTAGTTTAAGTTAGGTTTTTAGTTTAGTTATTGTTTAGGGTTTAGGGTTTAGGGTTTAGGGTTTAGTGTTTAAGCTTTAGGGTTTAGGGTTTTTAGGATTTAGGTTTTAGGATTTAGGGTTAGCTTAAGGTTTATGGTTAGTTTAGGGTTTAGGGTTTAAAGTTTAGGGTTTAGTGTTAGCCTAAGGTTTAGGGTTTAGGGTTTTTAAAGTTTTGGGTTTAGGGGTTTTAGGTTTAGTGTTTAGGGTTTTGGGTTAGGGTTAGGGTTTTACGTTTAGGGTTTAGAGTTCAACTGTAGTGTTTAGGGTTTAGGGTTTTTTTTGTTTATTTTTATTTATTATTATTATTTTTTTGGGTTCAGGGTTTAGGGTTTAAGGTTCAAGGTTTAGGGTTTAGGGTTTAGGATTTTAGGGCTTAGGGTTTAGAGTTTAGAGTTTAGGGTTCAGAGTTTAGGGTTTAGGGTTAGTTTTAAGGTTTAGGGTTTAGGGTTAGGTTTTTTTTATTGAATTTTATTTATTTATTTTTTAAAAAAATTAAGTCAACTCGTAGGTTTAAGTTTATTTAGTTTATTTTAGCTTCTTTTATTTAGGATTATTTTTATTTTTATTTAGTTTAGTTTATTTATTTTAGGTTTATTTATTTTAGTTTAGGTTTTTTATTTTTGTTCATTTTTTAGGTATAGGTTTAGGTTTAAGTTTATTTTCTTAGTTTAGTTTTATTTTCATTTTATTTTTTTGGTTTAGGTTTTATTTTTTATTCTTAAGTTTAGGTTTAGGTTTTTATTTTATTTTTTTAGTAATAGGTTTTAGGTTTTTTTTAAGGTTTTATTTTTTTTTGTTTAGGTTTAGATATATTTTTATTGCATTTTATTTTATTTAGTTTAGGTTTAGGTTTAGGGTTAGCTTAGGGTTTCGGGTTAGTTTAGGTTTAGGGATAGCTTAGGATTTAAGGTTAGCTTAGTGTTTTGGCTTTAGGGTTTAATGTTTTTAGGGTTTAGGGTTTAGGGTTTAGGGATAGTTTCGGTTGTAGGGTTTAGAGTTTAGGTTTTAAGGCAGGGCCTAGGCTGGGCTCAGTCCCTGTGTGGCCTAGGGCCCAGTGACTCCATGGCCTGGCCCAGGGCTCAGTGGCTCAGTGTCAGGCAGGCCCAGGGCCTAGGGCCCATCAGGCCTTAGGCTCAGGGCCTAGCCCAAGATAGAGTTGAGGGCCCAGGATCTTTAAAACAAGCAAGGCTTTAGCTCATTTATTTATTTATTATTAGCTATTTTATTTAAATTATATTTTTATTTAGTAATTTATTTTGTTTTATTTATGTTACCATGTTTATTTTAGTTTTAGGTCACGTATTATCCCATTTTTTAGTTTTTTATTTTTTAGGTGTAGAGTTTTATTTTTTATTTTTTAGGTTTATGTTTGGGTTTTTTATTTTATTTTGTAGGTTTAGGTTTTAGGTTTTATTTTATATTTATTGTTAGGTTTTATTTTTTAGATTAGGTTTAGGTTTATTTTTAGTTTATTTTATTTTATTTAGTTTGGGGTTTAGGTTTAGGTTTTATTTATTTTAGTTTAGGTTCATGTTTATTTTATTTTGTTTATTTTAGGTTTAGGGTTTTTTTAGTTTAAGGTTTAAGTTTTATTTTTTATTTATTTTTAGGTTTATTTTTTAGATTTAGGTTTTTATTTAGTTTTTATTTTATTTAGGATTTTCTACCACCATCCTTCAAGATCTTTGGTGGTAGTGGGAACCCACGATAACACATTGCACATTTTAGAGTTGGCTGTTGCAACTCCAGTGGCAGCAACATACTCCTCTTCCTCCTTTTCGTTAGAAGTGTGTCAAGTGTTGCATTTGATTGGTACGCCAAACTGCCCAATGGTTCTATGAAGACTTTTGCTAAGTTGGAGCACCTCTTTATCAAGAGGTTTGTTAGAGCTTAGGAGAGTGTGATTGTGGGCGACCTCATTGTAGAGAAATAGAAACTCAACAAGTCCCTTGTTGATTACATTCTCAGGTGGCGCAACCTAAGCATAAAATGAGAACTACATCTATCTGAAGAGCATGCCATTCAGATTCTTCTCATGAATATTCATGGCCCGATCACCTTTATGCTTAAGGGCTTTACCATCAAAACATTTGAGAAATTAATCAATAAGGCGGCTAGCATATAAGAGCAAGCCAAACAGTTACCCTTTCCCAACCAATCATCTAGGCCCAAGCCGCAGATGGTGCTTAAGAAGAAGCTAGGGATAGTTAAGTCAGTGGACAGAGGGAAGCAGCCAGCCAGAGTTCAGTATGAGAGACTACGAGCTCAGTAGCCTTCATTGCCACCTCCTCTTCCACCACCTCGGCCAACATACCGGCCACCACAATGATCATTTCCACCACCTCAATAGCCTACCCAACATTGGTATTCATATCCATCGACAGGTAGCTACTTTCCACTTACTCTTGTCGATAGGTTGGATAAGTCAAGTTCATTCAAGGGAGAGGTAGTTAGAAAAATCTTTAAGAATCTCTTAAAGAAACCTGACTTTCAATTACTAGAGCTTAAGAGGTCGGAGGAAGTGGGCAAAAATGATGATCCTAGCTATTGCCCCTACCATCGCATGTTAGGCCATGTCTTAGAAGATTGTATCACTTTTAAGGATTATCTTGAGCACAACTACAAGTTGAGAGCCATAATTATCCCTAAGGAATACTTATTAGAACAACCATCCAGTTCTATTAGAGTAATCCTTAGCGATACTTGCGATCCTCTTAACAAAGAAGGTTAAGATATCTCCCTATCCCAAACCTCTAAGAAGATCATTTCTAAGATCAAGAAGCTTTCCTTGTAGGTGCATGAAGTTGCTCAAACCTCCAACACCAAGGAAGGTTTGCTAGTTGCAAAGGATTACTCAGGGAGGGTGACCCGCCAGCGATGGGTCACGATACTTGTTGGGATAGTCGAGCGACCACCATTTGAGTCCAATACTTCCTCCAGCTTTGCCACCTCTTCTTCTAGCTCCTCTTCAACTAGCAAGAGCGTTGTATCTATGGATAAGGGAACTAAATCCTTTACTCCACATACTTTACTTGATTTCTATCATGTACCTCCACCCAAAAAGTAATTAATGATGAAAGTCAAGCAATATAGCCCCTTCTTGGTGGGTCTATCACACACCGACAGGGTCCATACATTAACTCATATTAAACCCAATCTGATTTTTCCTAGTGGAGTTAAATCACACTCTTCTCCCCAGTGGAGCCCCAAATCATATATAAACAAGTCAAGCAAATAAATCAAATTCCAAACCAACATCCCTAGTGGAACCAAATTAAACCAACTCCCCTAATAAATTCTAAATCAAAGAAATCCAACCAAACTCTTATCCTCAATGGATACATCCCCAAAGAAATCTTTGAAATCAAACTCAAATCCTAATCCCCAGCAGATAGCCTGAATCTGCTTCCTTAGTGGAAGGTTCATATACTCGATCCCTAGTGGACTCGAGCCCATATCTCTAGTAGATATGCCTCCACATCAATTAAAACAAAAAAAATTAAAGTTGATTCAATCTTAATCCGTGGTGGATTTTAGATTCTTATCCCTAGCAGATCTTTTATCCTTGAATCATATAATCAAATCAAATCCAAACCTTATCCCGAACAAATTTTCTTCTTCTATGCCCTCAACATAAACCCCTCACATGTCATGTATAATGCATTAGTGATCCCCTAGCAGAGCTCCCTCCATGTCCTTGACATGGAATTCTCATAAAATCTTATTTCTTCTCTTATGTACACCTTTAATACTTCAACCAAAAGCTTAACAATGTATTTCTTCAAATTACATCATCTTAACATTGTAATCAACATTTTATGATTTGTGATGGTGCAAGCACAAACTAACTATACAATATCATGCTAAACATATGATAATATGAATAAACACACTATATTATTTTATAATATATGATGTTATATTATAATTTGCTATAATATAATATATTATCTAACATTACACATCATTAGAATTAAATGGAACAAATCATTTTGGATGTAACTATTAAAATGGTACAAAATGGCATAATTTTGGTGTTCCTTCTTGGCGTGTGTCGTGAATTTGGCCAAATTCTCCCATCTCAGCTGTCAAATTAATAGTTTTATGAGTTTTTACCCAATGTATTATAACAAAAGTAAAACATACTAAAATTTACAATAACATTTAGTAACACACCACCACATTCATATATATATGTGAAGTTATATTGTTATGTACATTATATTTTAGTATGCTTTTATATAATATATTATCTTACATTACACTTTAAAATGAATCACTTTAAGCCAAAAAAATTATGAAATTTGGATGAAAAAAGAACATTTATTTTGGATGCAAAATTCCATTCTTTTGATTAAATGACACACCATAGCCCACCCCCAATGATGTTCCTTAAATCTTACCTTAAATTTGGCCAAATCCCATCATCTTAGCTTATAAATTTGTATTTTTATAAATTATACTAGTACAAACTCTACTACATCATACTATAAGATACTAAAATATGCTAAACAACAAGTAGTAATACACAAAAGTATGCTATAATGCGTGATGCTACACTATATATGGCATCTTATATCATAATACACTAACTTATTATATTATGTTATATTGCATATCACATCACAAGGGATTGCTTAAGATTAAAAAATCATAAAATTAGTCTAAACAATAAAAAAAAACTATATATTTTAGTCGTATCACTTACAAATTTTAAATTAAAATAATATATTATGATGCCATGCTCTACCTATTATGAATTTGGCCAAATTCCACCATTTTAAAGTCTAAATCAACATTTTTATAAATAATGCTCGTGTAGGCTCGACTACATGATTATAAAATATTGAAAGAATTTAAAATGCACAGAACAATATATTACGATATATGATGCTATACTATGCTACAACATATAATATTTATTTTGAACATAAAATCTTACTTTTTAAACTACAAGTGGTGTAGCACACCTTTGGTACTACAACCTAATTCCCACTTCAAATTTAACAAATTTCATCATCTAATTTATTAATTAAATATTATTATAATTTATATTAATATAAACTATAGGGAATAATACCATAATAAACTAAAACATTTCAAAACATCTAATAACATCTAAAAAACACATCAATATATGCTCAAATATATGATGCTACATTATACTATAATATATGGTAATATATTATGATTTAGGGTTAGGGTTTAGGGTATTCAAATCACTAGCAGTCAAGGGAAAGTCTCTTCAAGACATTTTCTTTAGCCACTTTAACTATGTTAGGATTAGGTCATTCTTTTGATCTACTCCTAATGAAAACTTTATTCAAGGCTTATGGTTTAAGGTTTTGGGTTAGTTTAAGGTTTAAGGTTTATTGTTAGTTGAAGGTTTAGGGTTTTGTATTTAAGGGTTAGGGTTTATGGTTTTAGGGTTTAGGTTTATTGTTTAGGGTTTTAGGGTTTAGGGTTTAGGGTTTAGGGTTTAGGGTTTAGGATTTAAGGATTTGGGTTTAGGGTTTACGGTTTAGGGTTTAGGGTTTAGGGTTTATTGTTTAAGGTTTAGGGTTTTTAGTGTTTAGGATTTAGGATTTAGGGTTTAGGGTTTAAGTTATAAGTTTAGGGTTTATGTTTTAGTTTAGGATTTAGGGTTTAGGGTTTAATGTTTAAGATTAATAGTTTTTTTAATAGAGAACAAATTCAAATTCAACATTTATTCTTTTTAATTTCATCAACCAAGTAGCATCCCAACTTTTCTAAGACACAAGCGATGAAATAGATAAAAAATGAGCACCCATAGAGCAAATAAAAAACCCTAGATAAGTTGAGCCGTCTCTACTATAAAGAAAGTTCCATAAGTAGCAGATCAGTTTGGTCATTCTTCAATTTCTCTAGTTCCCATCAGAACAACCCAGCTTCTTGACCAGTGGGATCCGCCATCATATCCTCGATCTCTCCCTTCGCCACCACCACCACGATTATAACCTCCATCACTCCTCCTGCCTCCATAACCACCACTGCTCCGACCACCACCTCCATATCCACTATCACCTTCAGATCCCCCACCACTACTATGATAACTGTCGCCTCTGCCTTTCCCTCCACTGCATGATTTAGACTGAGGCTAGTTAATAGTGATGTTCCTGCCATCAAGGTTCTTCCCATTTTGAGGGTTTACGGTTGGTTTAGGGTTGAGGGTTGAGGGTTTGTTTAGGGTTTAGGGTTTGAGGTTTATGGTTTAGGGTTGTAGATTTTAGGGTTTAGGGTTTAGGGTTTAGGGTTTAGGGTTTTAGGGATTAGGATTTAGGATTTAGGGTTTATGGTTTAGGGTTTAGGGTTTGTGACCCTAAACCCTAAACCCTAAACCCTAAACCCTAACCCTAACCCTAAACCTTAAACCCTAAATCATAAATCGTAAACCCTAAAATAAACCCAAACACTAAACTAAACCCACCTTAAACTCTGAAGCCTAAACCCTAAACCTTAAATGCTAAACCTAAACTAACTTTAAACCCTAAGTTATCCCTAAAACCTAAACTTTAAACCTAAACCCTAAACCCTAAAATCCCTAAACCATAAAGCCGAAACACTAAACCCGAAACCCTAAACCCTAAACCCTAACCCTAAATCCAAACACTAAAACCCTAAACCCTAAAACCCTAAACTTTAAACCCTAAACCTTAAACCTAAACTAAATAAAACATAAAAATAAAATAAATAAAAAAAAGCCTAAACCTAAACCTAAAAAGAAAATAGAGTAAATTATAAAAATAAATTAAAATAAAATAATAAAAACCTAAACTAAACTAAAAAAATAA
This sequence comes from Cymbidium sinense, assembly GCA_021442155.1. Lineage (NCBI taxonomy): Eukaryota > Viridiplantae > Streptophyta > Magnoliopsida > Asparagales > Orchidaceae > Cymbidium > Cymbidium sinense. Next base: position 97,713,762 of record CM038216.1, read on the forward strand.
AATAAACCTAAGAATAAAAACCTAAATAAAATAAAAACTAAACTTAAAATAAAAATAAAATAAACCTAAAATAAAATAGAATAAAAACTAAATAAAAACCTAAACCAAAAAATAATCCTAAAAATAAATTAAACTAAAACCTAAACCCTCAACTAAAAAAAACTATAACTAAAATAAAAATAAGATAAACAAAAAAATAAACTTAAACAAAAATAAACTAAACTAAAATAAATACAGCCTAAACCTAAACTAAATGAAATAAAATAAACTAAAAAATAAAACCTAAAAATAAACCTAAAATAAAAACCTAAAACCTAAACTAAATGAAAGTTGAAAATAAACTAAGTAGAAAAACATAAACCTAAATTAAAATAATAATAATAAAAACATGAACTACAACCTAAACCTAAACCTAAACCCAAAAAGGAAATAAAATAAAAAATAACAATAAAACTAAAATAAAATAAATAAAAACATAAACTGAACTAAAAAATAAAAAGCTAAATAAAATAAAACAAAACCAAAAATTAAAATGAAATTAAGCTAAATTAAAATAAAATAAAATTAAATAAATACATAAACCTAAATAATAAAACCTAAACCCTAAACTAAAAAAAATAAAACCTAAACCTAAAATAGAAATAAAATAAACCTAAACCTAAACTAAAATAAACTAAACTAAAATAAATGAAACCTAAACCTAAACCTAAAATAAACTAAACCTAAACATAAACCTAAACAGTATAAAACAAAATAAACCAAAAATAAACCAAAACCTAAAATTAAACCTAAAATAAAAACCAAAAACCTAAAGCTAAAAAAATAAAAGAAACCTAAACCTAACATAAAAATAAAAAATAAGACCTAAATGTAAAAATAAAATAAAAATAAAACTAAAGTAAATAATAAACATAAACCTAAACCTACTAAAATAAAAAACCTAAGCTAAAATAAAAAAAAAAACCAAAATTAAATAAACTAAACAAAATTAAAATAAAAATATGCCAAATTAAAATTAAAAAATAAAATAAACTAAATAAACCTGAACCGACTAGTATACTTAATTAAAAAAAAAACCCTAACCTTAAACCCTAAACCCTAAATCCTAAACCCACAACCCTAAAGCCTAAACACTAAACTAACATAAACCCTAACTAAATAAATAAATAAAAAATAAAAAAAAACCTTAACCCTAAACCCTAAACCCTAAAATAAAACCTAAACCCTTAACTACGACCCTAAACCATAAAACTCTAATCCCTAAACCTTAAACCCTAAACCCTAAACCCTCAACCCTAAAACCTACAACCCTAAACCCTAAACACCAAACCATAAACTTTAAACCTTAAACCAGCCACCATAAAACCACAAACCTAAACCACTAAATAAAACCTAAAATAAATTAAATAAAAAGACCTAAACCTAAATAAAATAAAATAAATAAAATAAAATAAACACCTAAATTAAAATCTAAACCTAAACCTATACTTAATCCTAAACATAAACCTAAAAATAAAATAAAATAAAAACTAAAACTAAACTAAAATAAAATAAATAAAAACCTAAACTAAATTAAAAAATAATATAAACCTAAATAAACCTAAATAGAATAAAAACTAAATGTAAGATAAAAATAAAATATGCCTAAAATAAAATAAAATAAAAACTCAATAAGAACTTAAACCTAAAAAAATAAACCTAAAAATATATAAAAAATATAGCATAAACCATAAACTCAAAAAAAAACCTAAACCTAAAATAAACAAAATGAAATAAACTTAAACCTAAACTAAAATAAGCTAAAATAAAATAAATAAAACCTAAACCCAAATTAAACTGAACTTAAACCGTAAACTAAATAAAAAATAAACTAAAAATAAACCTAAACTAAAAAATAAAACCTAAAAATAAACCTAAAATAAAAACCTAAAACCTAAAGCTAAAAAAAATAAAAACCTAAACTTAAACTTAAAAATAAAAAATAAAACCTAAACATGAAAAAAACTAAATTAAAAAGTAAACATAAACCTAAACCTAAACCTAAAAAATAAACTGAAATAAAAACTATAAACAAAAATAAATAAACCTAAAATAAATAAACTAAACTAAATAAAGATAACAAATAAACCTGAATAAAAATAAATAATAAAATAAACTAAAATAAATAAAAAATAAACTAGAAAAACCTAAACTATCAGTTTTCTAAAATTTTTAAATAAAACCTAAACCCTAAGTCCTAAACCTTAAACCCCAAACCCTAAACTAACCATAAACCCTAAATACTAAATAAAAAAATAAAAAAAATTAAAAAAACCTAAAGTTAAGCACTAAACCCTAAACTTTAAAACCCTAAATCTTAAACCCTAAACCCTAAACCATAAATCTAAACCCTAAAACCTACCACCCTAAACCCTAAGTTGCTAAAAACCTAAACCTAAACTAAATAAAACATAAAAATAAAATAAATAAAAAAATCTAAATGAAATTAAAATAAAAATAAAATAAAAATAAAAATAAAAACTAAAACCTAAACCTAGACCTGAAAAGGGAATAAAATAAAATTAAACTAAACTAAAATAAAATAAATAAAAACCTAAAATAAACTAAAAAATAAAATACCTAAATATAATAAAAACTAAACCTAAAATAAAAAATATAATAAACCTAAAATATAATAAAATTAAAACTAAATAAAAACCTAAAACTAAAAATAGGCCTAAAAATAAATAAAAACTAAAACCTAAAACATTAGCCAAAAAAAAACCTTAACCTAAAAAAAATAAAATAAATCTAAACCTAAACCTAAACTGAAATAAATAAAACCTAAACCTAACCTAAAATAAACTAAACCTAAACCTAAAGCTAAACTAAATAAAATAAAATAAACTAAAAGTAAACCTAAACCTAAACTAAAAAATAAAACCTAAAATAAAAACATAAAACCTAAACCTAAAGAAATAAAATAAAAACCTAAACCTAAACCTAAAAATAATAAAATAAAACCTAAAACTAAAAGATATAATAAAAATAAAACTAAACTAAAAAATAAACCTAAACCTAAACCTAAACATAAAAAATAAACTAAAATAAGAAACCTAAACTAAAATAAATAAACTAAACTAAATAAAAATAAAAAACATAAACCAAAATAAAATAAAAAGTAAAATAAACTAAAATAAATAAAAAATAAACTAAATAAATCTAAACAAACTAGTTTACTTAATTAAAAAAAAAAATCCATAAACCCTTAATCTTAAATCCTACAACCCAAAGCCCTAAACCTTAAACACTAAACCTACAACCCTAAACCCTAAACCCTAAAAAACCTAAACCCTAAACCCTAAACCCTAAAAGCATAAACCCAAAAACCCAAAACCCAAAATCCTAAACCCTAACCCTAAACACTAAACCCAAAAACCCAAACCCTAAACCTATACCAAAAGTAACTAAATAAATTTAAAAGCAAACGTAAACCTCAAAACTAAATAAACCTATACCTAAACCTAAACGCTAAGAATGGGCACAACCTTGATGGCAGGAACATCACCGTCAACCAGGCTCAGTCTAGATCTAGAGGCGGAGGTAAAGATGGATGTGATCATTATCGTAGTGGTGGTGGGGGATCTGGAGTTTGTAGTGGATATGGAGGTGGTGGTCAGAGTAGTGGTGGTTATGGAAGCGGAGGTGTGATGAAGGTTACAGCCATGGCGCTGGCGGAGGGAGAGATTGGTGAAATGATGTTAGATTTTGCTACTTGAGAGGTCGGTGATGTTCTATTGGGAGTTGGAGAAATTGAAAAATGGCTGATTCGATCTGTTGCTTATGGAACTATGTTTTTATTATAGATACGATTCTAATTATCTAAGGTTTTAGATTTTCGCTATGAGTGCTCATTTTTTTAACTATGTCATCGCTTGTGTCTTAGAAAACTTAGTGTGTTACTTGTTTGATTAATTCAAAAAGAAGAAATGTGAAATCTGAATTTCTTTTCAATCAAAAAAAAACCTAAAACGTAAAACTCTAAACTAAAACTTGAACCCTAAACCTAAAACATAAACACTGAATCCTAAAACCACTAAACCCTAAGCCCTAAATCGTAAACCCAAAACCCTAAATCATAAACCCTAAACCCTAAAACCTAAACCCTAAACCCTAAATCCTAAACCCTAAACCCAAAAAATCAAAAATAAGAAAAACCTTAATCCCTAAACCCTAAACCCCAAACCTTAAACCTTGTACTAATCCTAAACCCTAAACCCTAAACCATAAAAAGCTAAAAACCTAAACCTAAACTAAATAAAACCTAAAAATAAAATAAATAAAAAAACCTAAACCTAAATAAAATAAATAAAAACATAAACTAAAACCTAAACCTAAACCTAAAAGTAAAATAAAATAAAATAAAAAAACAAAAATAAATTAAAATAAAATAAATAAAAGCCTAAACTAAACTAAAAGATAAAATAAACCTAAAAACCACAAACCTAAATATATTAAAACCTAAGCATAAAATAAAAATAAAAAATAAAAATAAAATAAAATAAAAACCTAAACCTAAAAATAAACCTAAAAATAAAACCTAAAATAAATAAAAATTAAAACCTAATGCCTAAACTAAAAAAACTAAACTTAAAATAAACAAAATAAAATAAACATAAACCTAAAATAAAATAAACTAAACTAAAATATATAAAACATAAAATAAACCTAAGAAAAAAAACATAAATAAAATAATAGCTATATAAAAAATAAAAATAAAATAAATTAAAAATAAACTTAAAATTAAATAAAATAATAACTAAATAAAATCCTAAACCTAAAAAATAAAATGTAAAAAAAACCTAAGAATAAATAACAAATAAAACATAAACCTTAAACTAAAAAAAATCTAAATCTAAAATAAAAACAAAATAAACAAGATAAAATAAACCTAAACCTAAACTAAAATAAAATAAACAAAATAAAAAAACCTAAACCTAAACTAAATAAAATAAAATAAAATAAAAATAAACCTAAATCTAAACTAAAAAATAAAAGCTAAAATAAACCTAAAATAAAAACCTAAAACCTAAACCTTAACCTAAAAATAAAAAATAAAACCTAAACTTGAAAAATAAAATAAAAATAAAACTCAACTAAAAAATAAACCTTAACCTAAACCTAAACATAAAAAATAAACTAAAATAAAAAAACCCAAACTAAAATAAATAAACTAAACTAAATAAAAATTAAAAATAATGATAAATAAAAATAAAAAATAAGCTAAACTAAAATAAATAAGAAAAAACTTAATAAGCCTAAACCCGCCGATTTACTTAATTTAAAAAAAAACCTAAACCCCAAAAACCCTAAACCCTAAAGCCTAAACACAAAACCCTAAACCATAAACTCTAATACCTAACCCTAAACCCTAAACCCCAAAACTTTAAACCCTAAAACCCCAAACCTTAAACACTAAACCTAAAAAACTAAACCTAAATTAAATAAGACCTAAAAATAAAATATTTAAGAAAACCTAAATGTAAACAAAATTAAAAATAAAATAAATAAAAACCTAAACTAAACCTAAACCTAAACTTAAAATTAAGAAAAATAAACTAATAAAAATAAAATAAAAATAAAACTAAACTAAAAAATAAACATAGACCTAAACTTAAACCTTAAAAATAAACTAAAATAAAAAACATAAACTAAAATAAATAAAAATAAAACTAATAAACTAAACTAAATAAAAATAAAAAATAAAAAATAAAAAATAAACTAAATGTACTAAATAAACCAAAACCAACCAGTTTACTTAATTTTTTAAAAAAACCTTAAATCCTAAACCCTAAACCTTAAACCCTAAACACTAAACCCTAAACCTAAACCTTAAACATACAATCCTAAACCCTAAATCCTAAACCCTAAACCCTAACCCTAAACCCTCAACCTTAAAAGCATAAACCCTAAACCCTAAACCCTAAACCCTAAGCCTGAACCCTAAACCCTAACCCCTAACCCTAAACCTAAACCTAAAGTAACTAAATAAATTTAAAAATAAACCTAAACCCTAAAATCTAATAAACCTAAACCTAAACTTAAACCCTAAGAATGGGCTGAACCTTGACGGTAGGAACATCACCATCAACAAAGTTAGTCTAGATCTGGCGGTGGAGGCGAAGGCAGAGGCGGCAATTATTGTAGTGGTGGTGGTGGATATGGAGGTGCTAGTGGATATGGAGGTGGTGGTCAGAACAGTGGTGCTTATGGAGGCGGGAGGAGCTACCGAGGTTACAGGTGTGGTGGTGGTCGAGGGAGAGAACAAGGATATGATGGTGGATCCCGCTACTCGATAGGCTAGGGTGGTTCTGATGGGAATTGGAGAAACTAAAAAATGGTCGATCCAATCTGCTGCCAATAGAACTGTCTTTACAATATAGATCGTTCTAATTATCTATGGTTTTGATTTGCTCTATGCATGCTCATTTTTTATCTATATCGTCACTTGAGTCTTAAAAAACTTGGTGTGCTACTTGGTTCATGAAATGTTGAATCTGAATTTTTTCTTTATTAAAAAAAGTAAAAACCAAAATCCCTAAACCAAAAACCTAAACCCCAAACCCTAAAAACCCTAAACCCTAAACCTTAAACCCTAAACCATAAAACCCTAAATATTAAACTTTAACCCTAACCTTAAACCTAAACCCTAAACCCTAAAGCCTAAACCCTAAACACTAAACCCCAAACCCCTAACCCTAAACCAGAAATCATAAAAAAAGCTAAAAACCAAAACCTAAACTAAATAAAACCTAAGAATATAATAAATTTAAAAACCTAAACCCAAATAAAATAAAACACATAGATTAAAACCAAAACCTAAACCTAAACCTAAATCTAAACCTAAACCCAAAAAGAAAATAAAATAAAATAAAACTAAACTAAAATATAATATATAAAACTAAACTAAAAAAATAAAATAAAAACCTAAATAAAATAAAAAACTATACCTAAAATAAAAATAAAATGAACCTAAAATAAAATAAAATAAAAACCTAAATAAAAATAAAAATAAAAATAAACTTAAATATAAAATAAAACAAAATAAACTAAATAAATAAAAAATAAATTGAATAAACCTAAACCTATTAGTTTGCAAAATTTTTAAAAAAAAACCCTAACCTAAACCCTAAACCCAAACCATAAACCTACAACCCTAAACCCTAAAACTTAAACCTAAACCCCATACCCAAAACCCTAAACCCTAAACTCCACACCCAAGACCCTAAACCCTAACTTAAACCCTAAACCCTAAACCCTAAAAGTAAAAAAGCTAAGCCTAAACTACATAAATCCTAAAAACAAAATAAAAAAAAAACTTAAATCTAAATAAAATAAAAACCTAAACCTAAACCTAAAAATAATATAATATAAAAATAAGATGTAAAATAAAATAAAATAAATAAATATAAATATAAAATAAAATAAAAAATCCTAAAAATAAAACCTAAATAAAATAAAAACTAAATAAAAACCTAAACGTAAAAGATTAATTTAAAAATAAAACCTAAAAATAAATAAAAAATAAAACCCAAACCATAAACTAAAAAAAAACCTAAACCTAAAATAAAGAAAATAAAACAGACCTAAACCAAATATAAAATAAACTAAACTAAAACAAATAAAACCTAAACCTAAATCTAAAATAAACTAAACCTAAACCCTAAACTAAAAAAAATAAAATAAACTAAAAAAAAATCCTAAACCTAAACAAAAAAATAAAACCTAAAAATAAACCTTAAATGAAATCTTAAAAGCTAAACATAAAAAATAAAATAAAAACCTAAACCTAAAAGTAAAAATAAAAAATAAAACCTAAACCCAAAAACTAAAAATAATTAAAAGTAAACTAAAAATAAAATAAACCTAAAAAGATAAACTAAAATAAAAACTTAAACTAAATAAAATAAATCTATAATAAATAAATAAACTAAAGAAAAATATAAAATAAACCTAAATAAAATACAAAATAAAATAAACTAAAATAAATAAAAAATAAACTAAATAAACCTAAACTTACTGATTTTCTTAATTAAAAAAACCCTAAACCTAATGTAAAGTAATTAAATAAATTAAAAAATAATCCTAAAGCCTAAAACCTAATATACCTAAACCTAAACATAAACTCTATGAATAGGCAAAACCTTGATGCCCGGAACATCATTATTAATTAGGATCAGTCAAGATTCGACGCCGATTATCGCAGTGGTGGTGGGGATCCAGAGGTGCTGGTGGATATGGAGGTGGTGGTCCGGGTAGTGGTGGTTATGGAGGCAGGAGGAGCGACGGAGGTTACAACCGTGGTGGTGAGAGATTAGGGATATGATGGTGGATCTGGCTACTCGAGATGCTGGGGTGGTTTTGATTGGACATGGAGAAACTGAAGAACAACCTATCCGATTCTTATGGAATTGTGCCTTTTAATAGAGACAATTCTAGTTATCTAGGGTTTTTGATTTGCACTATGCGTGCTCATTTTTGATCTATGTTATCACATGTTTCTTAAAAAACTTGGTGTGTTACTTGGTTGATGAAATCAAAAAGAAGAAATGTTGACTCTGAATTTGTTCTCTATTAAAAATAATAGAACAAAAACCCTAAACCCTAAAACTAAAGCCTAAAACCTAAACCCTAAATCTTAAATCCTAAAAACCTTAAACCCTAAAACCCTAAAACTTAACCCACCCCTAAAAAACCCTGTTAAACCTGCAAACCTAAACTCTAAACCCCAAACCCTCCACCCTAAATCCTCCCTAAACCACTCACCCTGGACCTCAAACCCTAAACCCTCCAAAACCATACTAACCATCCCACCTTAAACCATTGTAAACTGAAACCTCCCACCCCACCCTAACCCCTAACCCTTAAACCTCTAACTCCTGGGCCACCTCCTCTTAAACCCTAAACCTAAACCCTAAACCCTAAACCCTAAACCTAAACCCTCCCACAAACCTCCTAAATCCCCCACTCCTAAACCTAAACTACCTAAATCTAAACTAAATAAAACCTAAAAATAAAAGAAATAAACAAACCTAAACCTAAACCTAAAATTAAAATAAAGTAAACTAGTAAAAATAAGTTAAAATAATGTAAATAAAAATCTAAAATAAACTAAATAAAATAAAATAAACCTAAGAATAAAAAACCAAGATAAAATAAAAACTAAATGTAAAATAAAAATGAAATAAAAGTAAAATAAAGCTAAAATAAAATAAAATAAAAACTAAATAAAAACCTAAACCTAAAAAATAAACCTAAAAATAAAACCTAAAAGTAAATAAAAAAAACATAAATCCTAGACCAAAAAAAAACTAAACCTAAAATAAAATAAAATAAATAAAATAAAATAAACTCAAACCTAAACTAAAATAAACAACACTAAAATTTATAAAAGCTAAACATAAACCTAAAATAAACTAAACATAAACCCTAAACTAAAAATAAACCTAAAAGTAAACTAAATAAAACCTAAAAATAAAATAAATAAAAAACCTAAACATAAATAAAATAAAATATAAAGTAAAATAAAAACATAAACTACGACCTAAACCTAAACCTAAACCCAAAGAAGAAAACAAAATAAAAAATGTAAACTAATCTAAAATAAAATATAAAAACCTAAACTAAAATAAAAAATAAAAAAACCTAAAGAAAATAAAAACTAAACCAAAAATAAAAATGAAAAAAACCCAACATAAAATAAAATAAAAACTAAATAAAACCTTAACCTATTAAATAAAACATAAAAAAATGAAACCTAAACATAAAAACTAAAATAAAATTAAAACTAAAGTAAAAAATAAACATAAACCTAAACCTCAAAAATATACAAAATTAAAAAACTACTAAACTAAAATAAAAAACACAAATTAAATAAACTAAACTAAATAAAAATAAAAATAAACCAAAATCAAAATAAATAAAATAAAATAAATAAAATAAAAAATTAGTTAAATAAACCTAAACCTATGAGTTTATTTAAAATAAAATAAAAACTAAATAAAAACCTTAACCTTTTAAATAAAACCTAAAAAAAATAAAACCTAAACATAAAAAATAAAATTAAATTAAAACAAAAGTAAAAAATAAACATAAACCTAAACCTCAAAAATATACTAAAATAAAAAAATACTAAACTAAAATAAAAAACATAAATTAAATAAACTAAACTAAATAAAAATAAAAATAAATAAAATAAAATAAACTAAAATAAAAAAATTAGTTAAATAAACCTAAACCTATGAGTTTACTTAATTTTAAAAAATAAAAAAATAAAAAAACAAAAAAAACTCTACAACTAAACCCTAAATCTTAAAACTAACCCTAAACCGTAAAACTAACACTAAACCCTTAGCCCTAATCCTATAACCCTAAGCCTGCAACACTAAATCCTAAACCCTAAACCCTAAAGTAACCCTAAATCCTAAACTTTAAACCCTAAATAAAATAATAAATAAAAAATAAAAAAATCCTTAACCTTAAACCCTAAACCCTAAAACAAACCCTAAGCCCTAAATTCTTAACCTATAACCCTAAACCATAAAACACTTAAACCCTAATCCCTAAACCCTAAACCAAAAAACATACAACCCTACATCCTTAACCCTAAACCCTAAACCCTAAACCTTAAACCCTAAACCTTAATAACTTAAACTTAAACTAAATAAAACCTAAAATAAAATAAATAAAAAAATACAACATGAATAAAATATAAGAAAATTAAATTAAACAAAAAACCTAAATGTCAACCAAAACCTAAACATAAAATTAAAATAAAATAAAAACTAAACCAAAAATAAAAATGAAAAAAACCCAACATAAAATAAAATAAAAACTAAATAAAAACCTTAACCTATTAAATAAAACCTAAAAAAAATAAAACCTAAACATAAAAAATAAAATAAAATTAAAACTAAAGTAAAAAATAGACATAAACCTAAACCTCAAAAATATACTAAAATAAAAAAAATACTAAACTAAAATAAAAAACATAAATTAAATAAACTAAATTAAATAAAAATAAAAATAAACCAAAATCAAAATAAATAAAATAAAATAAACTAAAATAAAAAAATTAGTTAAATAAACCTAAACCTATGAGTTTACTTAAAATAAAATAAAAACAAATTAAAAACCTTAACCTATTAAATAAAACCTAAAAAATAAAACCTAAACAGAAAATATAAAATAAAATTAAAACCAAAGTAAAAAAATAAACATAAACCTAAACCTCAAAAATATACTAAAATAAAAAAAATACTAAACTAAAATAAAAAACATAAATTAAATAATCTAAACTAAATAAAAATAAAAATAAACCAAAATCAAAATAAATAAAATAAAATAAACTAAAATTAAAAAATTAGTAAAATAAACCTAAACCTATGAGTTTACTAAATTTTAAAAAATAAAAAAATAGAAAAACAAAAAAAAACTCTATAACTAAACCCTAAACCTTAAAACTAACCCTAAACCGTAAAACTAACACTAAACCCTTAGCCCTAATCCTATAACCCTAAGCCACAACACTAAATCCTAAACCCACTAAAGTAACCCTAAATCCTAAACTTTAAACCCTAAATAAAATAATAAATAAAAAATAAAAAAAATTCCTAACCCTAAACCCTAAAACCCTAAACCCTAAACAAACCTAAGTTCTTAATTTTTAACCCTAAACCATAAAATACCCCTAATCCTCCACTAAACCCAAACTAAACCAAACACATCCTAAACCCTACCACTCCACAAACTCCTAAACCCTAAACTAAACCACTTAAACTTAAACTAAAACTAAATAAAATAAATAAAAAAATACAACATGAATAAAATATAAGAAAATTAAATTAAAAATGTCAACCTAAACTTAAAATTAAAATAAAATACAAAATAAAAACTAAACTAAAAATAAATAAATAAATTTTTTTAATTAAATTAAAAAATAAAATAAACCTAAATAAAATATAAACTAAACATAAGATAAAAATAAAATAAACCTAAAGTAGAAACTAAGTAAAAACCTAAACCTAAAAAATAAATTTGAAAATAAAACCAATAAATAAATAAAAAATAAAACCTAAACCATAAACTAAAATAGAAAAAACCTAAACATAAAATAAACAAAATAAAATAAACCTAAACCTAAACTAAAATAAACTAAAGTAAAATAAACTAAAAATAAACCTAGACCTAAACTAAAAAAATAAAACCTAAAAATAAACCTAAAATAAAAACCTAAAACCTAAACCTAAAAAATAAAATAAATACCTAAACCTACACCTAAAAATAAAAAAAAAATGAAAACCTAAATAAAAAAAACACTAAACTAAAAAATAAATTGAAACTTAAACCTAAACCTAAAAAATAAATTGAAATAAAAAATATGTACTAAAATAAATAAACCTAAAATAAATAAATTAAATTAAAAAAATAAAAAACTTAATCTAAAAAAATAAAAAATAAAATAAATGAAAATAAATAAAAAAATACACTAAATAAACATAAACCAATCAGATTTCTTAATTAAAAAAAACCCTAAACCTTAAATCCTAAACCCTAAACCCTGAATCCCCTAAACCCTAAGACTAACCCTAAAGCCTAAACCCTAAACCCTAAATTAATCCTAAACCCTAAATAAATAAAAAAATTTATAAAAACCCTAACCATAAACCCAAAACCGTAAACCCTAAACCCTAAAACCATAAACCCAAAACCTAAAACCCTAAACCCTAAATGCTAAAACCAACAACCCTGAACCCCAAACCACAAACCCTAAACTAAATAAAACCAAAAAATAAAATAAATAAAAGATCCTAAATTAAAATAAAGTAAAAAATAAAATATAATGAAAACATAAATTAAAGCCTAAACCTAAACCAAACCTAAACTTAAAAAGAATAAAAACTAAACTAAAATAAAATAAATAATAACCTAAACTAAACTAAAAAAAGTAAAAAACCTAAATAAAATAAAAACTAAACCTAAAATAAAAATAAAATCAACCTAAAATAAATTAAATTAAAAACTAAATAAAAACCTAAACCAAAAAAAAAATTAAAATAAATATAAAATAAAACTTAAACCTGAAATAAAAATAACATATCCGTAAACCTTAACTAAAATAAATAAAATCAAACCCCAAACAAAAATAAACTAAACCTAAGCCTAAAGCTAAACTAAATAAAATAAATTAAACTAAAAATAAACTTAAACCTAAACTAAAAAATAAAACCTAAAAATAAACCTAAAATAAAAACCTAAAATCTAAACCTAAAAAAATAAAATAAAAACCTAAACCTACACCTAAAAATAAAAAAATAAAACTTGAACCAAAAAAACACTAAACTAAAAAATAAATAGAAACTTAAACCTAACCTGAAAAATAAACAGAAATAAAAAATGTGTAGTAAAATAAATAAACCTAAACTAAATAAACTAAATTAAATAAAAATAAAAACATAATAAAAAAAATAAAAAATTAAATAAATGAAAATAAATAAAAAAATAAACTAAATAAACCTAAACCAATCAGTTTTCTTAATTAAACAAAAACCCAAAACCTTAAACACTAAACCCTAAACCCCAAACCCTAAACCTTAAAACTAACCCTAAAGCCTAAACTCTAAATCTAAAACCCTAAACCCTAAACTAACCCTAGACCCTAAATAAGTAAAAAACTTTAATTAAAACCCTAACCTTAATCCCTAAACCGTAAACCCTAAACCATAAACCTTAAACCCTAAAACCTAAAATGCTAAAAAGCTAAACCTAAACCCTAAACTAACCCTAAACACTAAACCCTAAAATGCTAAAAAGCTAAACCCTAAACTATGTAAAACCTAAAAATAAAATAAATAAAAGAACCTAAGCCAAATTAAAATAAAAAAATAAAATATAATGAAAAAATAAATTAACGCCTAAACCTAAACCTTCCTAAACCTAAAAAGAATAAAATCTAAACTAAACTAAAATAAATAAAAACCTAAACTAAACTAAAAATATAAAAAAAAAACAAATAAAATAAAAACTATTCCTAAAATAAATTAAATTAAAAACTAAATAAAAACTTAAACCTAAAAAAAATCTAAAAATAAATATAAATTAAAAACTAAACCTTAAATAAAAATAACATATCGCTAATCCTAAACTAAAATAAATAAAACCTAAACCCAAACAAAAAATAAACTAAACCTAAACCAAAAGCTAAACTAAATAATATAAAATAAACTAAAAATAAACCTAAACCTAAACTAAAAAATAAAACCTAAAAAAAACCTAACATAAAAACCTAAACCTAAAAAAATAAAATAAAAACCTGAACCTAAACCTTAAAATATAGAATAAAACCTAAACCTAAAAAATAAAATAAAATTAAAACTAAACTTAAAAAAAAAACCTAAATGAAAAACCTAAACTAAAATAAATAAACCTAAAATAAATAAACTAAACTAAATAAAAATAAACCTAAATAAAAATAAATAATAAAATAAACTAAAATAAATAAAAAATGAACTACATAAACTAAATAAAGCTAAACATGCTGGTTTACTTAATTAAAAAAAAAACATAAACCCTAAATCCTAAACCCTAAACCCTAAACTCTAAACCCTAAAGCTACAACCCTGAACCCTAAAAAACCCTAATCCCTAAACCCTAAACCCTAACCCTAAACCCTAAGCCCTGAACCCCAAACTCTAAACCCTAAACACTAAACCATAAACTAATCCTAAAACCTAAACCTTTAATCATAAAAATCTAAAAACCTAAACCTAAAAAAACAAAACCTAAAATAAAATAAATAAGGAAACCTAAACCAAAATAAAATAATAAAATAAAAGAAACAAAAACCTAAATTAAAACCTAAACCTATACTTAAAACTAAAAATAAAAAAAGCCAAAATAAAATAAAATAAACAGAAACCAAACTAAACTAAAAAATAAAATACCTAACTAAAATAAAAAACTAAACATAAAATAAAAATAAAATAAACCTAAAATAAAATAAATTAAAATTAAATTAAAAACCTAAATAAAAATAAAAAAAATAAACCCAAATAAAAATAAAAAACAAAATAAACTAAAATAAATAAAAAATAAACTAAATAAACCTAAACATACTAGTATACTTAATTTTTTTTAAAAAAACCTAACACTAAAACTAAACCCTAAACTCCAAACCCTAAATGGTAAACCCTAAACTCTAAACCTTAAACCCTAAATCCTAAAACCCTAAACCCTACACACTAAATGCTAAACCCCAAACCCTAAACCCTAAACCCTAAAAACTAAAAATCTAAACCTAAACTAAATAAAACTAAAAAAAATAAATAAAAAAAAAACTTAAACCTAAATGAAATAAAAAAATAAAATATAATAAAAACCTAAACTAAAACTTAAACCTAAACCTAAACCTAAACCTAAACCTAAAAAGAAAATAATATAAAAAATAGAAACTATACTAAAATAAAATAAATAAAAATCTTAACTAAACTAAAAAATAAAAAGACTTAATATTAAAAAAACCTAAATAAAATAAAAACTAAACATAAAATAAAAATAAAGTAAACCTAAAATTAAATAAACTAAAAACTAAATAAAAACCTAAACCTAAAGATAAACCTAATAATAAAACCTAAAAATAAAGTAAAAATTAAAAATCAACTGAGAAAGTAAAAAAAAACCTAAACCTAAAATAAACAAAATAAAATAAACCCAAACATAAAAAAAAATAAACAAAACTAAAATAAATAAAACATAAATGTAAACCTAAAAGAATAAACCTAAACCCCAAACTATTTGAAATAAAATAAAGTAAAAATAAACCTAAACAAAAACTAAAAAATAAAACCTAAAAATAAACCTAAAAGAAAAACCTAAAAGCTATGCCTAAAAAAATAAAATATAACCTAAACTTAAACATAAATAAAAATAAACCTTAAGCCTAAAAAATAAAACAAAACTTAAACTAAACTAAAAAAATAAACATAAATCTAAAATTGTAAATAAAATAAAAAAACCTAAACTAAAATAAATAAACCTAAAATAAACAAACTAAACTAAATAAAAATTGAAAATAAGCTAAATAAAAATTAATAATAAACTGAACTAAAATAAATAAAAAGTAAAGTAAATAAAGCTAAACCTACCAATTTTCTTAATTTTAAAAAAAACCCTAAACCCTATACCCTAAACCCTAAATCCTAAAACTAAACCCTAAACCTAAGCTAAAGTAACTAAATAAATTTAAAAATAATCCTAAACCATAAAACCTAATAAACCGAAACCTAAACCTAAACCATAAGAATGGGCATAACCTTGATGGTAGGAACATTATCGTCAACCAAGCTCAGTCTAGAAATAGTGGTGGAGGCAAAGGCGGAGGAGGTAGTTATCACAGTGCTAGTGTGCGATCTGGAGGTGTTAGTGGATATGGAGGTGGTTGTTGGAGCAGTGGTGGTTATGGAGGCACGAGTATCGACGAAGGTTCAATTTTGGTGGTGACGGAGGGGAGAGGCTGGGGTGGTTTTGATGAGAACTAGAGAAACTGAAGAACGATCGATCCAATCAGTTGCTTATGGAACTTTGTCTTTATAGTAGAGACAGTTCTGGCTATCTAAGGTTTTGATTTGCTCTATGGGTGCTCATATTTTATCTATTTCATCGCTTGTGTCTTAGAAAATTTAGTGTGTTGGTTGGTGAAATCAAAAAGAATAAATGTTGAAAATGAATTTATTTTCTATTAAAAAAAAAAACCCTAAACTCTAAATGTAAAACTTAAACCCTAAACCCTAAACCCAAAACCCTAAAAACTCTAAACCTTAAACCCTAACCCCTAAACCCTAAAACCCTAAACCCTAAACCCTAAACCCTAAATCTTAAAATCTAAACCCTAAACCCAAACCCAAACTTAAACCACCTCTAAACCTAACCTACCACACCCTCCTAAACCCTAAACCAAACAACCACTTCATAAACCTAAAACTGAAACTCTAACCCTAAACCTTAAACTAACCCTAAACATTAAGCTAACCCTAAACCCAAACCCAACTCCCTCCACTCCCTAAACTAAATCATCCATAACACTAAAACCATAAAACCTAAACTTTAAATAAAACCTAAAATAAAATAAATAAAACCTAAACCTAAACTACAAATAAATAAAATAAACTAATCAAAATAAATTAAAATAAAAGAAATAATAACCTAAACTAAAAAAAAAAAAAAAAAACTTATAAATAAAAAGCCTAAAATAAAAAACATAAATAAAATAAAATAAACTTATAATAAACCTAAAGAAAATAAAATAAAACTAAATAAAAAACTGAACCAAAAAAATAAAACTTAAAATAAATAAAAAATAAAACCTAAACCCTAAACTAAAAGAAATCCTAAAATAAATATAAAATAAATAATATAAAATAAACTAAACCTAAACACCACACTAAATAAAAGAAAATAAACTAAAATTAAACATAAATCTAAATAAAAAAATAAAACCTAAAAATAAACATAAAAATAAAAACCTAAAGCCTAAACTAAATAAAACTTAAAAGTAAAATAAATAAATAAACTTAAACCTAAATATAATAAAAAATAAAATAAAATAAAAACATAAACTACAACATAAACCTAAACCAAAACCTAAAAATAAAAGAAAATAAAAGATAAAAAATAAGAACTAAACTAAAATATAATAAATAATAACCTAATCTAAACAAAAAAAATAAAAACCTAAATAAAATAAAAACTAAACCTAAATTAAAAATGAAATAAACCTAAAAGAAAAAAATAAAAACTAAATAAAAACCTAAACCTAAAAAATAGAACATAAAAATAAATAAAAATAAAACATAAACCCTAAACTAAAAAAAAAACCCTAAACCTAAAATAAAAAAAAAATAAACCAAAACCTAAACTTAAATAAACTAAACTATAATAAGTAAAACCTAAACCTAAACCTAAAATAAACTAAACCTTAATCTAACCCTAAAAAAATTAAATAAAATAAGCCAAAAATAAACCTAAACCTAAACTAAAAAAATAAAACCTAAAAATAGACCTAAATAAATACCTAAAAGCTAAACCTAAGAAAATAAAATAAAAACCTAAACCTAAACATAAAAATAAAAATAAAACCTAAACATAAAAAATAAAATAAAAATGAAACTAAAGTAAAAAAAATAAACATAAATATAAACATAAATTTAAAAAATAAACTAAAATAAAAAACCTAAACTAAAATAAATAACCCTAAATTAAATAAACTAAATTAAATAAAAATAAAATTAAACTAAAATCAAAATAAAAAATAAAATAAACTAAAATAAATAAAAAATAAACTAAATGAAGCTAAACATTCAAGTTTATTTAATTTTAAAAAATAAAAATATAAAAAAAATTTAAAAAATCCTACCCCTAAACCCTAAAACTTAAAACTATCCCTAAACTTACAACCCTAAACCCTGAAACCTAAAACTAACCCTAAACCCTAAACCTTAAACTTGCAACCCTAAACTTACATCACTAAACCCTAAACCCTAAATTAAAAAAAATAAAAATAATTGAAAAAAACTAAACTAAACAAAATAAAGAATAAAAATAAAAACTAAACTTAAATAAAATAAATAAAAACCTAAACTAAACTAAAAGATAAAAAAGTTAAATAAAATAAAAATTAAAATAAAATCACTATAAAATTAATGTAAAATAAAATAAAAACTAAATAAAAACCTAAACCTACAAAATAAACCTAAAAATAAATAAAAAATAAATCCTAAAGCTTATACTAGAAAAAAATAAAATAAACCTAAACCTAAACTAAAATAAATAAAAGGTAAACCTAAGCTTAAAATAAACTAAACCTAAACCTAAACCTAAAATAAAATAAACTAAAAATAAACCTAAAATAGACCTAAAACTAAACCTAAAAATAAAATAAAACTTAAACCTAAGCCTAAAAATAAAAAATAACACAAAAATAAAATAAAAATAAACTAAAAATAAACCTAAACCTAAAGAATGAATTAAATTAAACAACCTAAACTAAAATAAATAAACCTAAAATAAAAAAAATATATAAATATAAACTTAAATAAAATTAAAACTAAAATAAACTAAAATAAATAAAAATAAACTTAATAAACATAAACCTACTGGTTTACTTAATTTAAAAATAAAATATATAAACAAAATAAAATAAAACCCAAAATAACCACCTCCCACCTAAATCCACCCATGCCTACTCCCCAAACCACCCTCCCACCCTAAACCCTAAAACCATAAACCTTAAATCTTAAAGCCTAAACCCTAAACCCTAAACCCTAAACCCTAAACTCTAAACTCTGCTGACCCTAAACCCTAAACCTAAGGCCTCCTAAACCCTAAACCTACAACATGCACCCTCCCCATCCTAACACCTCCATTAATCATCAACCCTAAACCCTAAAACCTAAACCCACCCTAAAATTGAAAATAAAATAAATTAAAAAACCTATACATAAATAAAATAAATTAAGTAAAATAAAATAAAAACATAAACCTAAACCTAAAAATAAAATAAAATAAAAATAAAACTAAACTAAAATAAAATAAATAAATAAACTAAACTAAAATTAATTAAACCTAAAAACAAAAAACTTAATTAAAATAAAACCTAAATATAAAATAAAAATAAAATATACCTAAAATAAAATAAAATAAAAACTAAATAAAATCCTAAACCTAAAAAATAAAACTAAAAATAAAATGTAAAAATAAATAAAATAAAATAAACCTAAACCTAAACTAAAATAAACTAAAAAAAAATGAATAAAACCTAAAGTAAACCTAAAATAAACCTAAAATAAACCTAGGAATTAAAAATGTAAAATAAAAATAAAATAAAAATAGAATAAAATCCTAAACCTAAAAAATAAAACCTAAAAACAAATAAAATATAAAATCTAAACCCTAATCTAAAAAAAAACTAAACCTAAAATAAAAATGAAATAACAAAATAAAATAAACCTAAACCTAAACTAAAATAAACTAAACTAAAATAAATAAAACCTAAACCTAAACCTAAACTAAATAAAATAAAATAAACTAAAATAAACCAAAATCTATACTAAAAAAATAAATCATAAAAATAAACCTAAAATAAAAACCTATAACCAAAACCTAAATAAATTAAATAAATACCTAAACCTAAACCTAAACATAAACCTAAAAATATAAAGTAAAACCTAAAAATAAAGAAAATAAAACTCATAAAAAAAAAAAAAAAACAAAACCTAAACCTAAATAATAAACTAAAATAAAAAATCTAAATTAAAATAAATAAACTAAACTAAATAAAAATTAAAAATAAAAATAAATAAAAATTAAAATAAAATAAACTAAAATAAATAATAAGAAGCTAAATAAACTAAATAAACCTAAAACTATTGGTTTACTTAATTTCTTTTAAAAAAAACCCCGATACCGTAAGCTAAACCCTAAATCCTAAACTCTAAAAACCCTAAATCCTAAAGCCTAAACACTAAACCCTAATCCCTAAACTCTAATCCCTAACCCTAAACCCTAAAGCCTAAAACCCTAAACCCTAAACTCAACTGACCCAAAAACCTAAAACCTAAACTAAAGTAAATAAAAGCTAAAAATAAAAAATATAAAAAAAATAAACCTAAATAAAATAATAAAATAAAATAAAATAAAAATTTAAACTAAAACCTAAACCTTAACCTAAAAGTTAAAAAATAATAAAAATAAGCTAAAATAATAAAAAAAACCTAAACTAAACTTAAAAGAAAATAAACCTAAGAATAAAAACATAAATAAAATAAACTAAGTAAAATAAAACCAAAACCAAAATAAAATAAAATAAAACTAAATAAAACCTAAACCTCAAAATAAAACCTAAAATAAATAAAAATAAAACCTAAACCCAAAACTAGAAAAACTTAAACCTAAAATAAAATAAAATAAAAACTAAACTAAAGTAAATAAAACCTAAACCTAGGCAAATAAACTAAAAATAAACTAAATAAAATAAAATAAACTAAAAGAAACCTAAACCTAAACTAAAACATAAAACCTACAAATAAACCTAAAATAAAAACATAAAACCTAAACCTAAAAAAATAAAATTAAAATCTAAACTAAAACTAAAAATAAAAAATAAACCTAAAACTAAAAAATAAAATAAAAATAAAACTAAACTAATAAAATAAACATAAACCTAACCCTAAACCTAATAAATAAACTAAAATAAAAAGCTAAAACTAAAATAAATAAATATAAAATAAATAAAATAAAATAAATAATAATATAAATAAAATATAAATAAATCTAAACCCATGGGTTTGCTTAATTTTAAAAAAAAAACCCTAAATGCTAAACTCACAAACCCTAAACACTAAATCCTAACCCTAAACCCTAAACCCTAAACCCTACCCTAACCAGACCACAAACTAAAACCCTAAATTGACCCTAAACACTAAACCCAAAACCCTCACCAGGCTTTAAACTATAAACTGACCTGAGCCCTAGGCCCAAACCCTAGGCCTAAAAGGCCAAACCCTGGGCCACACCACCAGGCCCTCCCACTTTACCACTCCAGGCCAACTAACTTTAAACCACAACTTGAGCCCTGAGGTGTCCCAACCCTGACCCTGATCTGACCCAGGCCATGGTGACACTAAACCCTAAACTCTAAAATCCACTCACTCCCTGACCCTGACCTGAGGCCTCCCAAAGATGGGCCCTGGGACCCTCCCTAAAGATCATAAATCCTAACCTACCACAGGCTACCAAAACCCTCCCAATAGACCTAAACCTGACTAAAATCTTGATAAAATAAATAAAATACCTGACCTAAATAAAATATAAAATAAAATAAAATAAAACCTAAACTAAAACCTAAACCTAAACATAAAAAAAATAAAATTAAAAATAAACTATAATAAAATAACAAAAATCAAAAACTAAACTAAAAAATAAAATAAACCTAAGAATATAAAACCTAAATAAAATAAACTTAAAGTAAAATAAAATAAAATAAAAATAAATAAAAACTTAAAACCAAAAAATAAACCTAAAAATAATGCCTAAAAAATATAAAACCTAAATCCTAAACTAAAATAAAACCTAAAGCAAAAATAAAAGTATAATGAACAAAATAGAATAAACCTAAACCTAAAAAGTAAACCTACATGTAATCTAAATAAAATAAAATAAGCTAAAAATAAACCTAAACCTAAACTAAAAATAAAACCAAAAAACAATCCTAAAATGAGTCCTAAAACCTAAACCTAAAAAGATTAAATAAAATCTTAAACTTAAACCTAAAAATAAAAAATAAAACCTAAACCTAAAAAATAAAATAAAATTAAAACTCAACTAAAATGTAAACCTAAACCTAAACCTAAAATATAAACTAAAGTAAAGAACCTAAACTAAAATAAGAAATTAAACTAAATAAAAATACTAAATAAACCTAAATAAAAATAAAAAATAAAGTTAACTAAATAAATAATTAATAAATTAAATATACTAAATAAACCTAAACCTGCCAGTTTACTTAATTAAAGAAAAACCTTAAACCCTAAATCCTAAACCTACACCTAAACCCTAAACCCTAAACCACACAAAACCCACACTTCACCCACCCTAAACTATAAACTAAACCCCAACACTACACCCACCCTAAACCTCCCTAAACCCTAAACCTAAAGCATAAACCCAAACCCTAAACCCAAACCTCCAAACTAACCCTAACCCTCTAAACCTAATCCTAAACCCCAAAACTTAAACCTAAACTTAAAGTAACTAAATAAATTAGAAAATAAACCTAAACCCTAAAACATAATAAACATAAACCTAAACCTAAACCTAAACCTTAAGAATATGCAAAACCTTGATGGCAGGAACATCACCATTAATCATGCTCAGTCTAGATCTGGTGATGGAGGCGAAGGCAGAGGCGGTGATTATCATAGTGGTTGTGGGGGATCTGGAGGTGCTAGTGAATACATAGGTGGTGGTCAAAGCAAGGGCTATTATGGAGGCGGGAGGAGCGACGAAGGTTATAGTGGTGGTGGTGGTGGAGGGAGAGATTGGGGATATTATGGTGGATCCCGCTACTCGAGAGGTCAGGTGGTTTCTAATGGAAACTGGAGAAATAAAAGAACGTTCAATTTGATCTGCTGCTTATGGAACTGTGTCTTTATAGTAGAGATAATTATAGTTATCTAGGATTTTTGATTTGCTCTATGTGTGCTCATTTTTGATATAGGTCACCACTTCTGTCTTAGAAAACTTGTTGTGTTACATGGTTGATAAAATTGAAAAAAATGAAACATTGAATCTGAATTTATTCTCTATTAAAAAAACCCTAAACCCTAAACTAAAACCTGAAACTTAATCCTAAAACCTAAAACCAACAATTTTCTAAAGCCTTTTACTGTGCTGTCTGAACCTTTATTGATCATTTTGGATTGGACTATTTGATTTCTATTGGTTGATGGCTACATTTGGCCCCATTTTATGTGGTTATCTTACCTTTTAATGATTTACACTGGCTGCAGCTTTTGTTTCCTTCTGTTGATGGTTTCATTTCTGAGCTAATTAATCATTTATCGTTGCTCACCTTGGTTTGCCTTGGCGATTGCTTATTGTTGGGACTTTGGCTTGAGGGGTCCTATCTTGGTTTTTTTGGCTATTTCTCAATTAATTAGCATTGGTCTGGTGCTTGCTGATGGCTGGTACTAATTTTCCCTGGTTTGGAGCTTGGATGGGAATTTGGTTAATGGTTATTGTTGGTATTCTGACTTTATTCTAGCCTCTCTCTCTAAGTTATTGTGATTAGTCTATTGTAGTTTTTATTTGGTGGTTTGGCTGCAAGCTGGTTGCTGGTCGGTTTCTTTTTGTTTAATGGTGATGGCTCTGGAACCCTATGTACTACTGGCCTTGGATGTTTACTTGTATTAGGTATGCTAACTATGATGGCTTTGATGTTACTCACTTCTTCTCTCTAGTTGGTAGCATTACATATGATTGTAGCCCTTTTTTATAAAGTTTGGATGCTCTTATGTATTTTTGCCCCTTGAGATGATCCTAACTAATCTTGAGTCTTCTCTTTCTAAGATCTCTCCTTTTCCTCTCTTTATCCTTATCAATTTTAGGTATGAATTTTGCCTTTATAGTGTTTTGCAAATTTTTTTTACAAGTTGGAACTGTACAGAGGGTATGGTCGTTGCTCAGTCAACGTAAGTGATGTTGTTGTGGATCTTGCTTATCTTGCTTTTTCAAAAGAATCATGAATTGCTGCTAATTCATCCTTTTACTATTTACAAGATTTGTTTGTCTTACTCTATGCCTTTTAGGCACAATATTTTGTCTATTGCTTTTTTTTCTTTTTCTAATGTACTTAGATGGGGGTTTAGCTCTCTAGGTTTCTTGTAGCTCTGAGAATAGTAGAATTTTAGAGCTTTACCCCTTTTAAGGACATTATCTCTTTTCCTTTTATGGTAATAAAATTCTAACCTTCCCAAAAAAAGAATACCCTAAACCCTAAAACCCTAAACCCTAAACCCTAAACCCTAAAACCCTAAACCCTAAACACTAAACACTAAACCCAAAAACCTAAACCCTAAACTCTAAAACCATAAACCCTAAATCTTAAACTAACCCTAAACCCAAAAGCCTAAACACTAAACCCTAAATGCAAAACCCTAAACCATAACCATAAACCCTAAACCCTAAACCCTAAACCCTAAAAGCATAAAACCTAAATTCCTAAACCTTAAACCCTAAAGCCTAAAGCCTAAACATGAAACCCTAACCTTAAACCCTAAACCCCAAACCTTAAACCTAAACCTAAAGTAACTAAATAAATTAAAAAATAAACCTAAACCCTAAAACATAATAAACCTAAACAAAAACATAAACCCTAAGAATGGGAAAAACCTTAATGGTAGGAACATCACCGTCAACCAGGCTCAGTTTAGATCTGGCGATGGAGGCGAAAGCGGAGGCTGTGATTATCATAGTGGTGGTGTGGGATTTGGAGGTGCAAGTGGTTATGGAGGCTGGAGGAGAAATGGAGGTTACAGTCGTGGTAGTGGCAGAGGGACGGATCGAGGATATGTTGGTGGATCTTGCTACTCGAGAGGCCGGGGTGGTTCTAATGGAAATTAGAGAAATCGAAGAATGGAAAATTTGATCTCCTACTTATGGAACTGTGTCTTTATAGTAGAGATAGTTCAAGTTATCTAGGGTTTTAATTTGCTCTATGCGTGCTAATTTTTTATCTATGTCATCACTTATGTCTTAGAAAACTTGGTGTGTTACTTGGTTGATGAAATTGAAAAGAAGAAATGTTGAATTTGAATTTGTTCTCTATTAAAAAGAAAACCAAAAACCCTAAACCCTAAACTAAAACTTGAACCTTAAACCCTAAACCCAAAACCTACAATTGAAATCCCTAAACCATAAACCCTAAAATGGTAAACCCAAAACCCTAAACCCTAAAACCTACAACCCTAAACCCAAAACCCAAAGCCCTAAACCACAAAGCCTAAACCCTAAACCATAAACCATAAACCCTAAACCCTAAAGCCTAAACCTTAAAAACCTAAAAATAAAAAAAAATAAAAAAATCTAAATCATAATAAAATGAAAACCTAAACCTACACCTAAACCTAAAAATAAAATAAAATAAAAAAGAAAAACTAAATTAAAATATAATAAATAAAATCCTAGGCTAAACCAAAAAAATAAAATAAGCCTAAGAATAAAAAAGCCTAAATAAAATAAAACTAACATAAAATAAAATAAAATAAACCTAAAATAAAATAAAAACCTAAATCTAAGAAATAAACCTTAAGATAATACCTAAACCCTAAACTAAAAAAACCTAAACCAAAAATAAAAAAATAAACAAAATTTAATAAACATAAACCTAAACTGAAATAAACTAAACTAAAATAAATAAAACCTAAACCTTAAACTAAACTAAATAAAATAAAATAAACTAAAAATAAACCTAAACCTAAAGTAAAAAATTAAAACCTAAAAATAAACCTAAAATAAAAACCTAAAACCTAAACCTAAAAAAATTAATTAAAAACCTCAACGTAAACCTAAAAATAAAAGGTAAAACCTAAACCTAAAAAATAAATTAAAAATAAAACTCAACTGAAAAATAAACTTAAACTTAAAAAATAAACTAAAATATAAAAGACATAAACTAAAATAAAGAAACTAAACTAAATAAAAATAAAAAATAAACCTAAATAAAAATAAAAAAATAAAAAAACTAAAATAAATAAAATTAAACTAAATAAACATAAACCTATCAGTTTACTTAATTTTTTTTTTTAAATAATCATAAACCCTAAATCTTAAACCCCAAATGCTAAACCCTAAACCAATAACCCTAAAACCTAATCCCTAAACACTAAAACCCAACGCCAAAAACCCTAAACCAAAAACCCTAAACCCTAAACCCTAACCCTAAATCCTAAACCCCAAACCCTAAACCTAAACATAAAGTAGTAGGGTTTTTTTTTTTAGGGTTAGGGTTTACGATTTATGTTTTAGGGTTTATGGTTTAGGGTTTAGGGTTTTAGGGTTTAGGGTTTAAGTTTAGGGTTTAGGGTCTAGGGTTTTTAGGGTTTAGGGTTTAGTATTTAGGGATTAGGTTTTAGGTTTAGGGTTTAGGTTTTAATTTAGGGTTTAGGGTTTTTGGTTATTTTCTTTTAATAGAGAATAAATTTAGATTCAACTTTTCTACTTTTTGAATTCATTAACCAAGTAACACACCAAGTTTTCTAAGATGCAAGTGATGACATGGATAAAAAATGAGCATGCATAGAGTAGATCAAAAACCCTAGATAACTAGAATCATCTCTACTATGATGATATAGCTCCATAAGTAGCAGATCAGATCAACTATATTTTAGTTTCTCTAGTTCTGATCAAAACTACCCTGGCCTCTTGAGTAGTGGGATCCACCATCATATCCCCAATCTCTCCCTTCACCACCACCATGGCTGTAACCTCCATCGCTCCTCCCACCTCCATAACCACCATTGCTCTGACCACCACCTCCATATCTGCCAGCAGCTCCAGATCCCCCATCACCACTATGATAATCGCCACCTCTACCTTTGCCTCCACTGCCAGATCTAGACTAAGCCTAGTTAATGGTAATGTTCCTGCCATCAAGGTTCTGCCCATTCTTAGGGTTTTTTAAAAAAATCAAAAGTGGGAGAATTTTATTTCAAAAAGAAAGGGATACAAGGTCCTTAAAGGGGATAAATCTCTAAACTACTGCTCAAAGAGTTAAAATTAGCTGAAAGAGATAAATTTCCTACCTATTACAAAAGAACCAAAGAAAAATAAAGAAATGACTAAGATTAAGAAAGAAATAACACCAAATTCCAAGATGGCCACCCAAAGCCATCTATATCCCTAAATCATCTATGAGATGCACAAACCACCTACAACCCCAAACACCATAAACACAAAGAACTTAATATAGAGATAAACATCTAGAAATAAGGATAAGCTAAATACACAAAAGGAACAAAATGATAAAAATCTTAAATATGGCTCAGGCTTAGTCACATTCGTCTAAAGGGGAAATAGGATATGTGAGAATCCAAACTTTTGAAGAAGGGTTACAATCACATATGGAGGTACCAGACAAAAGGATAATAGAGGAAGAATCCCACCCTTCATAACCAACTTACCTCAATTAAAGTAAATAGCTAACAACCAAGAGCTCACCAAGTCCCAGTATATATCATTAGGATTAAATAGGCAACTAACCAGCAAAACATCTAGCCAAACTAGAGCAAAGAAACCAACCAAACAATATAAGAACAAAGAAATAACCACCATCAAAGCCACCCAAAATAAATAAATACCAAAGGTAAAGAACCAAAAATTCTATAGATCCACCAACCAATAGCACAGCTGCAGCCAGCCATCATGGCCACCTAGCCAGCCATAGTAGCAGGAATCAGTAGAAATATTAATAGAAATAAGAACAGCCAAAGCCACATATTTGTTCATCCCACAACAAACAGAAATGATAAGCCAATGGGCCAACCATCCAACAGGTAAACTCCATAAAAAAACTTCAAAAAAACCACCAAAAAGGGAACAAAAACTAGATGGCAGGTAACAACTCCAGAGAGAGTAAACTCAGCCTAGGAAGGAACAAAGCTGACAACTAGGCCCAACCAATAATCATGATGCCAGATAGCAAAAACCAAAAGAAAAAGGCTAGAATAAACCACAGCCATCAAGCAACCACCAACCAATAAACCCTCACAGGAAAAAAAGAGGCTAGGAAAAAAGGAAAATAAGTAAGCTCTAAAGCCTATCAATCACCATGCCATCCTAAAACCAACATAGTAGGAGACTAACAAGAGGAGAGCCACCAAAACTAGAGGGCAAGTAAATCTCAACAGTACCAACTAGAAATAATCTCAACCTCCATCAAAAAGAGATATCATTCTTAGGGTTTAAGTTTAGGTTTAGGTTTATTAGGTTTTAGGGTTTTAGTTTATTTTTTAATTTATTTAGTTACTTTAAGTTTAGGTTTAGGGTTTGGGGTTTAGGGTTTAGGGTTAGGGTTTAGGGTTTTAGGTTTTGGGTTTAGGGTTTAGGGTTTACAGTTTTCAAAATAGGGTTTTAGGGTTTAGGGTTTAGGGTTTAGGGTTGTTGGTTTATGGTTTAGGGTTTGGTGTTTAGGATTTAGGGTTTATGGTTTTTTAAAAAAAAATTAAAGCTCATAGTTTATGTTTATTTAGTTTATATTTTATTTTAGTTTATTTTATTATTTATTTTATTTAGGTTTATTTATATTTAGTTTAGTTTCTTTATTTTAGTTTATGTTTTCATATTTTAGTTTATTTTTTAGGTTTATTTTCAATTGAGTTATATTTTTTTTTTATTTTTTAGGTTTAGGTTTATTTTATTTTAGGTTTAGGTTGAGGTTTTATTTTATTATTAGGTTTAGGTTTTAGGTTTTTATTTTAGGTTTATTTTTAGGTTTTAATTTTTTACTTTAGGTTTAGGTTTATTTTTAGTTTATTTTGTTTTATTTAGTTTAGTTTTAGGTTTAGGTTTTATTTATTTTATTCTAGTTTAGTTTAGTTTAAGTTTAAGTTTATTTTATTTTGTTTATTTTTTTATTTTTGGTTTAGGTTTTTTTAGTTTAGGGTTTAGGTATTATTTTAAGGTTTATTTCTTAGGTTTAGGTTTTTATTTTATTTTATTTTCTTTTTATTTTACATTTAGTTTTTATTTTATTTAGGCTTTTTATTCTTAGGTTTATTTTATTTTTTTTAGTTTAGCTTAGGATTTTATTTATTTTATTTTAATATAGTTTTTAATTTTTATTTTATTTTATTTTATTTTTAGGTTTAGGCTTAAGTTTTAGTTTAGGTTTTCATTTTATTTTGATTTAGATTTTTTTATTTATTTTATTTTTAAGTTTTATTTAGTTTAGGATTAGGTTTTTAGGTTATTAAGGTTTAGGCTTTAGGGTTTATGGTTTAGGGTTTATGGCTTAGGGTTTAGGGTTTAAGGTTGTAGGTTTTAGGGTTTTGGGTTTTGGGTTTACCATTTTAGGGTTTAGGGTTTAGGGTTTACGATTGTAGGTTTAGGGTTTAGGGTTTAAGGTTCAGGCTTTAGTTTAGGGTTTAGGGTTTTTGGTTTTCTTTTTAATAGAGAACAAATTTAGATTGAACATTTCTTCTTTTTGATTTCATTAACCAAGTAACACACCAAGTTTTTTAAGACACAAGTGATGACATAGATAAAAAATGAGCATGCATAGAAAAAATCAAAACCTAGATATGTCTCTTGAAGAGTTCCATAAGTAGCAGATTGGATCTACTATTATTTAGTTTCTCCAGTTCCTATTAGAACCAGCTCAGCCTCTCGAGTAGTGAGATCCTCCAACATATCCCTGATCCCTCCTTCTACCACTACCACGAATGTAACCTCCGTTGCTCCTCTAGCCTCCATAACCACCAGCACCTCCAAATCCCACCACCACTTGATAATCACGACCACCTTTGCCTCCACCATATCTAGGAGCCGGTTGGTGATGATGTTCCTACCATTAAGGTTTATGTTTTGGTTTAGGTTTATTAGGTTTTAAGGTTTAGGTTTATTTTTTAATTTATTTAGTAACTTTAGGTTTAGGTTTAAGGTTTGAGGTTTGGGGTTTAGGGTTAAGGGTTAGGGTTTCAGGTTTAGGCTTTAGGCTTTAGGGTTTAGGATTTTAGGTTTTATGCTTTTAGGGTTTAAAGTTTAGGGTTTAGGGTTAGGGTTTAGGGTTTTGCATTTAGGGTTTAGTGTTTAGGCTTTTGGGTTTAGGGTTAGTTTAAGGTTTAGGGTTTATGGTTTTAGAGTTTAGGGTTTAGGTTTTTGGGTTAGTGTTTAGGGTTTAGAGTTTTAGGGTTTGGGGTAGTTTAAGGTTTAGGGTTTTGTGTATTTTTTTTAAGAAAGTTAGAATTTTATTACCATAAAAGGAAAATAGACAATGTCCTTAAAAGGGGTAAAGCTCTAAAATTCTACTGCTCTTAGAGCTATAAGAAACCTAGAGTGCTAAACGCCCATCTAAGTACATTATAAAAAGAAAAGAAAATAATAGAGCAAATATTTTGCCTAAAAGGTATAAGAGAAAAAGGTATAGAGTAAGACAAAAAAATATTGAAAATAGTAAAAAGGATGAGTTAGCAGCAGTTCATGATTCCTTTGAAAAAATAAGATAAGCAAGATACACAACAACATCACTTGGGTTGACTGAGCAATGACCTTAACCTCTGTATATTTCCAACTTATAAAAAAAATCTATAAAACACTATAAAGGAAAAAAGTCATACATAAAAATGATAAGGATAAAGAGAGGAAAAGGAGAGAGCTTAGAAAGAGAAGGCTCAAGATTAGTTAGGATCATCTCAAGGGGCAACAATACATAAGAGCATCCAAACTTCATAAAGAAGGGTTACAATCATATGTAATGCTACCAACCAGAGAAAAGATGTGAGTAACATCAAAGCCATCATAGTTAGCATACTTGATATAAGTAAACATCCAAGGCCAGTAGTCCATAGAGTTCCAGATCCATCACCATTAAATAAAAAGCAACTGACCAGCAACCAGATAGCAACCAAACCACCAAATAAAAACCATAATAGACTAATCACAATAACTTGGAGAGATGCTATAACAAAGTCATAATACCAATAATAACCATTAACCAAATTCCAATCCAAGCTCCAAACCAGCGAAAACCAGTACCAGCCATCACCAAGCACTAGAACAATGCTAATTAATTAAGAAATGACCAACAAAACCAAGATAGGAGCCCTCAAGACAAAGTTCCAACAATAAGCAGTCACCAAGGCAAACCAGGGTGAGCAGCCACAAATGACTAAATAGCTCAGAAATAAAACAATCAACTAAAGGAAACATAAGATGCAACCTGTGTAAATCACAAAAAGATAAAATAACCATACAAAAGGGGGCCAAAGGTAGCCACCAAACAATAAAAACCAAAAATTCCAATCCAACATGATCAACAAAAGGTTCAGCCAGCACAGCAAAAGGCTTTAAAAAATTGTTGGGTTTAGGTTTTAGGATTAAGTTTTAGCTTTTAGTTTAGGGTTTAGAGTTTTTTTAATAGAGAATAAATTTAGATTCAACATTTCTTTTTTTTGATATCATCAACCAAGTAACACAACGAGTTTTCTAAGACATAAGTGGTGACATCAATCAAAAATGAGGACGCATACAGAAAATCAAAAATCCTAGATAATTATAACTATCTCTACTATGAAGACACAGTTCGATAAGTAGCAGATCAAATTAAAAGTTCTTTAGTTTCTCCAGTTCCCATTAGAAATAGCCTGACTCTCGAGTAGTGGGATCCACCATAATATCCCCGATATCTCCCTTCGCCACCACCACGATTATAACCTTCGTCACTCCTCCCGCCGCCATAGGCACCCCTACTCCATCCACCACCTCTATATTCATTAGCACCACCAAATCCCCCACAACCACTATGATAATCGCCGCCTCTGCCTTTAGCTCCAGCACTAGATCTAGACTGAGCCTGGTTGACTATGATGTTCCTACCGTCAAGGTTATGCCCATTCTTAAGGTTTAGGTTTAGGTTTATGTCTATTAGGTTTTAGGGTTTAGGTTTATTTTCTAATTTATTTAGTTACGTTAGGTTTTGGTTTAAGTTTTGGGGTTTAGGGTATAGAGGTAGGGTTTAGGGTTTAGGGTTTAGGGTTTATTCTGTTAGAGTTTGGGTCTAGTGTTAGGGTTTGGTGTTTAGGGTTTAGGGTTTTTTACGATTTAGGGTATAAAGTTTAGGGTTTAGTGATTATTATTTAGGATTTTTTAGGGTTTTCGGTTAAGGGTTTAGCAATGTAGGTTTAGGATTTAGGGTTTAAGGTTTTTTTAATTAAGTAAATTAGTAGGTTTAGGTTTATTTAGTATATTTAGATTATTTATTATTTATTTTAGTTAACTTTATTTTTTATTTTTATTTAGGTTTATTTTGTATTTTAATTTAATTTAGTTTTCTTATTTTAGTTTAGGTTCTTTCTTTTAATTTATATTTTAGGTTTAGGTTTAGGTTTACATTTTAGTTGAGTTTTAATTTTATTTTATTTTTTAGGTTTAGGTTTAATTTTCTATTTTTATGTTTAAGTTTAGGACTTTATTTAATTTTTTTAGGTTTAGGTTTTAGGAATCATTTTAGGTTTATTTTTTGGTTTTATTTTTTAGTTTAGGTTTAGGTTTATTTTTAGTTTATTTTATTTTATTTAGATTAGGTTTAGGTTTAGTTTATGTTAGGTTTAGGTTTACTCTATTTTGTTTATTTTTTTATTTTTGCTTTTGTTTTATTTTAGTATACAATTTAGGTTTTATATTTAATTTATCTTTAGGTTTATTTCTTAGTTTTAGGTTTTTATTTAGTTTTTATTTTATTTAGGTTTTTTATTTTTAGGTTTATTTTATTTTTTAGTTTAGTTTTGGATTTTTGTTATTTTATTTTAATTTATTATTTTATTTTATTTTATTTTTACGTTTAGGTTTAGGTTTTACTTTAGGTTTTTATTTTATTTTATTTTTTTATTTTATTTAAGTTTAGGTATTTCATTTATTTTATTTTTAGGATTTTTTTAGTTTAGGTTTAGGTTCTTAGGTTTTTAGGGTTTAGGGTTTTAGGTTTAGGGCTTAGTGTTTAGGTTTATGGTTTAGGATTTATGGTTTTAGGGTTTAGGGTTCTAGGGGTTATTTTAAGGTTTAGGCTTTAGGGTTAGGGTTTATGGTTTAGTGTTTAGTGTTTATGGATTTTAGGGTTTAGGATTTAAGGTTATCTTAAATGTTAGGGTTAGATTAGGGTTTAAAGTTTATAGTTTAGGGTTTATTCTTTAAGTTTGGGCTTTAGATTTAGGTTGGTTTAGTTTAGGTTTTAGTTTTAAGGTTATTTAGGTTTAAGTTTAGGGTTTAGGGTTTTGATTTAGCTAAGGTTTAGGTTTAGGGTTAGGTTTATTTTAAGGTTTAATTTAGGGTTAGGGTTTAGGGTTTAGTGTTTAGGGTTTAGAATTTAGGGTTTAGGGTTTAGAGGTTAGTTATATTTAGGATTATAGTTTAGTTTCTTTAGTTTAGTTTTAAAATTTTTTTTAGTTTAGGTTTAGTTTATTTAGGGTTTAGGGTTTAAGGTTTAGGGTTTAGTTTTGGTTTATTTAGGGTTATTTATTTAAAGTTTATTATGGTTTATTTTTTAGTTTTTGGTTTATTTTAGGTTAATTTAGGGTTTTTTAGTTTTAGGGTTTAGGATTCAGGGTTTAAGATTTAGTGTTTAGGGTTTAGGATTTAGGGTTTTTTTCAAATTAAGTAAACTGGTAGGTTCATGTTTATTTAGTTTATTTAGTTTATTTTACATTATTATTTAGGTTTATTTTTTATTTTTATTTAGTTTAATTAATTTATTTTATGTTTATTTATTTTAGTTTAGGATTTTTATTTTAGTTTATTTTTTAGGTTTAGGTTAGGATTATGTTTATTTTTTTAGTTCAGTTTTAATTTTATTTTATTTTTTAATTTTAGGTTTATTTTTTATTTTTAGGTTTAGGTTTATATTTTTATTTTATTTTTTTAGGTTTAGGTTTTAGATTTTTTTTTTAGGTTTATTTGTAGGTTTTATGTTTTAGTTTAGGTTTAGGTTTATTTTTTGTTTATTTTATTTATTTAGTTTTAGGTTTAGTTTATTTAAGGTTTAGGTTTAGGTTTTATTTACTTTAGTTTAGGTATAGGTTTATTTTATTTTATTATTTTTATTTTTATTTTAGGTTTAGGTTTTTTTTAGTTTAGGGTTTAGGTTTTATTTTTTTATTTATTTTTAAGTTTTATTTTTAGGTTTTGGTTTTTATTTTGTTTTTATTTTATGTTATTTTTTGTTTTTTTGGTTTTTATTTTACGTTTAGTTTTTAGTTTATTTATGTTTTTATTCTTAGGTTTATTTTATTTTGAAGTTTAATTTAGGATTTTTTATTATTTTAGCTTATTTTAATTAATTTTTTTACTTTTTTGGTTTATGTTTAGTTTTTAGTTTAAATTTTTATTTTATTTTATTTTATTAATTGTTTAGGTTTAGGTTTTTTTATATATTTTATTTTTAGCTTTTATTTACTTTCGTTTAGGTTTTTAGGCTTTTTGGGTTTAGGGTTTAGGGTTTAGGGTTTTAAGGCTTAGGGTTTTAGGGTTTAGGGTTTATGGTTAGGGATTAGAGTTTAGGGTTTAGGGTTTAGTGTTTAGGCTTTAAGATTTAGGGTTTCTAGGGTTTAGGGTTTAGGGTTTAGGGTTAGCTTAGGGTATTGAGGTTTTTTTTAAAAAAAAATTAAGTAAACTAATAGTTTTTGGTTTATTTAGTTTATTTAGCTTCGTTTGATTTATTTTAGTTTATTTTATTTTTTATTTTTATTTAGTTTAGGTTTTTTATTTTAGTTTATTTTGTAGGTT
Source organism: Cymbidium sinense (assembly GCA_021442155.1). Taxonomy (NCBI): domain Eukaryota; kingdom Viridiplantae; phylum Streptophyta; class Magnoliopsida; order Asparagales; family Orchidaceae; genus Cymbidium; species Cymbidium sinense. The sequence goes on from CM038216.1 coordinate 97,748,844, forward strand.
TAGATTTATTTTTAGTTTAGTTTTATTTTTAAGTTAAAATAAAAACCTAAAACATAAACCTAACAAAAGAAAATAAAACCTAAACTAAACTAAACTAAACTAAAAATAAAATAAAACTAAACCTAAAAAATAAAATAAAAAATAAACTCAAAAAAAATAAACCTAAACTTGAAAAAAAAAATAAACTAAAATAGAAAACCTAAACTAAATATATTAACTAAATAAAAATTAAACATAAACATAAATAAAATAAAATGTAAAATATACTAAAATAAATTAACCTAAACCTATTAGTTTACTTAATTTTTTTTTAAAAACTCTAAACCTTAGAAAACCCTAAACCCAAAACCCTAAAACTCTAAATCCTAAAGCCTAAACACTAAACCCTAAACTAAACTGGCCCCAACCATGAACAAACCTAAACCCAAAACCCAAAAAAAACCAGAAACCATAAAAACCTAAAAATCTAAACCTAAATTAAATAAAACCTAAAAATAAAATATATGAAAACCTAAACCTAAATAAAATAATGAAATAATAAATAAAAAAACAAATAAATTCTAAACTTAAAAAATAAAAAAAAATAAACTAATAAAATAGACTAAAATAAAATAAATAAAGACCTAAACTAAACATAAAATAAATTTAACCTAAGATAAAAACCTAAAAAAAATAAAATCAAATAAACCAAAATAAAATAAAAAATTAAAACTTAAACCTAAATATAAACCTAAAAAAAAAAAAACCTAATAAAATAAACCTAAACCTAAAATTAAAATAAAATAAACAAAATAAGATAACCTAAACATAAACTAAAATAAATAACCTTAAATAAAATAAACCTAAACTAAACTAAACTAAAAGAAAAACCTATGCTTAAAAATATAAAATAAATAAAAAATACATAAAACCTAAACCTAAATCTAAAGTATACATAAACCTAAAAATAAAATAAAATAAACTAAAATAAACATAATCTTAAACCTAAACCTAAACCTGATAAGCTAGATGAACCTAAATTAAAATAAATAAACTAAACTAAATAAAGTATAAAATTTAAATTTAAAATAAACTAAATGACCTAAACCTCTGGTTTGTGCTTTAAAACCTAAATAAACCCTGAGGCTATCCAAGACCCACAGGCCTAAACCCCTACCCTAAACCTAGGCCTACTGACTAGGCCACTAATCCTGAGCAACCCACCTAGGCCACTGGCCCATACCTCCTAGGCCACTGAGCCTAGGCCCTGGGCCTAAGACCTCCAAACCCCACTCCACTGGCCCTGGGCCACAACCTGATGAGCCCAACTGACCTGAGCCCTAGGCCCTGAGCCCTGATCCTGATCTGACCACTGACCCACTGGTGACTCCTGGGCCCTGAAGGCCCTGGGCCCTAGGCCCTACAAACTATGGGCCCTGAGGCTGAGTAAACTGGGCCAGGCCCTGGGCTCTGAAAATCCACCTGACCTGGGCCCCACCACAACCTGGGCCCTACCACAACTGATCTAAACTGGGCTCTAAACTGACCTGGCCCAGGCCTATTACTGGGCCTAAATAACCTGACCTACTAAACTCTACCTAAACTCTAAACTTAACCTAACCTAAACCTAAACCCTCCTGACCTGACCTAAACTACTAAACCTAAACCTAAAGCTAAACTAAACCCACCCTACACCCTAAACTCTAGAAACCTAAACCCAGTAATCCTAGTTCTCTTTTACGGAGCTATGATGATTTAATTTTTCCCTTCGTCGGTGCATCTCTGTCTCACATTTTTGGTGGATCCTTCATCATTCTCGATCATTTTATGGAGCCTTTTGAATATCTGGCCACTCACATGATGTGTCTCTTCTAAATATGACTGTGGTGACCTTGAACCCATGGACTACATCTCCCAATTTGGATGATCCGACTAGGGCATCCAATTTTATGGGGATTCCTGAACCCAATGCCATACCTGCTATTAAATCCTTTAAGGATGCACTTTTTGGTAAGAGCTCTACCATATTTGACTTAGTGAATATGATTTTGACTTCATTTTGAGGTATGCCTGTGATCATGAGTTTGTATCATGATGTCAAAAAGCTTACAAAACCTTTTGAATTTACTTTAGTTGGAAAATTTGCATTGCACTGACCAAATTTGGAAAACTTTATAACTTTAAACTTTAAGGTGCTTTCTCTATTGGCTTGATCAATCCAAGACATATTCTGATTCAACTTATGAATGATTTGGATTATTCAAGGGTTTTCTTATGTCGATCTTATTTTATCTTTAACTATCAAATGCATTTCTTAAAGTGGTCTCCCCTTTTTGATGTAAAGGATGAATAACCTATTATTCCTATCTGGTTAGCTCTTCCAAACATAAGAATCCATTATGTTACCCACCAAATTTTATTTATTGTTGAGGCTCTTTTTGGTCAGCCATGCCAAATCGATTAGGTGACCGCTATGAGATCCCGTCCCTCTGTTGCACGTATAATGGTTGAACTTGACAAATTTGAAAAACATACTAAGGAGGTTTGGATTTGATCTGAAAAGTTTGGTTATTTACATAAGGTCGAATTTAAAATTTTTTTGGTTTTCTGTTCCCATCGCAAGATACATGGTCATGATAATTCAGAGTGTTTGTTCTTTAGGTGCATCTTAAAAAGAAAATTTTGAATGATCATAACTTGAAATTAGCTTCTAGTAAAGTTAATAAATCTATTTATATGCCTAAAAATAACTTAAGTGTTGATATTAGGTCAAACTCTTTGGAATCTTATGATGTTCCTAAAATTGTTGATTCTGCTTCTCATTTTGACCATGACAAAGGTACAAATAATGTTGAAAAAGATGGTCTTCCCAACAACCTTTCTTTACATGAGAATGTGCCTATTATGGATAATTCCAATTTCAAAGAGGCTGAAAAAAATGATGATTCATTCTCTAATGAGTCTATTCCTACTTCTTTGCTAGCATTAATTGATGAGAATGAGGATTTAAATGATAACCTGAATGTGGCTAAAATTCTTGAGCAAAATACTGATTCTAACATTGGTAATTATGCTTTGAATGGTATAATATCTTCTCCTTCCCCTAATTCCAAGATTGATCTTAATTCTAATCCCACTTTTCAACAAAATGATGATTTGGAAGAGGGGGAAGTTGTGATTAAAGATGTTCTTGCTAGTCCTTATCCTATTAACAATATTTCTAATCAATCTCTATTTGATGGTGACACTTTGGATAAAAACAAAAAATTATAAACTGTCCTTAAAAAAAAACTAAAAACTCTAAGATGAAACCTCCTTTTTTTTTCAAATCTACTAGATCTGGATCCTCTTCACATAAATAATGTGTTGTTTCAATTTTTTTCTTAGAAGAGGATTTGTTATTCTTTCTCTTTCTCTTTATTATTATCATTTAATTTTTTTTTACAATTTTCTTTATGTTTAATTTTTTTATTTGGAATATTAGAGGGATTGGTACCCTCACTATTCATAATCATATTAGAAATCTATGTAATTAATTAATATCTCTTTACTTATCATTATTGAACCTCTTATACATGTTGATAAAATCAATCATATTACTAGAATACTTGGCTTTAGTAATTTTTCTCTAACATCGTAATAAAATTTTGGTTCTTTTGGAATTCTTAAATGTTTTAATTTTAGATGATCTACAACAAGTTGGCAATGTTAAAATTTCTTTTGGTGACTCTTGTGTGTTGGGCTCTTTTATTTATGCTTCTTTCAATAGAGCTGGTCAAAATGTTCTTTGAGAGAATTTGAGAAGTTTTTCTCTTTATGTTAACAAACCTTGGTTGGTTGGGGGTGATTTCAACACTATTATGTAGTCTTCAGAAAGTAGGAGTGGTTGCTCGCCTAATATTCATTATATAGAAGAATTTTATAATATGATTCCTGATTGCAATCTTTTTTACATTGGTTTTAGAGGCTCTAATTATACTTGGCAAAATTGTAAGCTCTCGCAACATTTAGAAGAATTCTTTTCAACTCTCATTGGATTAATTAATGGCCTCTTACCTCTGTTGACCATTTTAGTAAAACTTTATCTGATCATGCCACACTTTTGGTTTATGTTAAAGAAAACTCTAAAATATTAAACATCTCGCCCTCTTGCAGAATTTAAAATATTTATATTCAGCATCTAGATTTTCTTAAAGACATGGCCATAATTGGATTGCCCCTCTACACCCTAATAATTTGATTAGGGGTATGAATAGATTATGGTTTAAGCTTAAAAGCTCCAATAAAATTTGGTTTGGTGGAACAAACATTATTTTAAAAATCTTTTTGCTAATATAAAAAACATGGAACTTTTAGTTTGTGAACTTGAAAATGTTATTTTTATTGACTCTTCTAAGCTTAAATATTTGAATGAAGCTAAAGATAAACTGGTTAATTATCAAAATATGGAAGAGACCTATTGGCAAAAAAAGATGCTCATAAACATATTGCTGATGGGGACAGAAATACTAGGTATTTTTATGCTTTATTTATTAAAAAGTGAGGTTTAAATTATATCCAAAAAATGAAAAATGATATTGGAGATTGGATTACTGATATTAATGTTATTATAGATTATGTTATTAACCACTTTAGAAATATGCTTAATAAAATCCACTCTTATGAAGCTATTTCTAATTCACATTTGATCCCCTCTATTATTACTAATGATGATAATCATTAGCTTACTAGGTTGCCTACTGAAGATGAGATAGGTAAAGTTCTCAATAGCATGAACATTGATTTCGTTACTGCTCTGGAGGGCTATACTACTCAATTTTCTCAAAATTGTAGGTCTATTATTAAGCATGACTTAATTGATGCTATTGTTAATTTTTTATTGGTAATTTTCTCCTTAAATATTTTTCAAGCACTTCCATTATTCTCATACCTAAAAAAGATAATCTAGATTCTTGGAGTGATTTTAGACCTATTAGTCTTTACACTTTCTTTAATAAATTGATTTCTAAAATTCTTACTAATAGACTTAGTCCTTTACTTCAAAAAATTATCTCTCTCAACCAAACTAGTTTTGTTAGAAAGAGATCTATATCTGATAACATTCTTCTTGCTCAAGAGCTTATTCATGATTTTTATGTTCCAACTAAAGTATCTCTTAAGATTTCCTTTTAAATATCTTGCATTTATTTGGTTTCTCTGATAATTTCATTAACCTTATTAAAAACTAAATTAATAATGCCTAGTTTTCAATTCATCGCAATGGGAAGCTTTAGGCTTCTTTCCTTTTTTCATGGATTGAGACAAGGAGATTCTTTATACCCTTTTTTTTTATTATTACTGTGGAATACCTTTCTAGGAGTTTAAATGATTTATTCAATAACAACCCTAGCATGTACTTTAGAACTTTTGGTGGTATCCGTATTTCTCATCTTAGCTTTGTTGATGATTTCATAATCTGTTGTAATGCTTCTTTTCATCATATCAAAAGACTTAAGAAATTTTTAAATAATTTTGGTAGAGAAAGTGGTATTTCTATTAATGAAAGCAAGAGCTACTTTATTATCTCCTCTAAAATTTCTAATAATAAAGTCAATCATATCTTGAGAATCATTAACTTTAAACTCCAGCAACTCCCTATTAAATATATGAGTGCTCCTCTTCTCAAAAGTCAAAAAAGATCCCATATTTTTGACGAGCTTATCCAAAAAATTTCTAATAAAATTTTGGTGTGGGAATTTCACTTACTTTCTTTTGGTGGCAGGCTTACTTTGCTTAGGAGTACTCTTAATTTGATGTCTTTATATCTTATTCAAACCATTATCCCAACTAATTCTATCTTAAATAGAATTGATCAACTCCTTAATAAATTTTTTTGGGGCTCTAATAATTCATTTAAAAAGATGCATTGGACTTCTTGGAATAAATGTTGTAGTCCTCTGGGTGAAAGTGCACTTGGTTGCAAACCTATTCGTGAAGCTATGCCTTCTCCAATAACGCTAGTGGAAATTTTGAAAAAAAAAAGGTAGCCTCTAATTTTATGACAGCTAAACATTGCCAAGGTAAGCACCCTCTAATATGTACTTATAAAGTTGGTGACTCCCCAGTTTGGAAAAGGCTTTGCTCCATTAAATGGGTGGCTAAATCCTTGATATCTTGGGGTATAAATTTGGGATCTTCTTTCTTTTGGCAAGACAACTAGATTGGTGGTGGTTCTATTGATTCTTTTTTATCTAACCATTCTACTAATGCTACTAAAGTTAAGTCATTTTGTCTTAATAATAAGTGGAATGATAGTAAACTTATTCATAACTCTCTTTTTGATAAATTTAGTGATATTCCTATCTTTTCCAATAAGCTGGATCACATTCTTTTTAAGCTGTCTTATAATGGTGATTTTATTCTTAAAGAGGCTTGGAATTATATTAGAGACGCTCATATTTCTTCAAATGTATTTATTAAACTTTGGAATAATATCATCCCTATCTCTTATTTTTTCCTTAGTTAGAGAATAATAAAAAACTTCATTCATGTTGATTCCTTGCTCTAGGATAAAGGATTTCATTTGCCTTCCAAATGTTATTGTTTTTTTCATATTGAAAATGTTAATCATGTTTTTGTCAATGGTGCTATTGCCTCTAAATTATGGGTTTGGTATGATCTTTTTAATACTAACCATTTCCATTGCTTTCTTTCTTTATATCAACTTCTTGAAGCTTGCTTCCACAAAACTATGGAAGATCATATCAATGTTTTAATTTCCATTACCCTTATTTAGTTCATATGGATGGATAGAAATGATGCTAAATATTGCGGTATTCTTATGAATTAGAAAAGGATTATTGCTAGAACCAAAGAAAAATAATCATGCATTATTTAATGCTATTTGAATTAGTAACACACATTTTAGAGGCTACAAATTTGTGGCCAAAAAATTGGGTCTTTACCTGCCTAAGATCACCTTCTATAAAGAAGATAGGATTATATATTGGATAAAATCTAATAATAATATTATTAAAATTAATACTGATGGCTCTGTCTCTCAGAATACATTTGATTATGGTGGTATTTTTAGGGACTTCGAAGGTAATGTCATTTTTGCTTTTGCTTATCCTCTTAAAGCATGTTTTGTTATCAATGCTGAATTAATCACTGTAAACAAAGCTATTGACATTTGTTTGCAAAAAGGTTTCTTCAATATTTGGATTGAAGTAGACGCTCTTTTACTCATTGACATGCTGACTTCCACTCAGATGGGGAATGCGAATTTATTTTATCTTCTTAATCATACAAGAACACTCATCTCTCCAGCATGCTTTAAAATTTCTCACATTTGGCATGAAGGAAATGTCTGGGTAGATTTTTTTACTAATCTATGTGCTAAATTAAATGATCGCATTCGTTAGGATAATCTTAATTTACCTAGATAATTGAGAGGGTTGGTTAATCTAGATAACACCAGATTACCTTATCTTAGAAATTAAATTCACTTTGTGTTTTTTTTTTTTTTGGTTTTCTATGTTTTTGTCTATGTCCATTTTCATTTTGCTGCATTCCTCTGGCTGGTTCACTCTCTTGTCTAGTTTGTGCTGTAATATTTAGGAGATCTATTTGAGGTGGTGGCTGGTTGTTTAGCCTCTCTTGTTGGAGAGGTGTTCTCATTAGCTGACTATTTTAATTAGGGATCTGAATTTCAACAGTTTCTTCAAGTGCTTCTTTGAACTTGTGGTGGCCTCCTTTTAGGTTATGCCTCTACCTGATTTTAGCTTTTCCCTTTTCTTAATTGGTACTAGTTTTGCATCTAGTTTGGCTGGCTATTTTCTTACTTAAGAAGGTTTTTCAGCTACTATTTTTGGGCCTGGTGGGTACTGCTATTTGCTACTACCCTCTACCTGGCTATCTTAGGTGGCTATTATTTGATGGCTATTGTTGATCATTTCACTATTGAGTTTGTGCTATGCCTTTTGGTTGTTTTTGTCACTTCATCCTTTTTAGGCTTGGTGGCTTTTGTTTGTTGGTTTCTCCTTTTACCTTGTGGCTAGAAGGGTGCTGATTGGTGGTCGTCAGTATCCTATTTTCTCTTTGGTAGTAGTTTTTTTTATCCCTGGTGTCTAGAAGGGGCCTTGGTCTATTTTTCTATCCAGTGTGGTTAGCTGTTAGAGGTTGGGTGGTCCTCCCAGACTGTAGATTTTTATCTGGTTGGGTGATTACCATTTCTTTCTTTATTGTTTTTGGTGTCTTATTGTTGGTTTGTCACCATGCCTATCTTTATCTTTGTTGGGATTGCCTCCCCTTTGGACTGGATGCTTCCTTATTGGAGTTGGCTCATTTGCTGCTTTGTTAATTAGCTGGGTGGCTTTGTGGGCTGGCTGGTTTGGTTGGTTGTGTTGGCTAGTTTGGTTGGTTTCCTTTTTGGTTTTCTTTCTGAACTGTTATTAGCTAGTAGGGTTGCCTTTTTGGTGGTTTTTCTTTATTTTATTTTTGGGTTTATGGTGGCTATTTGTTAGTTGTTGATCTTGTTTGTTTGCTGTTTTTGCTATTTTTCCTTGAGTGGTGTTGGCTTGGTCTGTTATTTTGGCTGAGGATTTGGATTGTTTTTGGTTTCTTTGGCTCCCTTTGTTTCCTATGTCATGCCCCTTGCTTGGTAGGGTGGGCTTGGCTATTTTCCCTGCTGCTGTTGGTGGTTATTTTTTAGTGTTTTTTGGATGCCCCTTTGGTCTCCTCATGGGTTCTTTTTCCTCTCCCTAGTGCTGCTATTTTCTTATGGCTATCTTCTTGTCTCTGAAGGAGGTATTTCGACTGCCTTTTTATTTCTTGCCTCTATTATCTGGGTTGGGCTGGTGGCTACTATTAGTGTTTGCCTTGTTCTCTGATCTGGTTTGGAGTTATTGGTTCCTTAGTGCTAGTTGTAGGTTGTTGTTTTGGTTTTGGGATTTTTCTTTTGGTTGTCTGGTGACACTAGTGGGTTTGGTTCCTATCCATGGTGGCTTTGCTTTCTGGGTGAAATCTTGGCAGCTGCTCTTTCATTTCTATTATGGCAGTTTTGTTGATGCTACTTCCTTTCAAGCTTGGTTCCCTTTAGTCAACTAGATGATTTGTGGGCTAGCTATTTTTGTTGCTTGGGTAGCAGGTACTACAGAATTGTTGACTTTCACTCTTTGGCGGATTGCCTTCATCAAGGTAATTGGGTGATGATGGTTGGGATGATTTTCCTATTATCTTTTGGCTGGTAGCAACATATGTGACTGTAACCCTTATTTTGAAGTCTAGATGCTCGCATTTGTGGTTTCCACTTAAGATGAAGGTGACTGAGCCAAAGCCTTATTTGAAATTTTCTCTTATATTGCTCTTAATTATATGCTTAAGCTTGATTTTGTCTAGCTGTGCTAATTATATCTTCTAGTAGCTTCCAGGATTCTTTTATATGTTCTTTGCAAGTTTCAGATCCTGGATGTGGATTGTGCAACTCTCAAAAGACTTTTGATTCTAGTAGTGGGCTTTGACTAATCCTCCTATTTAATATGTTGTTGCTTTGTTGTTTTTTGGTCTTTTATTTCTTTTGCTTAAGTTTATATTTCCTTGCTTTCGTTATATTAGATAGGGGACTTTTCTCTTTAGGCTTAATGTAGCTCTTTAAGCAATAATTTTAAAAAATTTTCCCCTCTTATGGAACTTAAACCTAAAAGGAAAATATAATAAAAAATAAAAACTAAACTAAAATAAAATAAATAAAATCCTAAACTAAACAAAAAAAAACTAAATAAAATAAAAACAAAACTTAAAATAAAATACAATAAACCTAAAATAAAATTAAATAGAAACTAAATAAAAACCTAAAACTAAAAAGTAAATCTAAAAATAAATAAAAATTAAAACCTAAACCCTAAACACATAAAAAACCTAAACCTAAACTAAAAGAAACTTAACTAAAATAAATACGAACTAAACCTAAACCCAAACCTTAAAAAAAAACCCTAAACAATAAACTGAAAAATAATCTAAACCTGAAATAAATAATATAAAGTATACATAAACCTAAACTAAAATAAACTAAACTAGATAAATAAAACATAAACTCTAAACCTTACACAACCTTAAATAACCTAAACCCTAAACCATAAACCCTAAAGTGAACCCTAAAACTTATAAACCTAAAAACCTAAACCTTAACTAAATAAAACCTAAAAATAAAAAAATGTACACCTAAATTAAATAAAGAGAAGATAAATTCTAAAGATCCTAAACCTAAACCTAAACTAAATAAAAAAATTAAAATAAATAAAACCTACACCTAAATAAAATAAATAAATAAATATATACCTACTAAACCTAAACTAACACTAAACCAAAACATACCTAACCTACCTAAACTAAAATATAATAAAATAAAATTAGAAACTAAACTAAAATAAAATAAATAAAACCTAAACTAAACTAAAAATAAAATGCACCTAAAGATAAAACTATGCATAAAATAAATAGATAAAATAAAACTATGTAAAGACCTAAGATAAACCTAAAGATAAACTTAAAACTAAAACCTAAATAAATAAAACCAAAACCTAAACTAATAAAACCTAAACCTAAGATGACAAAATTAAATAAACATAAACCTAAAATAATATGGGACTTAAACCCTGGGCCCTAGGCCCTAAACCTGGGCTAAACCTAGGCCACCAGGCTCTGGGCCCTCCCTCCAAAAGACATACCCTGGGCCCTGGGCTCTCACTTGAGGCCCACAACTGACCTGGGCCCTAAAAACACCTTGGGCTTTGGGCCCTAAAGCTGGGCCCTGGGCCACTTCCCCACTGGGCCCTGAGGCCCAACCTAAACCTGGGCCCTAAACCTAAACCTAAACACTAGCCAAACCCTACTGATGGGTAGGCCCTGGGCCACCAGCCCTGATCTTGGGCTCACAAATCCTGGGCCAGATCCACAGGCCCTTAAGGCCCTGGGCATTAAAACCTAAAACCTAAACTTAAACTAAATAAACCTAAAAATAAAATAAATAAAACCTGGCTAAATAAATAAAGATAAAGATAAAATAAAAAACCTATGCTAAAAACTAAACCTACTGTACCTAAAATAAAATAAAATAAAAGAAATACTAAACTAAAATAAGATAAACAAAACCTAGACTAAACTAAAAGATAAAATAAACCTAAAATAAAACCTAAATAAAATAAAACCTAAAACAAAATAACATAAAATATACCTAAACATAAAATAAAACTAAATAAAACCTAAATCTAACAATAAACCTAAAAATAAACTTAAAATAAATAAAAGTAAAAACCTAATCTCTAAAATAAAAAAAAGGACTTACTAAAATAAAATAAAATAAACCTAAACCTAAACTAAAATAAATAAAACCTAAACCTAAACTTAAAATAAACTAAACCTAAACATAAACCTAAAATAAAAAAATAAAATATGCTAAAATAAACAAAACCTAAAGTAAAATAGAAAACCTAAAATAAACTTAAAATAAAACCTAAAACCTATGCCTAAAACCTAAACTAAAAATAAAATAAAAAAATAAACTAAACAAACATAAACTAAACCTAAACCTAAGATAAACTAAAATTAAAAAAACTGAAAATAAAGCTAAAATAAATAAACTAATAATAAAATAAACCCTAAATAAAATATATAATAAACTAAATAAACATGACCTACCATTTTTTGTAATTTAAAGAAAACCCTAAACTACCATGAGCCTAAATCCTAAATCCTGGGCCCTAAACTCTGACACTGGGCCCTAAACCATGGGCTGACCCTACCTAACAAACCTGACCCTGCACTATACTCATCCTAAACTGGCTAACCTGGGCCTAAATGACCAGGCCAAACTACTAAAAAACTAAAAACTAATCAAACCCTAAACCTGACCTAAAACTTAAGTAAATAAACTAAATAAACCTAAACCTGACCTCTAAACTAAATAAACTAAACTAAACTAAATGACCCTTCAAAATTAAACTAAACCTAAACCTAAACCTAACTTAGGACACCTAAACCTAAACTGACCTAAACTAAACTAAATAAATAAAATAAAATAAAATAAAGTTAAACTGACCTAAGTAAATAAACTAAATAAAATAAACAAAACTAAAATAAATAAGTAATAAAATAAAGCATAAACCTAAACCTAAACTAAACTAATTAAACTAAATAAACCTAAATTTAAACCTAAATCTAAACCTAAACCTAAACATAAACCTAAACCAACCTAAACCTAAAAACCTAAACCAAAACATAAATAAAACTAAAACTAAATAAACTAACCCTAAAAAACTAAACCTAAACTAAACTAAATAAACCTAACCTAAACTACCTAAACCTAAAACCTAAACTAAACTATAAATAAAATAAAATTAAATCAATCAATAATAAACCTAAACTTACCTAAACCTAAATAAATCTAAACCTGAACACAACTTCCTAAGCCCTAAAACCAACTAATTAATAAATAAATAAACCTAAACTTAATAAAATAAAACTAAACTAAAATAAACTAAACTAAATCTAAACCTAAAAAATTAAAATAAACCTAAACCTAAACCTAAACTAAAATAAATAAAATAAACCTAAATATAAAATAAAATAAAACTAAAATAAACAAACCTAACTTAAAATAAAATAAACTAAATAAAATAAATGAAACCTAAACTAAACATAAATAAATAAAACTAGAACCTAAACCTAAACCTAAAAGTAAACCTAAATAATAAAATCTAAATCTAAACTAAAATAAACTAAAAAAATAAATAAAATAAACCTAAAACTAAATAAAACCTAAACCTAAACCCTAAACCTAAACTAAATAAAGTGAATAAACCTAAAAACCTAAAACCTAAACTTAGACCTAAACCTAAATTTAAAATAAAAACCAAAACCTAAACCTAATCTACCTAGTGAAATGACCTAAAACCTAAACCAAAGAACCTAATCCTAAATAAATAAATAAAAACCTAAACTAAATAAAATAAAAATAAACCTAAACCTAAAACCCTAGCTAACACAACCTAAAACCTAAACCTAAACCTACTAAACTAAAATAAACTAAATAAATAAACCTAAAATAAAAATCTAAACTAAAATAAACTTAAATAAACCTAAACTTAAACATAAACCTAAACAAATTAAACTAAATTAAAATAAACCTATACCGTTTAAAACTAAATGTAAAATAAAAAATAAAGTAAAACCTAAACTTAAACCTAAACTAAACGTAAACTAAATAAACTAAATAAATTAAACCTAAACCTAAAATAAAAAACCTAAACCTAAACTATGTAAAAATAAAGCTAAATAAACTAAAAAATAAAACCTAAACTAAAACCTAAAATAAAAATAAACCTAAACTAAACTAATATAAATAAATAAACTTAAACATAAATAAACTAAAATTAAATAAACCTAAACCTAAACTTAAAATTAAAAACCTAAACCTAAATCTAAACTAAAAAATAAAACCTAAACCAAAATAAACTAAAAAGCGTAAATAAAGTAAATAAATAAACTAAATAAAACATGTTTCCTCAGATTGGTGGATTGGTGGTAGCTCCTTGGTTTTTGCTGATTTTCTATTTTTTGCTTCATGGTGACTGCTTGATCTATGAGGGTTGGAGTGGACTTTACTTGCCTCTAGCCTATTTTCTCTCCTTCCTCATTTATTGCTAGTGGTTGGGTGGCCTTCCTTGGTTTTTTTCCCTTGGTTGTTTGTTTGGCTGGGTGACTACCATTTCTATTTTTTGGTTTTTTTGATGATCTCTAGGAGGGTTGTGGCTATGCTTGCTGTTGCTTTTTCCACCTATTTTGGGATCTATTTTGGGTTACCCTTTTGTTTTGGCTAGCCGCCCCCCTTTCGATATTGGATCTTCTACTATTATGGTTGGTTGTTGAGTGACAGCTGTTGGTCTCTTCAAGATTTGATTAGCTTTGGTCTTTTCAATACGTTTTGGTTATTTCTTCTAGTTTGTGTTGGGGATTCATGTTGGTTGGTTTTTTTATCTTTTGATTAGCATGAGGATAGCTGCTTTGTGGTTTTTTCCTTCTTGACCTAGTTATGGCTGATTTTATTCATGGATTTTTATCACTGCCTGCTGGATTGATGGCATCCTTTTCTCTACCTAGATTGGTCTAGTGTCTACTGATGATTGGTTGTGGCTCTCCCTTGCTTAGAGCATTGATGTCTATTTGAATGATGGTTGTTATAATTTTTTATTTTGTTTTAGTCTCTTTCTGGGCTATTATATTAGATGTTTCTATGCTTTTGAATTGGCTTGTCCTTTTGAATTCTTCCTTGCTGGTGGTGGCTCTATCACTGACCTTGTTGTCTCTTCTAGGTGGCTGGCTGTTTGTGATTAGTTTGCTATCATTTTGCTGGTTGTTTGGCTATTGGATGGCTACTGGCTGGCTATTTCTATGTTTGCTAATGCAGGTTCTCGAAGCCTCTGGGTTGCTTTCTTTCAATGTTGGCTTGTATCAGGAATGTTGGCTGTGATGGCCCTGATGTTACCCATATCTTCAATTTTGGTTGGTAGCATTGCATATGAATGTAACCCTTCTTAGGAAGTTTGGATGCTCATATGCATTGTTGCCTCTTGAGAAGATCTTAAGCGAGCACAGCCTTCTCTTTCTCTCTCTAATAGATTTCTTTATCCTTATTCTTGTTAGTTATGACTATTGCTTTTGTAGTGTTTTGTAGATTTCAGTTATAGGTTGGAGCTTTTCAGATGGAATGATCGTTACTCAGTCAACTCAAGAGCTGTTGATGTGGATCTTGCTATCTTGCCTCCCAAAAGGGATCATGAGCTACTGCTAACTAGTCTTTTGATTATTTTTTACTTATATTGTACTAGTCTTAATCTGTCTTTTCCTCTTTTGCTTTTCTAGCTGTTGCTTTTTCTATTTTTTTCCATTATACATAGATGGGGGTTTAGCTCTTTAGGTTCCTTGTAGCTTTGAGAGCAGTAGATCTTTGAGCTTTAGCCCTCTTAAGGACATTGTATCCTTTTCTTTTATTGTAATAAAATTCTAATCTTTCCTTAAAAAAGCCTCTAAACCCTAAACCTTAAACCCTAACCCTAACCCTAAACCCGACACCCTAAACCCTAAACCCTACCCAAATCTTAAACCCTAAACTAACTCCACCCTCACCACAACCTAAGCCCTAAACCACCCCTAATCTGACCCTAATCCTAAACCACAAAATCCCAAACCTGAGCCTACAAACCCTACCAGACTAACCCTAAACCCTGGGCCCTGGGCCTAAACTCCTCCTGGGCCCTACTGATCCTGGGCCTAACCCACCTAAACCCCCACCCAAACGACCCTGGGCCCAACAAAATAAAATAAATAAACCTACTAAATTAAAATAAAACCTAATCTAAACCTAAACCTAATAAGATAAGATAAAATAAAACTAAACTAAATTAAAATAAAATAAAAACTTAAACTAAACTAAAAAAAAAATAAAATAAACCTAAAAATAAAACCTACATAAATAAAAAAACAAAATCAACCAAAAATAAAATAAAATAAAACTAAAGAAAACCTAAACCTAAATAATAAACCTAAAAATAAATAAAAATATAACCTACCTTAAACTAAAGAAAACCTAAACCTAAAATAAATTAACATAAATCTAAACCTAAACTAAAATAAACTAAACTAAGATAAAATAACACATAACCCTAAACTTAAAATAAACTAAACCTAAACCAAAACATAAACTAAATACAATAAAATAAACTAAAAATTAACCTAAACCTAAACTAAAAAATAAAACGTAAAAATAAACTTAAAATAAAAACCTAAAACCTAAACTTAAAAAAAAGATAAAAACTAAACTAAACCTAAAATAAAAAACTAAAACCTAAACCTAAAATAAAATAAAAATAAAAATAAACTAAAATGAACATAAACCTAAACTAAACCTAAATGAAATGGGCTAAAAAACCTAAACTAAATAAAGATAAACCATGTTAAATATAAAGATAAACTAAATAAAATACCTGGGCCTGCCCTCTTTAATTAAATATAAACCCTAAACACAATGACCCTGGGCCCCTAGGCCCTGGGCTCTGTGCCATGAGGCCATGACTCTAAACTAACCTACCTGACCCACTGAGCTATGAGATCCAGTTCATGAGCCATAGGCCACAAACTGACAGGCCCAGACCTGAAAGGCTTTAAACTGACTGGGCCACTGGGCCCTGGGCCAAAGGTTCTAGCCTGACCTAGGCCCAAGACCACAGGCCCAAGACTACCCAGGCCCTACTAAACCCTGCGCCCTGGCCCTGAGCCTACTCTGAGTAGACTGACATGGGCCCTGAGCCCTGATGCACTGTGCACCCAGGCCCTAACCCTGACCCTACCAGGCCCTGAGCTAAAGATGGACCTTAAACTTAAACTGGGACCTGGCCAAAAGAGCCCTGGGCCCTAGGCCTGGCTGAGCTGAGCCACAAAACCCTGGGCCCTGGGCCCTGGGCTGGGCCTACCTGGGCCCTATCCTCATACACCCTGGACCACCCAGGCCCCAGAACCCTGAGCCCTGGGCCCAAACCATGACCCACCTGGGCAAACATTAAAACCTAAGATCCTAGGCCTGGGCTAAATAAACCTAATAAATAAAAAACCTAAACCTAAACCAGATAAAATAATAATAAGATAAAATAAAACTAAAACTAAAATAAATATAAAATCTAAAATAAATAAAATAAAATAAAAATAAAAATAACTAAAATAAAATAAATAAAAGCCTAAAATAAAACTCAAAATACAATGAACCTAAGAATAAAACCTAAAATAAAATAAAACTAAATGTAAAATAAAAAAATAAAATAAACTTAAAATAAGATAAAATAAAACTAAATAAAACCTAAAGAAAAATAAACCTAAGAATAAATAAGATAAAACTAAACCCTAAACCTAAAATAAAAATGAAATAAACAAAATAAAATAAACCCAAACCTAAAATAAAATAAACTAAACTAAACTAAAACAAATAAAACCTAAACCTAAACCAAAATAAACTAAACTAAACCTAAACTAAACTAAATAAAAAAATAAACTAAAAAAAATAAAACATAAAATTAAAATACATAAACTTAAACATAAAGAAATAAAATAATAAAACCTAAACCTAAACAAAATAAAAAAAATAAAACCTAAACTAAAATAAAAATAAAATAAATCTCAACAAAATAAACTAAAAATTAAACCTAAACCTAAAATAAACAAAACCTAAACAAAACTAAATAAACCTAAAATAAACAAACTAAATGAAATTAAAATAAATAAACTAAAATAAAAAATAATAAAACTAAATAAATAAATGTTATACTATGCTAAATAAACGTGGGCTGTTGCTTTTATTTTTTGACAAAAAACAAACCCTAGGCCCTGACCCTAGGCCAGTACATAGATCCTAAGCTGACCCAGGCCCTACCCTAGGCCCAGGCCCTAGATAAAGAAAGAAAACTGGCTCTAGGCCCTGAGCCCTGACACCTGAGCAGTAAAGGCCCTGGGCCCTGGGCCCTGGGCCCTGGCCCTAAAGCCTGACCCTATGGGTGAGGCTGGGCCCCCAGGCCCTGGGCTGATCCTAAACTTAAACATAAACCTAAAATAACAAGAAAACTAACTAGATAAATACATCTAAATAAATAAGATTAGATAAAAAATAAACATATGCAAAATAAAAAAATAAAATAATGTCAAATAAAACTAAATAAACCTAAACCTGTCTTTGCTAAATTTAAAAAAAAAAACTTAAATTCCTAAAAACCTAAAACCCTAAAAAAAGTTACTAAACCCTAAACCCTAAATCCAAACAAATACCTTGCCTAACCCTAACTTAAACCAAAGCATAAACCCTAAAAACCTAAACCCTAACACTAAATCAACACTAAACCCCTGACTTAAACTTAAACCTAAAGTAACTAAATAAATTAAAAAATAAATCTAAACCTAAAACTTAATAAACCTAAACTAAACCTAAACCCTAAAATTGGCGAAACTGTGAACATCGCATACCAATAAGTATAGATCTAGCAGTGGAGGCGAAGGTAGAGGCAGCGATTATCACAGTGGAGGTGGGGGATCTAGAGGTGCTAGTGGACATGGAAGTGGTAGTCAGAGTAGTGGTGATTATGGAGGATGGAAGAGTGACGGAGGTTACAGTCGTGGTGGTGGTGGAGGGAGAGATTAGGGATATGATGGTGGATTCCGCTACTTGAGAGGCCGGGGTGGTTATGGAGAAATTAAAGAACGGTCAATCTAATCAGTTGCTTATGGAACTGTGTCTTTATAGTAGAGGGTTCTAGTTATCTAGGGTTTTTGATTTTCTCTATGAGTGCTTATTTTTGGTCAATGTCATCACTTGGGTCTTAAAGGTGTGTTATTTGGTTGATGAAATCGAAAGAATAAATGTTGAATATGAATTTGTTCTCTATTAAAAAAAACCCTAAAACCCAAAACCCTAAATTAAAACATGAACCATAAACCTAAAACGTAAACGCTAAACCCTAAAACCCTAAACCCTAAAACCTAAATCATAACTTGTAAACTTAAACCCTAAACCCTAAACCAAAACCCTAAACCCTAACCCTAAACCAAAAAAACATAAGCCTAAACCCCCCTACCTAAACTCACCCTAAACCCCAAAAAAAATCCTACTAAACTAAAATGCCTAAAATAAAATAAATAAGACCTACAAAATAAATATAAAAAAAAATAAAATAAAACATAAACTAAAACCAAAACCTAAACCTACACTAAAGATCCTAAAATGAAAATAAAAAATAAAACTAAACTAAAATAAGATAAATAAAAACCTAAACTAAACTAAAATAAAACCTAAATAAAATAAATAACTAAAATACAAATAATGACATAAAATAAAATGAAGCTAAATAAATCCCTAAAAAATAAACCTAAAAACTAAAAATAAATAAAAACTAAATCCTAAACCCTAACCTAAAAAAAATATAAACTTAAAATAAAAATAAAATTAAACTAAACTTAAACTAAAATAAAATAAACTAAGCTAAATAAAACCTAAAGCTAAACCTAAAATAACCAAAACCTAAACCTAAACCTAAACTAAAATAAAATAAAATAAACTAAAAAAATAAACTAAACCTAAAATTAAAATAAATCCTAAAATAAAACCTAAAACACAAAAGTAAAAAAAATAAAATAAAAACCTAAACTAAACCAAAATAATAAAATGAAACCTAAGCCTAAAAAAATAAAATAAAAAATAAAACAAAATTGAAGGAATAAAACTAAACCTAAACCTAAACCTAAACCTAAAAAAATAAACTAAAATAGAAAACCTAAACTAAAATAAATAAACTAAACTAGATAAAAATAAAAATAGACCTAAATAAATAATAAATTATGTAAAACTAAAATAAATAAATAACTAAATGTTTATAAATGTACTAGTTTACTTACTTTTAAAATAAAATAATAAATAAAATCCTAAAACCCAAAATTAACCCTAAACCCTAGGCCACCTGGCCTTAAACCCTAAACCCTAGGCCCTGAGCCTAACCATAAACCCTAAACCTACCCCAAACCCTACTATAAAGCATACTTGCCCAAACCTTGGACCCACAAACCACCCAACCCTAGGCCTACCACGAACCTAAAACCTAAACCTAAATTAAATAAAACCTAATAATAAAATAAATAAAATAACTTAAACATAAATAAATAAAATAAATTAAAATGAAAAACTAAACTAAAACCTAAACCTAAAAAGAAAATAATATAAAAAATAAAATCTAATCTAAAATAAAATAAACTTAAAAATAAAAAATAAAATAAAATATGAAAATAAAATGGAATAAAAACTAAATCAAACCTAAACTTAAAAAAATAAACCTAAAAATAAAACCTAAAAATTAAACTTATTCCATAAACTTAAAAAAAAACTGAACATAAAATAAACAAAATAAAATAAACTTAAACCTAAATAAAAATAAATTTAACTAAAATAAATAAAATCCAAAATAGACCTAAAATAAACCTAAGATTAAAAAACCTAAATAAAATAAAACTTGGCTAGCCCTTTGTTGTTGGCTATTTCGTTTAATCGAAGTAAGTTGGCTATGATGGTTGGGATGTTTCCCCTATTATCCTTTTAGTTGGTAGCACCATATGTTATTGTAACCCTTCATCTGAAGTTTGGATGCTCACATATCCTGTTGCTCCTTGAGATGAATGTGACAGAGCCTGAGCCTTATCTAAGATTTTTATTATTTTGTTCCTTTTGTGTACTTAGCTAGTCCTTGTTTCTTGATGCTTATCTCTAACTTAAGTTCTTTGCAGGTTTGTGGCTGGTTTGGGGCTGTAGGTGGTTTGTACATCTCTTAGAAGATTTCAGGATATAGATGGCTTTGGCTGCCCTTCTTAGAATTCTATTCTATTTCTATCTTTGCTTTTGTCTTTTTCTTTCTTTTGCTTTGGTTTTCTTGTAATAGGTAGGGGGATTTACTGCTTTAGGCTAATTATAGCTCTTTCACAAGTAGTTTAGAGATTTATCCCCTTTAAAGACCTTTTATCCCTTTCTTTTTCAAAATAAATTCTAACACTTTTGATTTAAAAAAAAAGACCTAAGAATGGGCAGAACCTTGACGGCAGGAACATCACCATCAACTAGGGTCAGTCAAGATCTGGCGGTGGAGGTTATGGTGGAGTCGACGATTATCGCACTAGTGGTGGGGGATCTAGAGGTGTTAGTGGATATGGAGGTGGTGGTCGAAGTAGTGGTGGTTATAGAGGCGGGAGAAGCAACGGAGGTTATAGTCGTGGTGTTGGTGGACGGAGAGATCGAGGATATGATGGTGGATCCCGTTACTCAAAAGGCTGCAGGTTGTTTTATTGGGAATTGGAGAAATTGAAAAGTGGCCAATCTGAACTGCTACTTATGGAACTATGTCTTTATAGTAGAGACGATTCTAGTTATCTAAGGTTTCTAATTTGCTCTATCGTGCTCATTTTGATCTATGTATCGCTTGTGTTTTAGAAAACTTGGTGTGTTACTTGGTTGATGAATTGAAAGAAGAAATGTTGAATCAATTTCTTCTCTTTAAAAAAAAAACCAAAACCCTAAACCCTAAACTAAAACTTGAACCATAAACCTAAAACCTAAACCCTAAACCCTAAACCCTAAACCCCAACCTAAATCCTAAACCCTAAAAGCTAAATTGTAAAACACTAAAGTCAAAAAAAAAAACCTAAACCATAAACCCTAAGCCTCAAACCTAAACCCTCATCTAAACCTTAAAAACCCTCAAAATCAAAAAGCTAAAATCAAAATCTAAACTAAATAAAATCTAAAAAGAAAAATACAAAAACCTAAACCAAAATAAAATAAAATAAATAAAAATAAAACTATAAACCTAAACCTAAAATAAAAAATTAAAACTAAAAAACTAAAATAAAATAATTAAAACCTAAACTAAAACTAAAAATATAAAACCTAAAATAAAATAAAACTAAAGAAAAATAAAATATAATAAACCTAAAATAAAACTAAATAAAACCTACAAAAAAATAATCCTAAAAAAAAAGCAAAATCTAAATCCTATAAAGAGCCTAAACCTAAAATAAATAAAATAAACTTAAACCTTAAATAAATAAACCTAAACCTAAACTCATAAAATAAAATAAACTAAAATAAACCTAAATGCTAAAATAAAACCTAAAATAAACCTAAAATAATACTCTAACAAGATTAAAAAAAAAAGACCTAAACTCAAAATAAAAAATAAAACCTAAACTTAAAGAGATATAATTAAAAACTAAACTAAATAAACCTAAACCTAAAAATAATAAATGAAAGCTAAACTAAATTAATAAATATATTAAATAAAAATAAAAATAAACCTAAATAAATAAAAATAAAACTAAATAAATAAAAATAAACTAAATAAGTCATTTCATGATTTAAAAAATGCCTCTACCCTGAGCCCTAAACCCTAAACCTAGGCCACATATCCTAAACCTGACTAGGCCCTAAATCTGAGCCCACAAGACCCTAGGCTGACTGCAAAAACTACTAACCCTAGGCCCTGACCCAGGCCACTGACTAAAACTACCCTACATAACTTAACCTAAACTACATAACCAAAATCACCCTCAACTAACCTCTCCTCCACTGACTCACCTAAAAATAAATAAACAAAATAAAGATAAAACCTAAACTAACCCAATCTACCTAAATAAAATAAATAATAAAATTAAATTAAAATAAATAAATAAAACCAAACTAATAAAAACCTAAAGAAAACTAATAAATAAAAATAAACTTAAAATAATAAATAAACTAAGATAAAATAAAATAAAACTAAATAAAACCCCAAAGATAAACTATAAACCTACATAAATAAAAATAACAACTAAATACATAAAATAAAATAAAATAAACTAAAAATAAATGTAAAATAAAAACCTATAACCTAACCTAAACTTAAAATAAAATATATTAACTAAACCTAAATAAAATAAAACTAAACTAAAGATAAACCTAAATATAAACCTAAACCTGATGACTAAATAAAATACTAAACTAAATAAATAAAGTAATATAAATAAACTACACTAAATAAATAAACCTAAATAAAATAAAAATAATAAAAATAAATAAATTAAAATAAACTAAATAAAAATCTTGGTTTGCTTTTTTTAAAACCCTAAACCATAAATAAAAAAATAAAACCCAATAAACCACAAAATAAAACCTACTAAACCTAATAATATAAAACCTAAACTAAACCTAAAATACATAAAATAAAATAACAAACTAAAATAAACACTCCAAACCTAAAAAAAATATCAAACCTAAATAATAAAAATATATAAACTAAATAAAACTCTACTTAATTAAAATAAAGAAATATAAAATCATAAAATCTTGATCATGACCCTATCTATAACCTCCTAGATCCTAACTTAACCCTCCTCACACCTACCCTACCATCCTACCTACCCCTCTACATCTGATTTCTCTACTCTTTAAACCACCCTCCTCTACTACCCTCCACTAATACTAACCCAAATCACCACTACTCTCATCTTACCCACCACTCCATAGCCTCTAAACTGAACCTATGATAATAAAATAAAATAAAACCTAAACTAAATATCCTATAACTAAACAAATGAGCTAAATATAAAAAAATAAATAAAATGAAGAAACTACAAAAATAATAAAATAAAACCTTAACCACCAAATCTAATAAATAAAATAAAAACCAATAAAATAACTAAATCTAAAATAAAAATTTATTTTCATAAAATAAATACTAAATAAAAAACTAGCAAAATAATCCTAAAAATAACCTAAATAAATAAAATATAACACTAAACCCAAATAAAATCTAGCCAAAATTAAAATAATTAAAATAAAATAAACCTAAACCCAAACTAAATAATTAAACTAAATAAATACCTAAAATAAACTAAACCTAAACTTGAATAAATTAAAATAAACTAAAATAAACTTGGCTACTAAAAAATAAAACCTAAAAAATAACCCAAAATAACCTAAAACCTACCTAAAACAAATAAAAATAAAACTAAACCAAATCTTTATAAAATAAAACTTAAAATGAAAATAAAATAAAAAAAATAAACTAACTAATAAACAAACCTAAACAACATAAACCTAAAAATAAAAAAATTAAAAAAAAAAAAAAACTAAACTAAAATAAATAAACTTAAATATAAAATACTAAATATAAATAAAAATAAACCTAAAATAAATAAATAAATAAAATAAACTAAAATAAATAAAAATAAACTAAATAAACATAAAACCTACCTAAATTTTCTTTAAAAACTAAACCCTAAACTAAGAAATAAAACCTAAATAAACCTAAAATAAAACAAAACCTAATAAACCAAAATAAATAAAACCTACCTAGGCACAAAAATAAACATAAGCTTAACTTGAAAATAATTAAATAAACTACTAAAAAAAATAAATCTAAACCAAAAATAAATAAAATAAAAACCTAAACTAAAACAAGTAAAAATTAACTTAAATAAAAACAAAAAATAAAACAAACTAAAATAATTAATAAAAATAAACTAGATAAACCTAAACCTATGAGTTTACTTATTTAAAAAAATAAAAAATAAAAAAACCCCAGGCCAACAACCCTCCACAAGCCCTAAACCTGGCTTTAATCCATAAACTTATAACCTTTAACCTAAACCCTAAATCCTAAAACCCTAAACCTAAACCCTAAACCCTAGGCCAAAAGTAAAATTCTAAAACCCACTCAAAATCTTAAACCAACCCTAAACCCTAAACCTTAAACCCTAAACTTCATTAAAAATAAACATTAAACCCACAACCCTAAACACAAATCAAAACCCTAAACCTAAAACCTAAACCCCAAACACTAAACCCTGGTTAGGTATGCCATTGAAATCGATCCTTGAATGAAAATAGGTTTGTCTTTTGTGAAAGAAATTTTCATGTCATACGATTTCCACTATTAGATCATGTTATTGTGCTTCCTCGAAGTTGTGGGATCAATTTCATCTCCATCCAAGCTCGGGTTAGCACAGATCGAGCAACGATCGATGGATGGTAGTCATTATTTGATGCTAGGGATGAGATAGATCATGTACTGTCCATCCCACGTGATCGGGATGAATGGTCCTGATCTAATCATGCTTAGAGCCTCTTATTAATCCTTCAAATCTTAGATGGGATGGTCCATGGAGTTACTACGTGCACCGCCATTCGACTCATCACTTCGATGTGATAACTTAAATAGCAAATCCAATCGCGCCATAATGGAAAGCACGCCATGTTAGCCATGTGGGATGGATGGGATTCTAGGGCTAATTAACTAGTTTTTTAGTCCTAAATTCAAAACTAATTCTTGAAAAATCAATAAAAACTACAAACTTAGGCTCATTTTAAAGATAGTTTAGTAGAATCCAAGAAAATTATTATTAATTGATTTTGAATAGTGGATTTGGCTTTAAAAATTAGAAATGTAAGTAGTCTAATTACTCCCAAATTAACCATCAATTAATCTTAAACTTTTGTGCATGTTAAGGGGATATCTCTACCTCCTCCATTTTTTTGGATAATTTATTGGTTGCTTAATTAGGGAAACCAATGGGTTAAGCCTTAATAATTTTCTTAATGTTGTTAGTGATAATTAAGCAAATGAACAGTACATTAATCAATCAATTAAGCTTATTAACCTCTATTAATGATGTTGAAGTTAAGATAAATGGATTGGGGCTCCCTCTTCCAATCTTTTTTTTATGTCTTCTCTAATCCCTCTTAAATAATTGAATAATCAATACCCCTTAATTAATTAATTAACAAGATTAATCAAAAATCCAAATCATACCTCAACTTTAATCAACTAATTGAAAGGATTTAGGGATTGAGACTTAGGCTCCCTTCTTTGTCCCTTTCTCTAAGCCCATCTCATTTTGATTGGTTAAGGTTAATTAAAGGTTAATTAGTTAATTAACAAATTTAATTAATTTAATTGAATCTATTTCTCTAATTTAATCTTGGGTAGCTCTTTGGGTGTTCAATAATCCCAGGAAATGAAATTATGATTAGCTCACATGTGTGAGAATACTATAAAAGTAGTTAAGTGAGATCCTTAAGCTTAACTATTAATCATGAGCCAATTGCATTAAGCCCCTTTCATTTCTTAGGAGCATTGCAAATTTACTTTCCATGTGGTTGCATATCATATTG
The DNA here is from genome assembly GCA_021442155.1 of Cymbidium sinense. NCBI lineage: Eukaryota > Viridiplantae > Streptophyta > Magnoliopsida > Asparagales > Orchidaceae > Cymbidium > Cymbidium sinense. The sequence continues at coordinate 97,774,582 of CM038216.1, forward strand.
GCGCATTATTAATTTGTAAATTAACTTAAGGTGATGTAGGTAAGGGTTGATTAATTGGTTTAATTCATACCCTAACCTAATTAAACCATAAAATCAACTTAAATACTTCTTCATTAAATCTAATTAACTCACACATGAGGAATGGGATTAGGATCAGGAAATCTCTATCATTTCCTAAATGAAATCAAACTCAAAATTAAGAAATCTCATTAAAGGACTTTGGTTTATTTTAATTAACTTTATTTAGTATGATTGTCCTTAGGAATTAATTGGAATGAATGAGATAATGTACTTATGTTCCTTTATTTTTTTCCAATCATGTTAAATGTTGCTTCCCATGTGTAATCATGCATTCATTCCTTTTAAAATTAACTAATTGAAATGGTTTCTTTTATGTCAAATTGCATGTGTTGATTTAAATTAAAAATAGGCATGGCTATTATCACTATTAAATCAAAAATTATTTTCAAAAGCCATAAATCAATTATAATAAAAGTGATGTTAATTCTAATAAATCTATAGGTTTGCATGTGTTGATAATATAAGATATGCAATATGAAGCTCTCTTTCCTTATCTTACATGTATTCACATATGAATTACAAATGTATAGTTCATTTGAAAAGCACACAACATTTGTCTAAATCTCTTCCTATGCATTTCCACGCTACAACATAGGAAGAATTTCATACCACATATGTAAATCATATAATAAAATCAAATATGACTTCTTGCATGAGTTCTTCTTCTTGTGGTTCTTTTCATATATTCACCTGTATCAGAAAAGTAGTATATTAGTCAGACATCCGGTCAAGGCTTTAAATAGCCCAGGTCTTATACAAGAATACATGTGTGGTCATATAAATCAAATACAACTTTTGCATGAGTTTTTTCTATCCTTGTAGTTACTTATACATCTATATGTATCTATGACAAGTGGTATATTAGTCTGGACACCCTAAGACTGCGAGGCTTTAAGTAGCTTTAAGTAGGCCTTGTACCTTACGCCCCTGGTGCGGAACAATGATGATGTACTCACTTAAAACTTTTATACATGTTAATGTGTATCTAGCTAATGGATGAAAAATCCCTATTTCTATTAAAAAAGAATGCATTTATGATTCAATCAAATGAAATATTTAAATTTCAATCACACTTCTTTGCATTCATCATTCAAGTATGCTAAAATATAAATTGCATGTATAGGAATGCATAGGATTTAATCATATGCATGATATACATGATGAAAAGAAATGAATAAACATGTGTTATGTTATAGTAATTCATTCTAATTAATCTTAAGATGCCTTTCTTATTGAATAAGGTTATTTACAGTGAACCTAAACTATGGACTAATTAAAACATATAATATGCTATTCACTAAAGGAAATTGATTAATTAACTTGCTTTAGAAGTGACTTAAGGTAGGGATGAAAGAGGTTCCCTCTCTTTCTTCTCTTCTCTTAGTTGTTAAATGTAGACCATATGAAATGAAAGAAAAGTAAAATCTTTAAATCAATCAAATCACTTAAGAAAAATCAACTACTTTATAAATTTAATCCCTCACACTTAGCAAATTACAACTCTAAAGCCTAGTTAGGACATACCACACAAGCTTTAATTCACGCACATTAGGAAAAGTCACCATTTATAGATTTATGTTAGGGAGGTGTATTGTTTGATGTATGCTTGTTTTGTGATGTATTATTTTAGATTGGATGTTAGGGTGCATGTGCGTAGTCTGGATGTTAGGCTGATATTAGCCTAATCATGCTTTCTGCAGGGGGTTGTGCTAAAGGGGCCACTAAATAAAAATATAAATACTTTTTGCTATGCAGGTTGCTTAGCCCGTAAGCATAACCCAAGTTAAGATAGGTGGGCTTGGTTACCCATGTGTGGGATGCTAAGTCAAAATTATTCATATAATTGCTTGGGTTGTATGGTGTGTTTAGCTAACATTTGTTTTGCAGGTGTAGCTAGATTTACTTTCCTTCTTTTAATGTAATTTTGCATTAGGATTAGGATGAGTATTATGAGGGATTAGGATGAGCATTGGTTATAAGACCAAGTCTTATGTACCATGTGATGCCTTTGGAGCAAGCATATCAAATCAATCCAAAAGAAGGAAGAAATAGAGAAAATTAAATGAAGAAATGGAAGATGAAGAAATGAAGAAGGAAGAATGAAGAATGAAGACCCCCATAACATTCATCATTTGTAATTGTAATTATTCTCTCGTAATGTGGGTTGTATAAGGATAGAACTCAACTACTCACATTTCTTTTTAGGATGTACGGTGGCACCCGACCGCATCAGCCTTTTATTTTTTTGCGATAGCTTTATAAAAATTATTTGATGTTTTATTTAGCTTGTGCATTAGAAAAAAGCATGCCTTTTCATAGTTTGTTTATGATTGGTGATTGTTATATGGCCTGGATGAAATTAGGCTCTTAGAATAAAAATAAATTTTCTATCCCATTAACAACTCATAACTAAACTTTTAAAATAACTCATAATCTCATATAAAAACTTAGGCATTAAATCAAGATAATAAAATATTTAGTAACCCTTAGCTGGATGTTATATGTTTAATATCATGCATAATCATCTTGTTTCACTCTTGTTAAGAGGGCTTCCATCTTTGCTAGATAGAATGGGGTTTAACCTTTGAGAGCCTATGATGGAAGAACACCTATTTCCCTTTTGATTTGGCCCATAATCAACTTCTCATGCATTTAGGCATACAAAATCCTATATCTATGTCAAAATAGAGTCTAAATTAAATAAAATTTGATAAGAATTTGCATTAGATTTAAGTCTATTCATACCCCTCATGCTCAAGTCTCTTAGGCGGGTTTAAGGACTTAGTCTTTTTTCTAAATAATAATAACCTAGCCATCTCACAAAAGTATATGACTTGCCTACATGGATTTGAAGTATAGGAGGAGTTAGTTGGTTGCCACTCCAGGTGATAATAAGTCCAGCAGCCAGGTGGTTTACTCTCTCTTATGGAGGTAAACCATATAACCACTTTCCCCTTAGATTTAGGTCATGCTTCGGCCCTCACCAAAGTTCCCTAAATTTAGGATCTGAGGTTGTTGTTTTCCTTTACGGGCTACAAGCATAAATCCTCACCTCGGCATTTCCTCAATCTTGCATTGTGGAATTATAAGTCCTAGATTTCTAATAAAATTTCAAATCAAATAAATAAATCTCCAAAATTTTAATATATAAAGCCCAATCATAGGATAGATTGGTGCTCACTAGGTTTCTAGTATCTTGAGTACTCCTACTCATCTCCTTTGGTTTAGATAATAACTCTTCCTTTTGATCCATCCCACTTGATCTTCTAAAATACAACCAATTTATTGATAGTCTATCTTTGAATTCTTTGGAGACAATAATTGCCTACATTAATCGAGTATTCTTAAGGGATTAATTTTTCTTAAGATGTAATTAACTATGGGGGCTTGCCTCCATAGGGAACTTAATGAACCTAGTTTAAATAAACCCTAGTTTACTTTTCCATGAAAAGCATGGGAAAAATTTCTGGCATATTTGAAGACCCATCATGCCTTAGGAGTCCTTATTAGGTGATTAGGTCCATTGTAGGGTAGTGATTTCTATCTTTCGAGATAGTGCACTTTCTGATGTCGATCACCTCAATAAGTATATCCTTGATCGTATGTTGTCCCTCACATATACACATACAAATGAGCTGAAAATAAACACCACAAATCCTAAACCCTAAACCCTAAACCCTAAACCCTACCATACTACCCACAACATACACCTATCCCAAATCTTCACTACCCTCTTCACCTCTCTAAATCTAAAACCCTCCTACTTCCATACCCTGGGCCTGCACCCTACCTGACCTGGGCCTAACAGGCCAAATAAACCTAATACCCTGAGCCTCCACCCAGGCCCTGGAGTCACAACCTGAGCCTAACTGGGCCCTGATCCTGGGCCCTGAGCCCTGACCACTGAGCACAGGCCCTGGCACGGACCTGGGCCCTAGGCCTAAAATGAAAAGCCTGAGCCTAGGCCCTGGGCCCTGGGCCCCCAGGCCCTGACCACTGGGCCATGAGCCCTGGCCTATGCATGACCTATTAAATAAGACCTAATAGATGGTAAATAAGATTAAAGATAAGACCTGAGCTAAGATCTGGGCTGGGCCTAAAACTAAGCTTCCTAAATAAAATAAAATAAAATATGTGGACTAAACTAAAGATAAATAAAAACCTAAACTGGACTAAATAAAATAAAGCCCAAATAAGACTAAATAAAATAAAATTGAATAATAAACATTAATTAACAAAAATAAAATTGGATAAAACTAAACCTAAAAATAAACCTAAAATAAATAAAAATAAAACCTACCATAAACTAAAACCTAAACCTAAAATAAAATAAAACAAAATAAAATAAACTAAACTAAAATAAAACAACTATACTAAATAAAACTAAACTTTAATCTAAAATATAAACATAAACCTAAACACTAAAAATGATATAAACTAAAAATAAACTAACTACTAAAAAAAAACCTAAAACCTAAACCTAAAAGAAAATATTTAAAATAAACCTAAAAAGATAAAAAAATAAAACCTAAACATAAAAAAATAAAAATAAAATAACTACTAATAATGACCTAAGCGTGATCTAAAAATAATACCAAAATAAACATAAAAGATAAAACCTAAAACCTAAACCTAAAAAGATAAAATAAAACCTAAACTAAACCTAAAATAAAATAAAACCTAATGAAAAAATACTAAAATAAAACTAAACAAAGATTAACCTAAACTGAGCCCAAAGAGTAAAATAAAAGACTTAAAACAAAAGATAAAATAAAACTAGGCTAAAATGAAATGAATGGACTTAATAAATAAAAGATAAGATAGCTGAATGATAAAATGGCTAAATACCTACTTTTACTGATAAATATAAATATAAAATGAGCCCTAGGCCCTTTAACCTAGTCATTCCTGATACAGGCCCTGAGGCCCTAAGCCTAAAGCCACCTGACCCAACCACAGGCTCTGGGCCTGGGCCCTATCAGGCCCTGGGCCACAACCAACCACCTGGGCTCAAATCCTGGGCCTCTACCCTGACCCAGGCCCTAAAGCCTGGGCCTGGTGGCCCACTTAACTGTCCTGGGTACCTGGTGGCCCACTTAATGTCTACCCTAAACCCTCCCTAAACCACTTGGCCTAGTCACCACTGGTGGGGGTGGTTGGATTAGGAGCTGAAAGCGGTCGACACTGCTTATGGTGTGTTTTTTTCTGTAGAGATGGTTCTAGTTATCTAGGGTTTTGATTTGCTCTATGCACTCATTTTTTTATCTATGTCATCACTTGTATCTTAGAAAACTTGGTCTCTACATGGTTGATAAAATCAAAGAAGAAAGGTTGAATTTGAATTTGTTCTCTATTAAAAAAAACTTTAAACCCTAAACCCAAACCTAAACTAAAACCTTAACCCTAAAACCTTAATATTGAATTAACCTAAACCATAAACTTTAAACTAACCTAAATCCTAAACCCTAAATCTTAAATCGTAAACCCTAAACCCTAAACCCTAATATAAAACCTAAACATAAAATAAGAATATAAAAACCTAAAATAAAATAAAATAAAAACTAAATAAAAACCTAAACCTAAAAAATAAATCTAAAATAAAACCTAAAATAAATAAAGAGCCTATAAACTTAAAAGGCACAAATAAATAAAATAATAAATAAACCTAAATCTACTAAATAAATTAAACTAAAATAAATAAAACCTAAACTAGCACAAAGATAAGCTAAACCTACCCCAAGATTAAATAAAAAGAAAATAACTAAAATAAACTAACTAAAATAAAACTTAAAATAAACTAAAATAAAACCTAAAATAAAATAAAAATAAAACTAGAAAATTAAAATAAAAATAAACTACAAAATAACTCTGAACTAGGCCAAAAGAAAATAAACCAAAAACTAAACTAAAATAAATAAACTTAAAATAAATAAACTAAACTAAAAGAATAAAAATACTTGCAACTGACAACAACAACATGAGCCTTTATCCACTAGGGGTGGGGATTTACATGAATCTATGTCTCCATTGTTCTATTATTATGTCAAATTCTCATGGAGATAAAAATAAACCTAAATAAAATAAAAATAAAATAAATAATAAAAAAACTAAAATAAACCTAAATAGGTGGGTTTGCTTAATTTTTTAAAATAAATAAAATAAAATCTAACCTAAACCACTAATATATGAGCACCAACCCTATGACACTGAGCCACACAAGACCCTTGTCCATGAGCCACAAACCATAGGCAAAATACACTGGCAAAATCTAAGGCCAGCCCTAAACACTAGATTCTAGGCAAGACCTAGGCCACTAGGCCTAGGCCTGAGCCAAACCCCAAACCTAAAGGTTAAAACCTAGGCAAACTAAAACTAGCCTAAACTAAATAAAACCTAAAATAAAATAAATAAAACACTGAGCATAAAATTAATAAAATAAAGATAAAATAAACCTAGGCTAAAACTGAGCTAAACTGAGCTGAGCTAGGCCAAAAGGCTGAAATGATTAGATAAAATAAAGAAACTTAAGCTAGGCTAAGATAAAATAAAAAATAAAAGAAAATAAATAAAATAAATGGAGTAAAGAAAATAAAGATAAATAAAACTAAATAAAGATCCTAAAACCTGTAAAATGATAAAAATAAAACTAAACTAGGAAAAGAAAACTAAGACAAATAAAATAAAAATAACTTACTGAAGCTAAAATACTAAACTAAAATAAATGAAAATAAACCTAATCTTAATATACTAAACTAGGAAACTAAAATAAACTAAAATAAACTAAACTTAAGCTAAATAAAAAAAAACCAAAAATAAACCTAAAACTAAATAAAAAAAATAAAATAAAATCACTTACATAAAAAATAAATCACTAAAACTAAATAAAATAAGAATAATCTAAAAAAATAACATAAACCTAAAAACTGGAGATAAACTAAAGATAAAACTAAGATAAAATAAATAATATAAATATTATATAAAATAAACCTATAAAAAATATAACTAAAATAATATAAAATAAACTAGATAAACTAAATGACTAAACTAAACTCTTGGTTTGCTTGATTTTAAAACTAAAACCACTAAGGATCCTAGGCCTGAGCCCAACCCTAGGCCAAACAGATCCTAATAAGATCCTGAGCTTGCAGCCACTGAGCCAGGACTGAAAATGAAAGAAAAAATCTGACCTGCCAAGGCTGATCCTGAGCCTGAGCCCAAGCCAAGCCTAGGCCCTGAGCCTAGAATCATGAGCCCCTAGGCCACTGAAATCAAAAGATCCTACTGAGCCACTGAAGCCTAAACTAGGCCAATGAGAGAGCCTAGGCTGAGCCCTAGCTGAAGCCTACTGAGCTAAGAAGAAAATAAACCTAGCCAGATGAAAGATAATAAAATAAATAAATGACATATTATAAATGGATAAAATAAAGCTAAAATAAAATAAACTAAAAATAAATAAACTAACTAAAATGAAGCTGAAGCCTGGCTAAACTAAGAACTAAACTAAAAGATAAATCTGAAGCTAAATCTAAGCCTGAGCTGAAGCCCACAAACTAAATGAAGCTAAAATAAAATAAATAAATTAAAGATAGATTAACTAAATAGCCTAAAATAACTACCTGGCTAAAATAAAATAATAAACTTAAAAAATAAACTAAATAAATAAAAGAAACTACTAAATAAAATCTAAATAAATAAACCTAAACTAAAAAAATAAACTAAAAATATAGAGCTAAACTACTAAACTAAAATAAAATAAACTGAAGCTAGGCTTAAACTAAACTACATGAAGCTTAAACCTAATAATATAATAAACTAGATAAAATGACTAAAGCCTACTAAATAAAAACTAAAATAAACTAAAATAAATAAAACTAAATAAATAAATAAACTAAAATACTAAATATAACTAAAATAAAATAAACTAAACTAACTAAGCTAAACTAAAATAATGAGCTACTAAGATAAAATAAACTAAAATCAAGCCTAAACTAAACAAAAAATAAATAACATAAACCTAGGCCACAAATAAAAGAGCTTAAACTAAATGAGCAAAGCTAAAGAAAAGATAAAATAAAGATAAAATCTGCCTAAACTAATATAAGCTAAAACTAAATAAACCTACTAAATAAAACCAACTAAACAAAACTGTGAAGCTTATGTAACAACCTAAAAAAAAAATAACTGCACTGAGCTAAACTAAAATGAAACTGAACTACTAAAATAAACTAGCTAAATAAAACTAAATTAAATAAAACTTAAACCTAAATACCTAAACTAAATTAACTAAACCAAACTGAGCTAAATAAAAATAAACTAATAATAAATAAAATAAATCTAAATCTAAAATAAACTAAACTAAACTAAACTAAAAAATAAATAAAATGAGACTAAAATAAATAAACTAAATTAAGACTTAAAACCTAGCTAAAAAAAAATAAAATAAAATTAATAAATGAGACTAAACCTAAACTAAAACTAAGCCAAAATAAATTAAACTAAACTAAATTAAAAAATAAATAACCTTAGCTAAAATAAATAAAATAAACTAAAATAAATGAACTAAATAAATAAACTAAAATATAAAATACCTAAAATAATAAAATAAACTTACTACTACTGACTGAAGCAAACTAAACTAACTAATCAAGCTAGGCTAAAATAAACTAGCTAAACTATTTAAAATAAACTAACTAATGAGCCCAAATACTAAACTAATAAACTAAACTAGATAAACTAAATAAAGAAATAAAACTAAAAACTAAAATAAAACTAAAATAAAATAACTAAACTAAAGCTAAAATAAATTAAAATAAACTAAACTAAAATAAATAAAAATAAACCTAGGCTAAATAAACTGAAAAAATAAAACTAAACTAAAATAGCCTGTACTAAACTGAAGCTTGATCTAATAATAAAATAAAGATAAAATAAACTAAAATAAATAAGCCTAGGCTAAAATAAATAAACTAAATAAACTAAAATAATACTAAATATAAACTAAAATAAACTATAAAATAGGCTAAAGATACTAAAATGAAGCCTAAAACAAAATCTTGGCCTAAGCCTAAACTAAACTAAACTAAAGATGTGATAAAATAAAATAAACTAAACTAAAGCTAAAATGATAAGCTAGCTAAACTAAACTAAACTAAATAAAAAAGGCACAAATAGGCTAAAAATAAAAGCTGGCTAAGTAAGATAAAGCTAAAGAGCTGAAGCCTAGGCTAAAATGGAAATAAATAAAGAACTAAAATCAGCCCAAGCCTAGGCCTAATAAATGAGCCTAGGCACAAACCTAAAATGAAGCTGAAGCCAAGCCTAAATTAAAATAAAATAAAATAAAATGATTAAAGCCCAAAATAAACCTAAACTGAAGCTAAACTAAGCCCTAAGACTTAAAACTAAATAAATGAAACTAAAAACTTAAACCTAAATATAAGCTAAGCTATAAAATAAACCACAATTCTAGCAAAAAACTGACAAGGCTACCTAGCTAAGATAAACTGAACCTAAAATAAAATAAACTACAAAGCAAGATAAATAAAGCCTAAATGAATTAAAGCCTACAAAACTAGGCCTTAAAAGACTAAGCTCTAAAACCTAGGCTGAGCCTCGGCCTAAGTGAAGATCTAAAACAAAGATAGGCTAAAATCTAGCTTAACAAATATAAATGAGCTAAAACAAATAAAATGAAGCTTAGCCTAAGATAAAACCCTAAGCCTGAAAACTAAGAAATGAAGCATGGTATAAAATAAGACCTAGCTAAGCCTAGGCTGAAACTAGGCTAAGGCAAACTAAAACAAATGGAAATGAAGCTAAGGCTTAAAGTAAACTGAAGC